>JARBWK010000007.1:142074641-142188224 GCA_030556195.1 Anolis apletophallus | reverse complement strand
CAGCAACCCAGGTGAAAGTAGTAGGCTCATGGCAGGCTGGGATCTGTCTCTGGCCCCAGGCATAGAGATTCTAGCCCTGACACACCATCTGCCAGCTGCAGAAGGCCACCTTACTAGGATCTCCACGCATTATTTGCTGATACATCACACAGTACTGGACACTTGGGAAGTGTCTGATGTGTGATCCAATACAACAGCCAGCAGAGTGATCTTGTCTGCTGTGGACTCATCTTGTTGTGTTTCAAATAATAATAATAATAGTAATAATAATAATAATCTTTATATTGTGCTCTATCTCAGTGTTTCCCAACCGTGCCACATGAATCCATCATCAGGTGTGCCATGGGAAATTACAGTGTAGAGAGAGAGTGACCCTAGCAGGAAACTTCAGACAGCAGAAATGAGGTTTTCCTGGCTGAAGCAGCAATGCCAGCCAGCCTGGCTTCAATCAGGGAGAGCCCTCGGCATCCAGAACATTCCTCCCTTCCTCCCTCCTCTCTCTCTCCTTCCCTTCCTTCCTTCCCTCCCTCTGCGTGCCAAGGGCTACCTGGCTGGGCTGCGGCTCCTCCTGCTTCCTGGCTCCTGGGCACTCGTCTGCCCTCCTCCCCTCCGGCAGCAAGGAGGAGGAGAGGGAGGAGGAGTCCGCAGGAGCTGCCCCCGTCTGAACCCGCTCCCGGAGGCTCGAGGTGAGGCTTTCTGCCCTCAAGCCCTCCACGCCGGGGAAGCAAGCAACCCCTCATCTCCTGGCCTCTCCTGGCTGGGCTCCGGGTTCGCTGCAGAGCAGAGCAGAAGCCGGGATATGCAGCTCCACAGCCCAGCTTGGTTCCTTCCCGATCTGGCCCCAAGGCAATAGCAGGGAAGCCAAAGGGATGCGTGGGGGAGGAACTGGGGAGGCTTAACCCCTTCGGGAAGGAGAGCTGGGGGTGGCGACGCCTGTGAGCCTCCGCCGGAGTTTGTTCTGAGGCTCGGAGCCACCCCGTGTGCTCAATTCCTATTCGTCCTGCTCAGCCGAGCCCGCGTATGCTTCAGCCACTCAACGCAGCTCTCCCCCACGTGACGGTGATGGGCCTCCTGCACATGGGCCTCCTGGGGGGAGGGGGGTTTGGGGGAAGCAGCGGGGAGGTTGACAGTTAGTAAAATGACAAAGTGTCATTTTGGTTGGTGGTGTGCCCCAGGATTTTGTAAATGTAAAAAATGTGCTGCAGCTCAAAAAAAGGTTGAAAATCACGGTTCTATCTCCCCGAAGGGACTCAGGGCAGATTCCAAACATAAAAGGCAAACATTCAATGCCTGAATACAACAACAAATATCCATAGTAACAAAATTTAAATAACCCAACATATAAACACGAGCTACAACTTAACAAACTAAAATTAAATAGAAAAACACAGCCTGTTATAACAGACATAAGACAAAACATCAAACATCGAATGGAAACAATAATTTCCCATTTCCTTGGGGCAAATCAATTAATCATTGCTCAAGATATCTATTGAGCTGGTGGGCTGAGCAGGGCACGGATACGGATGGCAACTATTAATCAGAGGTATAATGGTAGCATTACCAACTACTATTCCTCCTTCTCATAAGCCAGGAGGACATTCCCAGCATACTGCTTAGGACAATCATACTTTTTTTTTGTAAGCAGAGGAAATGTATTTTAAGTAATGCCACTTATTTCTTCTGGAAAGAAAAGCATTATTGCTGGCGACGGACTGTGTCCCAGCCGCAGTTTGTTCCTTCCCTTTGAGAGCTCCTTGATGGTTCCCATGTGGCTGAGGGAGCCATGGGCAGATCATGTGCTGCCCTTCCTCTGCCATCCGTCAAAGAGGCAGCGTGATATCCTGGGAAACCTGCCGCTCTTTGGCAGAGGCTCAGCCGACAGCCTGAAATGCTGCAGCTGTTTGTCATTGGTTACATGACTTCTTTCTAAAGCAGGAGTGGAAATGATGCGCTCTTCCCAACGTTATTGGACTCCCAGCCACCCTCATTAGCTAGAGTAGCAAAGGATACTGGGAGATGCAATCCAACCACCTCTGAAAGGCTACACAATTCCTTTGTTGTGGTTTGCCATCAGGTTGAGTGAAGATCCCTACAGTCACCACATCATCCTTTTTCCCCTGTGTGACCCTTTGTGTTCGACACTACTCCAGTTATCTCCCCCGAGTTTTTTAAACATCCTATATGTTCATGTGACCCACCCTGTCGGTTCTGTTTTTGGATTCACTTGTACTCTTGTGTTTTCACAGATGTATTTTATTGTGTTTATTGCTTTTATTATGTTTATTGTTCTTCGATGTTGTTGATATTTTGTGATGTGTTGTTCGGGCACGGCCCCATGTAAGCCACTCCGAGTCCCCTTTGGGGAGATGGATGCAGGTTAGAAATAAAGTTTTATTATTATTATTATTATTATCATCCATCATCTTGCTCAGGTCTTGCAAACTTGTGGCTTCCTTTGTTCAATCAATCTACCCGGGTCTGCCCATTTTCCTATTATCTTCCACTTTATTATTTCTCTTATCAGGAGTGAACCATGGGTACAGTTGTGATGTATTTGAGAAAAAACAAAGTTAAAAAAACTTGGTATTCTATTAAATATCCTTTCACCAGTAGCTGGCCACTTTGAGTGCCTCTGGTGTTGCTATAAGAAGGTCCTCCATTGTGCTTCTGGCAGGGCTCATGATGCATTGCAGTAGGTGGTCTGTGGTTTGCTCTTTTCCACACTCACACGTCGTGGACTCTACTTTGTGGCCTCATTTCTTAAGGTTGACCAGAGATCACTTTGACCAGGGACCACTTTGACCAGGAACCACTTGAACAAGGACTGCTTGATCAGGGACCACTTTGACCAGAGATCACTTTGACCAGGGACCACTTTGACCAGGGACCACTTGACTAGGACCACTTTGACCAGGGATCACTGGACCAGTGACCAATTTGATCAGGGACCACTTTGACCAGGGATCACTGGACCAGGGACCACTTTGACAAGGGACCACTTTGACCAGGGACCACTTTGACCAGGAACCACTTGAACAAGGACTGCTTGATCAGGGACCACTTTGACCAGAGATCACTTTGACCAGGGACCACTTTGACCAGGGACCACTTGACTAGGACCACTTTGACCAGGGATCACTGGACCAGTGACCAATTTGATCAGGGACCACTTTGACCAGGGATCACTGGACCAGGGACCACTTTGACTAGGGACCACTTTGACCAGGGACCACTTTGACCAGGGACCACTTGACTAGGACCACTTTGACCAGGGATCACTGGACAAGTGACCGCTTTGATCAGGGACCACTTTGACTAGGGACCACTTTGACCAGGGACCACTTTGGCCAGGGACCACTTGACTAGGACCACTTTGACCAGGGATCACTGGACAAGTGACCGCTTTGATCAGGGACCACTTTGACTAGGGACCACTTTGACCAGGGACCACTTTGGCCAGGGACCACTTGACTAGGACCACTTTGACCAGGGATCACTGGACCAGTGACCAATTTGATCAGGGACCACTTTGACCAGGGACCACTTTGACCAGGGACCACTTTGGCCAGGGACCACTTGACTAGGACCACTTTGACCAGGGATCACTGGACCAGTGACCAATTTGATCAGGGACCACTTTGACCAGGGATCACTGGACCAGGGACAACTTTGACTAGGGACCACTTTGACCAGGGACCACTTTGACCAGGAACCACTTGACTAGGACCACTTTGACCAGGGATCACTGGACAAGTGACCGCTTTGATCAGGGACCACTTTGACTAGGGACCACTTTGACCAGGGGCCACTTTGACCAGGAACCACTTGACTAGGACCACTTTGACCAGGGATCACTGGACAAGTGACCGCTTTGACCAGGGACCACTTTGACCGGGGACCACTCTCCAACATTACTACCAAAAGGGTTACAGATGAGGTTTTGGTCATCTTTAGATTTGGTTTGGTTATTTGGGGTGCTGATTCAGAAAATTGGATAGACCACACCAGCTCCAGCATCTGAAACAGAACATTTGCCATGATCAGGGACAGGGAAGAAGTAGCAGGTGGTGTGAAAGGAGTGGAAATAAATAGACTAAAATAAAGAGGAAGAAGGCTTGCAGATCAGATTTTCATCCTCACAGCCCACAGTTGGTCCACGGCCCACAGGTTAAAAACCACTGCTCTATTGTGACTGACTTATTTCATAGGTTTGTTCTGAGGATTAAATGGGGATGAGTGATAGAGGGAAAGGACAGTGAGAGATCATTATGGGAATGAAAGGCCTGATAACGCCTTCACTCCAATGGCAGCAGAGCTTCCCATCTTAGGACCAAACTGCAGACAGAGAAATAAATCAGGGATCCTCAACAGGAGGGTTTATTAGGGAAACATTTTATGGATATTTTTGGATAATTATAGTCTGGTATTTTTTATTTTCTAGACTATGCTAAAAGAGGGAAAGAAAGGATGGAGGCATGTTGCAGCATGTCCAGCCTATCAAAGGACACAAGTGGAGGGTTTCAGTTCATTTTTGGTATTTTTAACAACAGCCATTTAATGAACTCTGACGGGAACAGATAATGTTATCTGTCTATAATATTTCTGGGCTATGTGATTGACAGAAGAAGGGGGAAGCAAGCAGGAAAGGAAGATAACACATTCTTGCCCTTTTTTGTCTAAGTCATCATTGCTAGTGGACACGAGAGCAGGAAGAACAACCGCTGATGGTACTGTTTCTTCCAAGGAAGAGCACCATGTCCCTAGCCTTAAGTGAGGTATAAATGTGACGGACGGACGGACGGACGGACGGACGGAAGGAAGGAAGGAAGGAAGGAAGGAAGGAAGGACCTGAGATCTATGGCTACACTGGAAAGAACTCAGAAGATTAAGCAGAACTGAAACAGGAGGAGAAAGGAGAAGAATTCAAATAGTCACCGCCATTTTTTTAATGTCAAGAAACTCCAATGAGAAGAATCCTGGACTGGCAAGAAATGCCTCTTTCTTTTGTGTATCCATGGAGAAGAGACTAAGGGCGCATCTACACCGAAGAATCATGGGATTTGTTGTTTGGTGATGAGCCAGCAATTCTTGGCAGAGAAGGCTAAAGCAGGGGTTCTCAACCTTTGGGTCCCCTGGTGTTTTGGCCTACAACTCCCAGAAGTCCCAGCCAGTTTACCAGCTGTTAGTATTTCTGGGAGTTGAAGGCCAAAACTCCTTCAGGTTGAGAGCCACTGGGCTAGAGTCTTTGTAAAACTACAACTCCCGGGATTCTCCAGCAAGAGCCATGGCAGTTAAAGTGGTAACAAACCACATTAATTCTACAGTGTAGATCAGGGCTGTCCAACTGGCGGCCCTGGGGCCGGATCCGGCCCCCCAGCCTGTTGGGCACGGCCCCAGCTATGCCCCCAGCCGCCATTTTTAATTTTTTTAAAAAAATCTAATTTTTTTAAAAAAAATGGTGGTCGGGGAGGGGGGAGGGGCAGGGAGGAGGAAGAGAGCTAGCTCCTCCTCCTGCACCGCCCCTCCGTCCCTCTCTCGCCGGCGCCCGATGCCTTGCAAGGGAGGGGGTCCCCGCGGCACCCTCTCCCTTGCAAAGCATCGCAGCAGCGGCTGAAGCCAGCGCCCGGCTTCTGCGGCTGCCGGGATGCTTTGCAAGGAGGGGGTCCCCGGCAGCACCCCCCTCCCTTGCAAAGCATCGCAGCAGCGGCTGAAGCCGGCGAAACCGCCAGCTTCAGCTGTGGCTAGGATGCCTTGGAAGGGAGGGGGTGCCGCGTGGCTCTTCCCTCTCTCCCAAAGCTTCCCGGCAGGCGGGGGCGTGGCCGGGGCCAGGTGGCCCCCCCAGGTCATCAGTGACCTGGAATCCGGCCCTTGGCCGGTTAGAAGTTGGACAGCACTGGTGTAGATGCACCCATAATTCCTCAAAGACACCTTGTATCTCCTGCCCCCTATAGGTTCATATCTGTTTGTGCAAGTCTGGTTGCACATTTCTCCACTTCCAACTCAATCCTTGCGTCCTTCAAAACCCAATGCCAACACTGGATAGAAGTGAATGATTGCAGCAACATAAAGCATTCCTGATGGTTACTTTGTGCACCGCTGCATCATTTGTCAGCATTTTTGAATGTTTTCCACTATGGTCAGACTTAAATATTGCAAACGGAGAAACCCATCTAGGCTCGCCTTCATCTTAATTGGTGTCACAAAGGGCACCTACTTTGGAGCAGTCGAGGACAGAATCTGTTTACTCAACCAGTTCCGAATCACAGAAATCCATTTATCAAATTGCAGCTACTGGAACTAATTCTGCAATAACATTCCCAAGGCACAGTGCTGTCTGTCCAAGCCCAGATGGCCTCCTCAGATTAAACCAAGGACTCCTCTATCATAGAATGCCTTTTCCAGTGAGATTTAGACAAGAAAGGGAAATGAGTGTTATCTAGCATCTGGTCGTTGGAAAGAAAGCAACACTGAATTTGGAAATTCCAGCTGAAATTCTGCTGACAGGTTCATAGAATTGCAGATGGAAGGACCCACAAAAGACATGTAGTCCAACCCCAGCCATGAAGGAAACCATGACTAAAGCACCTTTAAGAGATGGCCATTCAGTCTTCCACCATCCAAGGAAATCCATTCCATGATCAAACAGCTCTTACTATCAGAAAGCTCCTCCTAACATTCAGGTGAAACCTCTTCCCTTGACATTTCTATTCTTTGGTTCATATTTGGGGGGGAAAGCTTGAACCATCATTCACATGATGGCCCTTCAGATATCGATATATGACTATCATGTCTTCTCCAGCTTAAGTACATTGGGCTTTCTAAGTTGTTCTTGGTTTGGAGACCTTTTTAATCCTTTGATGGCCCTTCTAAGAAGATCTTCTGTTTTGTCCATATTGTTCTTGAATGATGGACAATATGTCCAGATCTAGACCCAGGATTCTAAGTGAGATCTGAACAAAACAGGCTGGGTTAATAGAATTACTTTCCACAATCCAGATGCGATACTCTTTTTAATCCAGTCTATAATAAGTTGGCCTTTGTAGCTTCTGCATCATAGAACTGATTCATGTTTACGTTCCAGAGTTTATTTATTTATTTATTATTTGCCATGCTTCTATACCGCCTCTCTCAGCCCGAAGGCGACTCGAGGCAGTGAACAAGCGGCAACAAGTGCCCATATACAATACATCACAAGATAAAAACAGTCATATAAAAACATATAAAATTAACAGTTAAAAACTACAAAATACAAATCTCAGCTCCACAATCTTAAAATCGGTTTCCATTTCGTCGTCATAGTAATCCTTGATCTCGATTAAAGTTCGTCTGCGAATGCTTGCTTGAAAAGCCAAGTCTTGACTTTCTTCCGAAATGTTAGGAAGGAGGGGGCCATTCTGATGTCACTAGGAAGGGAGTTCCAAAGCCGAGGAGTCACCACTGAGAAGGCCCTGTCTCTCGTCCCCACCAGGCATGCCTGCAAAGCAGGCGGGACCGAGAGCAGGGCCTTTCCAGATGATCTTAAGCATCTTGATGGTTCATAGGGAGAGATGCGTTCGGACAGGTAAGTTGGACCAGAAAGGCCAAAACCAGCACTTTGAATTGTGCCCGGTAGCAAACTGGTAGCCAGCGGAGTTGGCACAACAGGGGAGTTGTACGCTCCCTGAGTGCCGCTCCTGTTATCAACCTGGCTGCTGTCCATTGGACCAATTGAAGCTTCCGAGCAGTCTTCAAAGGCAGCCCCACGTAGAGGGCGTTGCAGTAATCTATACGGGATGTAACCAGAGCATGGACTACCGTGGCGAAGTCAGACTTCCCAAGGTACGAGCGCAGCTGATGCACATGTTTTAATTGTGTGAATGCTCCCCTGGTCACCGCCAAAACCTGGGGTTCCAGGCTCAGCGATGAATCCAGGATTACACCCAGACTGCGAACCAGACTGCAAGTTTCCTCCATGGAAGCAGTTGAATGTTTTTGTCCAATGCAGAATGGTCTGCATTCAGTTCAAGACTAAAGAACTCAATGTGCATCCAACTGAGTGTAGTTGGATGTACATTAACTTTTGATGATTTGATTAACATGGTTTCTCTGGGAATCTTTAGGTACTCCAATGCTACAAGGTTGAGTTTTCTGAACTCCTTTTGATGGACCTCAACATATTCCACAGGCATGCCTCTTTCTTTTGTGTATGTGTGGAGAAGAGACTAAGGGTGCATCTACACTGAAGAAATAATGCAGTTTGATACCACTTTACTGCCATGGGTCTATGCTGTGAAATCCTGGGAAATGTAGCTTGTGGTTAAGAGGGTGTGTGTGACCTCGCCCAAGATCTCCCAGTAGGTTTCTATGACTGAGTGAGGATTCGATCCCTTGCCTCTAATCTAGCTCTCAAACAGAGTAACTCTCTGAAGGGAAATCAAGATAAAAATGAATTAAAGTAATTACATGGCTCTTAAATGTTTTCTTCAAACAGAAAAGGGCGGAAGTGGAGAGATAGATGGAGAAATGGATAGAGAAGGGATCTCTTTGGGGCTTAAGCTGCTCAGCCACTTCCTTGACACTTCATAAATTTCCAACAGACATGACAGGCAGGGAGCCAACTTCAGAAACAGATTTGGATTGGGAAGCTGGATGGAAGAAGAGGAGTTTCGGTTTGTTTTTCTCTTTTTTTTTGGTTTGGTTGGTTCCCACCCAGTGTCTCTTCCCCACTCGGCCACCCTTTTGGCTATATTTAGGAGAGGAAGGGTTTGTGCTTGATGCTGTCTGTCTGTATGCATCTCAAGAACTTCCAAAGCATTTTGAATGAAGCAGATTGATACCATCAATAAGTCTTTGGCTCCAGTAGCCCTTTTTCATATCAAAGGTAAGTCTTTCTTCATTCTCTCCCTTCTAGTACCTTGGGGTTCTTAAGGTAAAAAAGTCGGGACAATTATTCTTAAGGGAGAGAGTTGGGGCGAAATGGGGAAGGAGAAAAACAGGAATCTAACAGCTAAACACACCCAGATCCCTAAGCTGTTCCACAGAGGGATTCATGGTTTCCAGACCTTTTACCATTTTGGTCGCCCTTTTCTGAACATATTCTAGCTTGTCAATTGTGATGCCCAGAACTGGATCCAATATAATTCTAGGTGAGGTCTGACCAAAGTAGAAGGGAGTGGGACTATGATTTTCCTTGATCCAGACACTATATTCCTTTGGATCCATGGTGCTTATCCTTCTGAATTCTGTGACCTCTAAATACACTTCCTCATGTTGTGGTGACCCCCAACCATAACATTATTTTCGTTGCTACTTCATAACTGTAATTTTGCCACTGTTATGAATCATAATGTAAATATCTGATATGCAGGGTATATTTTCATTCACAGGATCAAATTTGGCACAAATACCCGATACACCCAAATTTGAATACTGGTGGGGTTGGAGAGGGATTAATTATGTCATTTGGGAGCTGGAGTTTCTGGGATTTATAATTCACCTACAATCAAAGAGCATTCTGAACTCCATCAATGATGGAATTGAACTAAATATGGCACACAGAACTCCCATGACCAAGAGAAAATAATGGAAGGGTTTGGTGGGCTTGACCTTGAGTTTTGGAGTTGTAGTTCACCTAACTCCAGAGAGCACTCTGGACCAAACTTGGCATGAATACTCAATTTGCCCAAATGTGAACACTGGTGGTGTTTGGGGGAAATAGACTTGATATTTGGGAGTTGTAGTTGCTGAGATTTATAGTTCACCTACAATCAAAGAGCATTCAGAACCCCACCAATGATAGAATTGGGCCAAATGTCCCACACAGAACCCTCACGACCAATAGAAAATACTGTGTTATGGTCTTTCGTGGCCCCTCGTCACCCCCTCATGACACCTCCGCCAGGGGTCCTAACCCCCAGATTGAGAAACACTGATCCAGACACTATATTCCTTTGGATGATATCTAGAATCCCGTTGGGTATTTTTGCTGATGCCTCACCCTGTTGACTAATGTGATCCACTATAACTCCTAATCCTTTTCACATGAACTGTTGTCAAGCTCTTCCAATATCTGTGACTTTCTTTTCTTTTTTTTCATTTCTCCCTGCTGAAATGCATTTTATTAGTTTCCGCCTAGCTCTCAAATCCATTAAAATTAGAAAGGAGGGTGTAAAGTCCAAACCAAGAGGAGGGGAAGTACTTTCCTCCTCTTGTCAGCAATTAATTTTAATTAATACGTCTTGCCTTTAACCATTTTAATTTGCTCTCAAGAGAGCAATGAGATGCAGCTGAGCGTTGCCTTCTTTCCCATGCCACACAGATATTGCCAAACTATTATAGATCCCGGATGCAGCATATCTGTGAAACCCTCTTGATTTTTTCCCAAGTGTTTTCTTCCTGTCTCTGAACTCTCTTAAAGTAAAGACATACTGGTGTTACACACATTGGAGGAACAGAGCAGAAAGCTACATCAGCAAGGAATAGCAAATTGCAACAAGCCTTGTAGGAAAGTGGGATTTTTGGAGACGGCAAAGGATTTAGTGGCTGCATTTTTATTTTATTACTAGCTTGGGTACCTGGCATTGCCCAAAATGCATAAGGCTCTGGGTGAACTACAACTCACTTCATCCCAGGTTAACCCCCTGAGACTCCATTAGTGCTTGAAGTTTGTCATGTTAGGCAACTTTTCTCTTGAGATGCATCACTGATGGGGTCCATGTGGTCCCTGGCTGCGGGAAGAACTACAGCTCCCACCCTGGTGGGTCATTCCCCTCAAACCCCTCCAGTAGGTTCAGTTGGTCATGGGCATGCTATGAGCCAAGTTTGGTCAGGATCCATCATCAGTGGTGGTCACAGCATCTCTGGATATAAGTGAACTACAACTCCCAAAAATCAAGATCAATATCTCCCAAACCTCTCCAGCATTCAGATTTGGATGTACAGAGTCTGTGTGCCAAGTGGTCCAGATCCATCCACTGCTCTCTGGATGTAGGTGAACTAAAACTCCACCAATCAAGGTGAATTTTCCCCAAAGACCTCCTGTATTTTTTGATAGTCATGGAGGCTCCGTGTGCCACGTTTGGTCTAATTCTATTTTTGGTGGAGTTCAGAGTGGTCATGGATTGCAGGTGAACTATAAATCCTAGTACTTACAACTCCAAAATGTCCATGCCAATTCCCCTCAAAAACCCACCAGTACTCAAATTTGGGTATATCGAGTATGTATGCCAAGTTTGGCCCAGATTCATTATTGTTTGGGTTCATAGTATGCTCTGGATATAGGTGAACTACAGCTCCTATAAATTTTTGTTGACCATATTTTTGTTGACCATGGGGGTTCTCTGTACCAAGTTTGTTCCAGGTCCATCGTTGGTGGAATTCAGAGTGCAGTTCTTAGATTGCAGGTGAACTAGACATCCCAATGCCAACATCTCCTACAAATCATGGTAAAATCTCCCCAAACCTCTCTAGTATGTTCAGTTGCTGATCAATTCCTCTGCTGTGTGTCATAGAAAAGAATAGGAAAGGGTTAAGGAAGAGGCAGTGGGTGGGGTCATGCAAATTCCACACCAATGAAGAGAGTAAGAAACACTGGGATGAAATGGTCCCTGTATGGAAGCCTTCACTTGAGTGGGAGGCAGTGTGGTGTTTGTGGAGGACATTGGCATGGCTCCGCTGTGAGTAAACAGGCGTTTTTCCATCTTCGTTAAGCCAGGCAGCTGGCGCCCTATCTTTCCGGGGAGGCGTTGGCCACAGTGGTCCATGCCATGGTCACCTTGAGACTGGACTACTGTAATGCTCTTTAGGTTGGTCTTCCTTCGACAGTGACCAGGAAACTCCAAATGGTTCAAAATGCAGCTGTCAGGCTTCTTACAGGAACTCCTGTGGGATGTCATATAACACCTATCCTGTGTCAGCTGCATTGACTACCAATCGAATTCCGGATCTCCTACAAGGTATTGGTTCTAACCTTTAAGACCTTGTACAGCCAGGGGCCGACATACCTTAGGGACCATCTCTCCCCCTATCAACCCCAGTGGTCACCTCAATCTTCTCAAGAGAATCTCCTATATATACCAGGCCCTAGAGAAATTCGCCTGGAGGTCACTAGGCAGAGAGCTTTCTCAGCCGCCGCCCCAAAACTGTGGAACTCTCTGCCACCCGACATCCGAGCCATGCGCAAATTGAGTTGTTTTACTGTCACACTGAAGACTTGGCTCTTTGGCAGAGTGTTTGATTAGTGGTTTTAATTATTATTTAAGTGTTTTATTGATTTATTCTGTAAATCGCCCAGAGCACTGTTGATACAGAGTTTCGGAGTGCGGTGTCATCTGTACGCAGATGATGTCCAACTCTGTCACTCCTTCCCACCTGCTACTAAGGAGGCTGTTCAGGTCCTGAACCGGTGCTTGGCCGCTGTGTCGAACTGGATGAGGGTGAACATATTGAAATTGAATCCAGACAAGACAGAGGCACTCCTGGTTCGAAAGCGAACAGGACAGGGTTACAGCCTGTGTTAGACGGGTTACACTCCCCCTGAAGACGCAGGTTTGCAGTTTGGGTGTGATCCTGGACTCATCTCTGAGCCTGGAACCCCAGGTTTTGGCGGTGACCAGGGGAGCATTTGCACAGTTAAAACTTGTGCGCCAGCTGCGCCCATACCCTGGGACATCTGACTTGGCCACGGTGGTCCACGCTCTGGTTACATCCTGTATAGATTACTGCAACGTTCTCTACGTGGGGTTACCTTCGAACACTGTTCGGAAGCTGCAACTAGTCCAACGTGATAACAGGAGCGGCATTCAGAGAGCGTACAACTCCCCTGTTGTGCCAGTTCCACTGGCTGCCAGTTTGCTACCGGCCACAATTCAAAGTGCTGGCTTTAGCCTTTAAAGCCCTAAACGGTTCGGGTCCAACTTACCTGTCCAAAAACATATCTCCCTATGAACCATCGAGATGTTTAAGATCATCCGGAGAGGCCCTGCTCTCGGTTCCGCCTTCTTCGCAGGCGCGACTGGCGGGGACGAGAGACAGGGCCTTTTCAGTGGTGGCTCCTCGGCTTTGGAACACCCTCCCTAGAGACATCCGATCAGCCCCCTCCCTTCTGGCATTTCACAAGAAAGTCAAGACCTGGCTGTTTGAGCAGGGATTTGCTGATGAAATATAAAGGTTTAATTAGATATATGGAATGACGACGATGTGATGGAAAGTGATTTCAACATGACGCTGAGACTGCAATTGTATGTTTTAAATTGTTAATTTGTTGTTATATGGTTATTTTTTTGGGTTGTTTGCTTGTGTTGTATTGGACGGCAGAGACTGCCTTGTGTAAACCATCCCGAGTCGCCCTCGGGCTGAGAGGGGCGGTATAGAAATGTGACAAATAAATGACAAATAAATAAATACAGGGCGACTAAGCAAGTAATAAATTGATTGATTGATTGATTGATTGATGTTCATGGCGCTCACAATAACCTGCAATGTTATTGGAGGGAGAGCCATTAGTGTCTCCTGAGCTGTTTGTGGAGGAAGGAACTTGTCTGTGTAAATTGACACCTTACCCCACACACATACATATTTTCACTTTTATTATGTAGATAGATAGATAGATAGATTTTATATATATTTTTTTTCCAGTCAAAAGAGCCACTGGCAGAAAAAAGGTTGTCCAGGGAGCCTTAAAGGGTTGAAAGCCACAAAAACCAGACTTTGAGGCTGCACTTTGCCTACCCTTCCCATAAAAAGTCCCAAACAGTCTCCGCTTTGTTTTAAGGGGAGCTCACCCAGATCCTTTTGGTTGTCCTTTTCTGCTTTCTTTGCATGTGAGTGAGCTCTGTTTGGGACTCTAAATCTTTCCCCATGTCATTTCACCCTTATTAGGCAGTTAACAGTTCTATATAAATATTACAGCTGTCTGGGGATTAGCGGGACAAGAGGATGTTTACACCATGTGTGTTCAGCGCCATGAATCTGGACTCAGTATGTTTTATTACATGCAAGTTGACCAGATTTGGGAAGGGTTTTCACTCCCTTAGAACAGGTCTCGGCAGGGCCGTAGCCAGGATTTTGATTCGGGGGGGCTGAGTTTGGTTCGGAGGGGGCTGAGACTGGGTGGAAGAGGGTCTACCCTAGCAAACCTTTTGTATTGTTATCCCAATAACCCCATTAATATGGGATATAATGAGCATGGTGATCAGATCATGATATGAATAAACATAACAGTTTAAATAATGTACCAGTAAGGCCTTTTCGCGGACCACCCTGAGAATTTGGGGGGCTAAAGCCCCCTAGCCCCCCTGGCTACATGCCTGGGTCTCGGAGTCACTTGAATATGGTAAATCCATTCCAAATGCTAACAGGAAGCCCAATATAATGCAAATGCTTTGCAGCAGAATTGATCATATGGGGAAAAGAGATGAGAAAAGGATTTTATGGGTCTATGATTTAAAGGGCGCTTCCAGGCAACACTAAATCACGGGTTTTGAACAGGGGCAAAAATTTAAAAAATCCCAGGACTTCAGAAGAGTTCCACATACAGACCTGTTGGTCTCGGGATTTTTGCCTCCGTTGTCCAGACTTGAAGCTTTGTTGTGAGGTTTAGAGGCTCCCAAGATGGCCACCACAGGACTTCTGCCAGAAACTGTTTTTTGATTTGTTTTGTTTTTTGTGGATATGCGGAGAATCACTGCAGCAAATCATAGAAAACGTTCCATTCCTTGTCTTGGCCATAGAAACCGTGCCCTTCAGACATTGCATGAAGTATCTGCCACACAAAGTTTACGGGGTAGGACAATTTCTGCCCAAGTCAGCACTCCACAATCAAACAGGAACACACACTTTCAAGCCAGGAACAGAACTTTGTCATTATTGATAGTTTGTAGAGCTGGCCATCTGTCCAGACAGATTTGATTGTGTACTTGTGGAACCAAACAAGAGGGTGGTATTCCTGAGTTATTAATGGCTATTCCTGATAAATTTTCTTGTGAAAAGATGTACAACATTGACTAGGGAGCCACAACATTGTCCTGGACAGGGAACAGTACCTTGGGAAGTCTGACTTGGCCAAGGTGGTCCATGCTCTGGTTACATCCCGTATAGATTACTGCAATGCTCTCTACGTGGGGTTGCCTTTGAAGATTGTTTGGAAGCTGCAACTAGTCCAAGGGACAGCAGCTAGGTTGATAACAGGAGTGGCGCTCAGGGAGCACATGACTCTGTTGCTGCCAGTTTGCTACCAGGCATAATTCAAAGTGCTTGCTTTAGCCTTTAAAGCCCTAAACGGTTCGAGTCCTACTTACCTGTCCAAACGCATCTCTCCCTATGAACCATCGAGATGTTTAAGATCATCCAGAGAGGCTCTGCTCTCGGTCCCGCCTTCTTCGCAGGCGCGATTGGTGGGACGACAGACAGGGCCTTTTCAGTGGTGGCTCCTCGGCTTTGGAACACCCTCCCTAGAGACATCAGATCGGCCCCCTCCCTCCTGACATTTTGCAAGAAAGTCAAGACATGGCTGTTTGAGCAGGCATTTGCTGATGAAATATAACGGTTTAATTAGATATATGGAATGACAACGATGTGACGGAAAGTGATTTCAACATGACGCTGAGACTGCAATTGTATATTTTTAATTGTTAATTTGTTGTTATATGGTTATTTTTTGGGTTGTTTGCTTGTGTTGTATTGGAGGGCAGAGACTGCCTTGTGTAATCCATCCCGAGTCGCCTTCGGGCTGAGAGGGGCAGTATAGAAACGTGACAAATAAATTAAATAAATAAATTAATAAATAAACATCTTTCATGAAGTTTCTGGCACACAAAGTTTTTGCCTTCTACTCAAGTGTCATCTTCTTTTTAGGAACCGATCAGTCAGGAACAAACATCTAACATCCAGTGTCGTAGCTCAGCCAGCTGAACATGAGGCTTTTGAGGGACAGGACCTGCAGGGCCTGATGCTTCAGGAAATGCTCAGACAGAGGGGATGTTAGAACAGGATGGTGATTCCCTGGTTGGGAGAACGCAGAGGGATTTGGGTAATTCTGTGTGTGAAAACGAAACTGTTTTACAAGCTGACAGGCAGAGAAGGGAGGAAGGGAAGTTAAATAGAGAATCAAGGCTGCTTCTGTGGGGGAAGGATTCTAGGTGCAAGTCAGGCCATGGGGAAGTGAGACCAATAGAGACCACTCAAGGGCGAAGGAATGCTTTCATGCATTGCTATCCTTAATTAGGGAAATAATAGCTTTTGGTTCTCAGATCAAGCAGATAGAGCAAGGAGCTCCTGCCTTGGTTCTCACTTCAAGCCATGTCCTGGTCAAGTTTTGCTTTAAGTCTTGGGGATTTTACTATGGACTCAGACTCTTGTATTGTTCTTTGATTCTTGGATTACTCAAGTTGATGTTTTCTTCCTTGTCTTTTGGATTAATCAAGCTCATGATTATACCCTAAATCTTGGATTAATGTTCATGCTTTAACCTTTGCATTGGAGATTTATCTCTGACTCCTTTTATCTTACATATTTGGATTTTTTACTCTTTTACTGTGTGTGCTTTTTCAATAATGGGCTTGGCCGACTTACCGGCCGGGCAGGTTGTCGGGTGGTGGTTGTCCTCGCTGCCATCTTGTTAGATGGGAGGGGGCTTCTTCTTCCAAGAAGCCCCTGGGGGGGGAGATTTTCCACCACCCACGCCAGCCAACCAATGGCAGGGCTGGCCCTGCCCTGTCCCTGACGTCAGCCGGCCGGCCCTCACTTCTGCCCAGGCAGTTCACTTAAGGCTGCTCGAGACTTCCGTGTAGCACGAGGGGGCCAGAGATGTTTTTTTCCTCCCACCCTCCCTACTTCATTTATTGCATGTTGGGTTGTTCCACAAGGTTTATATATTTATTTTCATGGTTGTATTTGTTCCTGTTTGTTGTTTGTGTTCACAACTCTGTGTCTGGCGTGTCGCATGGGCCCTGGATCGGGCTGGCTTATCACCCCCTTGGTTGTGAGGGGGAAAGTGCCCTGGCCCCCTGGGGTGCCGAGTTTCCGTGGACCAGTATTGGGCACCCAGGCTTGCAAGCGCCTTTGGACACGCGTGGGCTGTCCGACCTCTGATCCAGGGCTTATGCATGGCCGCCAATCCTTGTTCCTGTTTTCAATAAATGAGTTGTGGCCATTTTCATCCAACCACTTGTCTTTGCATTATTGTTCATGGCGCGAGGTGTATCACCCTTGCACACGCAAACTGTTTATTCCTACGTTTGTCTTCCTGGTGAGTGCTGAGCAAGGTGAACCCTCACTGAGGTGCAGCACTCGGGAACAAACCCAGATTAAAAATCCCATGATTTCCAATTGCAGGGACATAAGACCTGCAAAGATCTGCATATTCACCTCAATACCATGATATTCCCACATCTGGAAATTTCACATTTTTTGCCTTTGTAGCAATTGCTTCCGCATTACAAGGACCAGCATCTGGCCACCCTCCTATTTACTGCAGAGGCTTCTGGGATAAAGGTGTTGTCTGGACAGGCCAAAGATAGGTATCATGTCATTTTAGTCTTCTCCAACCTAAACATACTCAACCCCAAATAGTTCCTCACAAACAACTTGATTTCCAGAGCTTTGGTCATCTTCTGCTGTGGTTGGAACTCATTTAAAGCACTGCCTTCACTTTGATATTGATGAAGTGGTGCAAATCCATTGGAGGGCAACCATGATGATAAGGTTCTCCAAATGTTCTCCAAACCTTCTGAAGATCTGGGGCTGTTTGGCCTGGAAAAGAGCGAATGCAGAGGTGATATGATAGACAGCTTTCAACATCTCGGACCAAGCTTTGGTTCTTCTATTCCAGAGACTAGAACATGGATGAAACATAGTTTCTGATGGAACAAGCTTTGATGGACCAAGCTTGCTTTCTCATATTTCAGAGACCAGCGAAGCCAAATTTAAAAAGATTTCTCCTAAAATTAGGAAGAATCTCCTTCCTGCAAGAATTATATTCAACCATCAAATAAGTTGCTTCATAAGGTGGTGGAGTCTCCATCATCGTTAATCTTTAAACACAGGTTGAACGTGAAAATTTCAGAATTGCCTCAGTTGTGTATTCCTCTATAGCAGGCATGGGCAAACTTCGGCCCTCCAGGTGTTTTAGAATTCAACTCCCTCAATTCTTTACAGCCTATCAGCTATTAGGAATTGTGGGAGTTGAAGTCCAAAACACCTGGAGGGCTGAAGTTTGCCCATGCCTGTTGAATATTTATGGACTTTGAGGAACAGCTCTCTGGGGGTCCTTCTACACTGCCATATAACCCAGAATATCAAGACATATAATCAACATTATCTGCTTTGAACTGGATTATCCGAGTCTACACTGCCATATAATCCAGTTCAAAGCTGATGATCTGGATTTTATAAAGCTGTGTGGAAGGAGCCAGAGTCTTAGGATGCTTCTGCACTGTAAATTAATGCACAATGATTCCATTTTAGCTGATATGGCTTAGTGTTATGGAATCCTGGGAGTTGTGGTTTTAGAAGGTCTTTAGTCTTCGCTGCCTCACCAACTCCAAATTTATTTATTTATTTATTTATCTATTTATTTGCCTCATTTGTAAACTGCTTTTCTCAGCCGGAAGCAACTTAAGGCAGTTCACAGTCGGCAGCAATTTGATGCCATAGCAATTACAAAAATACAATTTTAAAAATTATAAAAACAATTAAAACATTTAAAATGTGATATAAAAAAACCAATACAGCCCATAAAAACAAAATCCTCAGCATCTCCTTACTTAAAATAATTGTCCAGTTACATCATCGGTCGTTCCATATATTGATTTTCATCTAATTATGTTCCAGTAGTAAAAGCTTACTCGAAGAGCCAGGTCTTGACCTTTTTGCAGAATGTCAGAAGGGAGGGAGCCAATCTTATATCCCCGGGAAGAGCGTTCCATAGCCGAGGGGCCACCAATGAGAAGGCCCTATCTCTTGTCCTCGCCAAACACATCTGCGAGAAAGGCGGGATTGAGAGCAAGGCCTCCCCAGATGATCTTAAGGTCCTAGATGGTTCATAAGGAGAGATATGTTCAGATAGGTAAGCTGAGCTAGAACGGTTTAGGGCTTTATAGGCTAAAGCCAGCACTTTGAATTATGCCTGGTAGCAAACTGGCAGCAACAGAGTCATGTGCTCCCTGAGCGCCACTCCTGTTAGCAACTTGGCTGCCACTCGTTGGAACTTTTGGAGGTTCTGGACAGTCTTCAAAGGCAACCCCACATAGAGAGCGTTGCAGTAGTCTATACGGGATGTAACCAGAGCATGGATTACCATGGCCAAGCCAGACTTCCCAAGGTACGGGCGCAGCTGGCGCACATGTTTTAATTGTGCAAATGCTCTCCTGGTCACCACTGAGACCTGAGGTTCCAGGCTCAACTAAGAGTCCGGGATCACACCCAAGCTGCAAAAATCCCATTATTTCATATCATTGAACCATAGCAGATAAAGTGGCATGAATCTGCATTAGATGCCGCCTTTGAGCCTGTGATTTTAATGAAATTAGCCGCTTACTAGCCTTTTGCCCATCAAAGTTCTGAGGGATTTATGAGTATGGATGAAGGAGGCTTGCACATTATCACCATCTCAGCGACTCCCCAATAAAAAGCGTTTTACTGGCGTTCAAGTGTGTGCTTAGATAAATATAAAGAGGAGCGAGGAACCCATTCTACCCAGCCTTGTTCTCTTAAAAGGGTTATTTGAATCATGTTATTGCAAGGGAAATATTTTTAGCCACTGTGAGAGCAAGGGACAAATTTATCCTCAAAATATAAATCTCAAGATATCGGAAACAAAAATAAAAGAGCACATGGCAGCCAGAGGGGTCCCATACTTTGTCAATAGAGCGCAAGGGTAGGGTAATTTCAGATTCACCATCTCGAGACAATCTGCAGTTCCTACCTCTGAAATATAGCTTAGAGCACCTGGAATTCATTGGTGGTCTCCCATCCAAGTACTCACCATGGCAGGCTCTGCTTAGTTCCCAAGCTCAAACAGGATCTGGTACTTTTAGGACAACGTTTCTCAACCTGGGGGTCGGGACCCCTGGGGATGGGGAGCACGAGAGGGTATCACCTCTGACCATCAGAAAACACAGTAATTTTTGTTGGTTATGGGGGTTCTGTGTGAGAAGTTCGGCCCAATTTCTATTATTGCTGGGTTCAAAGTAATTATTATTATAATAATAATAATACTTTATTTCTAACCAGCATCCATCTCCCCAAAGGGGACTCGGAGCGGCTTACATGGGGCCGTGCCGAAAAAACAAATACAAAAAATATCACAAACATCAGAAAACAATAAACACAATAAAAGAATGCTCTTTGGTTGTAGGTGAACTATACATCCCAGCAATAACAACTTTCAAATATCAAGGTCTGTTTCCCCCAAACTCCATCAGTGTTTGCATTTGGACATATTGAGTATTCGTGCCAAGTTTGGTCCAGATCCATCATTGTGTAAGTCCACAGTGCTCTCTGGATGTAAGTGAACTACAACTCCAAAACTCAAGATCAATGCCCACCAAACCCTTCCAGTATTTTCTGTTGGTCATGGGAGTTCTGTGTGCCAGGTTTGGTTCAATTCCATCGTTGGTGGAGCTCAGAATACTCTATGAATGTAAGAGAACTGTAAATCCCAGCAACTATAACTCCCAAACGACAAAATCAATCCAACCCCAACCCCACCAGTATTCAATTTTGGGCATATCAGGCATTTGTGCCAAATTTAGTCCAATGAATGGAAATACCTCCAGCATTTCAAATTTTTAGATTACAATTCATAACAGTAGCAAAATTACAGTTATGAAGTAGCAACAAAAATAATTTTATGGTTGGGGGTCACCACAACATGAGGAACTGTATAAGAACATAAGAACATAAGAAGAGCCATGCTGAATCGGGCCTCAGCCCATCTAGTCCAGCATTCTGTGTCACACAGTGGCCCACTAGTTGTACACAGGGATCTCTAGCAGAAAGGAGGGCAAAACCCTCACCTGCTCCCGACCCCCCAAAACCAGTACCCGGGGAGAATCCTGCCTGCCTCCATCAACACAGAGGTGGCACTTGGATGTCCATTTCAGTAGCTACTGATTCCCTTGGTATCCATGAATCTGTCTAATCCTGCCTTGAAGCTGTCCAGGCTGACAGCTGTCACAACCTCCTCTGGAAGTGAGTTCCACAACCCAATGACCCTCTGGGTGAAGAAATATTTCCCTTTATTAGTCCTAACTTTCCTACCTTGGAGCTTTAGGGAGTGCCCCCTAGTCCTAGTGTTGTGTGACAGAGAAAATATTTTTCTTTATTCACCTTTTCTATCCCATGCATGATTTTATACACTTCGATCAAGTCACCTCTTAAACGCCGTATTTCAAGGCTGAAAAGACCAAGGCGTTGCAACCTGATTTCATAAGGGAGCTGCTCCATCCCTTGGATCATTTTTGTTGCCCTTCTTGTACCTTTTCCAGTTCCGTTATATCCTTCTTGAGGTGCGGTGACCAGAATTATACACAGTACTCCAGATATGGCCTCACCATAGATTTGTAGAGAGGCAATACAACATTTGACGACCTATTTTCGATTCCCTTCCTGATCATGCCAAGCATAGAATTTGCTTTTTTTACTGCTGCTGCGCACTTGGTTGACATCTTCATTGAGCTGTCCACCAAAACCCCAAGATCCCTTTCCCGGTTTGTCTGGGAAAGCTTTGACCCCATCAATTTGTAGGTGTAGTTGGGGTTCTTTGCCCCGATGTGCATGACTTTACACTTGTTTAAGTTAAAATGCATTTGCCACTTTGTTGCCCATTCACTCAATTTCGAGAGATCTTTCTGGAGCTCTTTACAATCAGTTTCATTTTTAACTATTAAGGGGTTGCGGCATTCGGAAGGTTGAGAACCACTGCTTTAGGGTATTTCGTAGTAAAAACAAATCCCCCCTTCACTGTTTTTCTTTGCTTGGTAATGGACTGTATAAACTTGAGAACGTCTTGTCAAATTACTTGTAGAAATGCCCTTTAGAAGTACATTTTGAAAGTAATTAGAAACTGTTGTGCCCTCTTTAAATGAAAATTTAACTACCCATATTTTCTGGTGTATAAGGCTACTTTTTAACCCAAGAAAATCTCAAAAATCATGGGTCGTCTTATGCGCAAGAGTCAACTTATAGAGCGGGTGCTGAAACTTCCAATCTGGATTGGAGAATCTGTGGTTGCCGCATATGGTGGGGGGAGCTAAAAAATGGCAGTGGCCGCGTCCCTGCCGTATGCAGCGACTGTATGAAAGCATCAAGGGTGATGCTGTACAAGTACGGTAGAAGGAAATCCATTCATCAGGATTCATGGACTTAATGCGGTCCCGATGGTGAGGTGAAGGGGTGCCTCACCGGGAAGGTGTAAGTGAAGGGCGGAGTAAGCTGCAGGCGTCTGGGGCGCCCGGGGTATGGAAAATAGAGTCGCTCTGGGCCCAGAAAAACACACCTCTTTTACCTGTCTGGCCTGCCCTTGTATCCTCTTACCATACCTCCTCCTCTGCCTCTCAGATCTTGCTCCTGAAGACGGCAGTGAAGCGGTGCAGGTGCGCAGGTGCAAGATCTGAGAGGCAGAGAAGCAGGTACAGTAATAGGAAAATTACTATATTGAAATCAAATCTGATGCTTTTTAAATTGTTATTTGGTGTGCATCGGAAGAGGGGTAGTCTTGTACGACGAGTATATCCCAAACTCTATATTTTAACTGGAAAAGTTGGGGGTCGTCTTATACACCCAGTCGTCTTATACACCGAAAAATACAGTAGTTTTAGGGAACTACAACTAGTTTGATAGTTGCAAGCCCTTCTCCGCTTTGGACCTTCACATCTTTCCGCCAACTAGCAACTGGTGAAAGGGAAGGGACCCAACAGGGGTCAACACAGGCCTCCTGTGTTGATAATCCGTGAAACATTTCATCTTGTGATTTATAACTTTTTGGGGTGCATCTACATTATAGAATGAATGCAGTTTAACTGGCCATGGCTCAAAGCTATGGAATTGTAATTTGGCGAGGTACCTGCACTTTTTGGCAGAGAAGGCTATGGCACAGTGAAAGTGGTGTCCAATGGGATTCATTCCGCTGTGTAGATACATCCTTGATGAAACATTGATTACACAAAGGTAGCAGCCATTCTATATTTATTTTATTTCCGGCATTCCACACTTGAAGCCAGGAGTCACTGTTTGCCTGCAAAGTCCAAGTCTCATCATTTAAACCAGTGGGTTACAGAATCAAATTCCAGGGTGATTATGCACATTGTCAAACAGGGCGGCTGATAGAAGCCAATGGAAAATAGAAGCCAAGGGAATCAGTAGTTACTGAAATGGACATCCAAGTGCCACCTCTGTGTTGATGGAGGCAGGCAGGATTTTCCCCGGGTACTGGTTGTGGGGGGTCGGGAGCAGGTGAGGGTTTTGCCCTCCTTTCTGCTAGAGATCCCTGTGTACAACTAGTGGGCCACTGTGTGACACAGAATGCTGGACTAGATGGGCTGAGGCCCGATTCAGCATGGCTCTTCTTATGTTCTTATGTTCTAGCAGAAATGGCGGTGAGGTCAATGAAGCGAATCAAGATTGGAGATGACTGATCACATTCACAGGTTCATAGTGTCGTAGAATCAGAGTTGGAAGAGACCTCGTGGGCCATCCAGTCCAACCCCATTCTGCCAAGAAGCAGGAAAATTGCATTCAAAGCACCCCCAAAAGATGGCCATCCAGCCTCTGCTTAAAAGCCTCCAAAAACTAGCCTCCATCACATTCCCGGGGCAGAGAGTTCCACTGCTGAAAAGCTCTCTCTCACAGTCAGAAAGTTCTTCCAAATGCTCAGATGGAATCTCCTTTCTTGTCTCGGCATTACTTCATGAATGAAGGTTCTTAGGAAGGACTCATCCCATGCTTTTACAAGTGCGTTGATGACTAAAAAGGCCAATCTGAGATAGGCAAGTCCAGTTGCAGAAAGCACAGCAGAAGGTCTCCTTGGGTGATGTTTCCAAATTGCGGTTCTTTCTGCGTTGTTTCTCTTCAAGACCAATTCGGCGTGTCTTCTCGAAAGAGGCCGCAGCATTGTGAATAGTGCGTCTCCATGCCTCCCAATGTGAGGCCAGGGTGGGCCATTGTTGGTGATCAATCTGGCCGAGCCTGAGATGTTGTTTCAGGGAGTCCCTATATCTCTTTTTGGGGGCGCCTCTCTTGCGCTGACACGTGGCGAGTTCACCATAGAGTAGTATCTTTGGGAGGTGGTGGTCCTCCATCCTAGAGACATGCGCTGCCCAGCGCAGATGTGTTCTCAATAGCATGGCCTCAATGCTGGTGATCCCTGCTTGCTCAAGGACCAGGTCCATCATCGGTGGAGGTCACAATTCTCTGGTTGTGTGTGAACTACAATTCCCAGATATGAAGGTCAGTTTCCACCAATCCCCTCCAGTAATTTCCATGAAATTTCGACATATCAGGTATGTGTGCCAAGTTTGGTCCAGATCCATCAGTGTTTGGGTTCACAGGGCTGCCTGGATGTAGGTGAACTACAACTCCCCCAAGGTGAATGCTCAGATGGAATCTCCTTTCTGAGGTGAATGCTCAGATGGAATCTCCTTTCTTGTAGTTTGAAGCCATTGTTCTGTGTCCTAGTCTCCAGGGCAGCAGAAAACAAGCCTGCTCCCTTCTCCGTATGACTTCCAATATGGAGAAAATCAAAGCATCTGAAAAATGATGCTGGGGAGATTTCTATGGATGTCACAGATTGCAAAGAAAGACAAATGAATGGGTCTGAAAGCACATCAGTCTCTGCTCTCCCTAGAAGCCAAAATGACTAAGATGAGTCTGCCATACTTTTGATATATCATGACATGGCATGACTCATTGGAAAAGTTAACTCAGCAAAGTGAAAGGCAGCATGCAAAGAAAATGACCTCGTGGACAGTCGATGGATTCAATCAAGGAAGCCGGGACCCTGAGTCTGCAAGACCTGAACAAAGCAGTTGATGATGGAGACTCTTGAAGGTCGCGTGGCGCTGTCAAAGATTAAAGTCGATATGATGGTGAATTATAATAAAACCAACAACATTCAAGATACCAAACCGAAGCCCTTGGATAGTTTTGGCTCCTTAGGAAGATCCTTTGAAGTTTAAACTAAAACCCAGAGCGGATTCATCATCTCACTGACATGGGCTCCGTCTCTGTTGCCATGTAATGGGGGTTCTGTGTGCCAAGCTTGGTCCAGGTCCATCATCAGTGGAGGTCACAATTCTCTGTTTGTGGGTGAACTACAATTCCCAGATAGGAAGGTCAGTTTCCACCAATCACCTCCAGTAATTTCCATGAAATTTCAACATATCAGGTACGTGTGCCAAGTTTGGTCCAGATCCATCAGTGTTTGGGTTCACAAGGCTGTCTGGATGTAGGTGAACTACAACTCCTCCAAATCAAGATGAATTTTCCCCCAAAGACCTCCAGTATTTTTTGTTGGTCATGGGGGTTCTGTGTACAGTTTCAGATTGCAGATTAACTGCATTAAACCAGATTATATGACAATGGGCTCATATAATCCAGTTTAATCTGCATTATAGGAGTCCATACTGAAGCCACCACTGCTTCCAGGCAAGTTTTTTGTCCACCTGTGGAAGGAAAGGGATCTTCAAGGAGAGATGTGAAGACTTGAAGGAGGGAAAGGGATCCCAGTCACAAGTTCCAATCCATTTCCCTTCCCTGTTCAAAGAAAATATCACGGTTTATCATGTGTTGAGCTTCATCTTTGACTTGAGTAACAGGAAGTTCCCTAACATGCTTTACAACTTCTCCTACTTTGTATCAGCAGGTCTTTCAGGATCAATTTCCTTCCAACCAAACAGACCTTCTTCAGCAGCTGGATACAAATCCCATCATCCCAGGACATCTTGGTTACTACATACTGTGCTGATGGGAATAGTAGTCCAGCATATGTTTTTAAAAAGTGCCGAATTGGGGAAGTCTGTTTAGAAGCATTTTATTTATTTATTTATTATTCATGCTTATATATTATTTATTTATTTATTTATTATTTCACATTTGTCTGTTGCCCCCCCAACGGCTCGGGGCAACTTACAACAGTTCGTAAAATACAATTGTCAGATAACTCATAATAACTCACAGTAATACCATTAAGATGGAATTACAATTAGAACAGTTGAAACAACAAATGGAGTCACAGTGGGCTGACAGCTAGGCGGTGCGAGCTAAAGTTTAGCTAACTCCAAAGGCTTGTTGGAACAGCAATGTCTTAACTGCTCTCCTGAACGGGAGGAGGCCCTGGGTGGCACGGATGCCGGCGGGCAGTGCGTTCCACATGGTAGGGGCTGCAACAGAGAAAGCCCGGCAGCGGGTTGCGGACAGATGGTAGGTCCTCACATTTGGGATGACCAGGAGGTTTAGCTCTTCGGAGCGCAGTGATCTGGTGGGATGATATGGGACGAGGCGGTCCCGCAGGTACACTGGCCCCAGACCATGTAAGGCCTTAAAAGTAAGGACTAACACTTTGAAGGCAATCTGGCATTCAATTGGGAGCCAGTGCAGTTCGCGCAGGATTGGCGTGATGTGGTGGCCAATCGGGACCCCTGCCAGGAGTCGCGCTGCAGCGTTCTGCACCAGCTTGAGTCTCCGGATTACCGACAGAGGAAGGCCAATGTAAAGAGCGTTACAGTAGTCCAGCCTCGAGATGACCGTGGCTTGGATCACTGTGGCTAAGTCACGCTGGGACAAATAGGGGGCCAGCTTCCTCGCCTGGCGAAGATGGAAAAATGCTACCCTGCTGACGCTGGAGACGTGGGCCTCCATCGACAACAGGGGGTCCAAGGTTACTCCTAAGCTCTTAACAGAGGGCGACGGACATAATGTCACGCCGTCCAGGGTTGGAAGCTGAACATCCCTACAGCCCGGAGAACCCAGCCATCTCCGTCTTTGCCGGATTCACCTTCAACCTACTGGCTCGCAGCCATCCAGTGACGGCCTCAAGGCAACGATGGGAATTATCGGGTACGGATTCGAGGCTGCCCTCCATCTTCAGGATAAGCTGGGTGTCATCAGCGTACTGATGGCACACCAGCCCAAAACTACGCACCAGCTGGGCAAGTGGTCGCATATAGATGTTAAATAAGAGGGGGGAGAGAATAGCCCCCTGAGGAACCCCGCAAAGAAGCGGGGAACCCCCGGAGACATCCTTGCCCCTCCTCACTCGTTGTAGTTTATATACCGCTCCTTCCCGGAGGCTCGGGGCGGTTCACAACATGGCATCAAATACAATAAGATCAATAAGAACAACAATAAAACAGTAATAAAACAATAAAAACAGTAAAACAATGGCCCCCAGTTGCAATTGGACAAGCCATACCACTATGGCATGGATTACATGGAGCACTAAGTGTTGAAGGCGTGCCGAAATAGGGTTGTTTTACAAGCTCTTCGGAAGGCTTCCTAAGAGCCCGGACATTGTCTGGCACAGCATTCCAGAGTGTAGGGGCTGCTACAGAAAAAGCTTTCTGTCGAGTTGAAGACAGGTAATAGGTTCGGATAGGGGGAACCTCTAGTAGGTTTTGATCTTTAGATCGTAGTGATCTCTGGGGAACATACAGAGAGAGACGGTCCCTCAAGTACACGGGCCCCAGACCATATAAGGCCTTAAAGCAGTGTTTCTCAACCTGGGGGTCGGGACCCCTCAGGGGGTCGTGAGGGGGTGTCAGAGGGGTCACCAATTACTATCAGAAAACATAGTATTTTTGTTGGTCATGGTGGTTCTGTGTGGGAAGTTTGACCCAATTCTATCATTGGTGGGGTTTAGAGTGCTCTTTGATTGTAGGTGAACTATAAATCCCAGCAATTAGAACTTCCAAATGTCAATGTCTATTTTCCTCAAATTCCACCAGTGTTCACATTTGGGCATATTTAATATTCATGCCAAGTTTGGTTCAGATCCATCATTGTTTGAGTCCACAATGCTCTCTGTATGTAGGTGAAGTACAACTTCAAAAACTCAAGTTCAATTCCCACTAAACCCTTCCAGTATTTTCTGTTGGTCATGTGTGCCAAGATTGGTTCAATTCCCTCATTGGTGGAGTTCGGAATGCTCTCTGATTGTAGGTGAACTATAACTCCCAGCAGCTACAACTCCCAAATGACAATATCAATCCCCCCCCCCCACCTCACCAGTATTTAAATTTGGGTGTATTGGGTATTTCTGCAAAATTTGGTCCAGAATATACATCCTGCATATCAGATCTTTACATTATGATTCATAACAGTAGCAAAATTACAGCTATGAAGTAGCAATGTCACCACCACATGAGGAACTGTATTAGGGGTCGCGGCATTCGGAAGGTTGAGAAACACTGCCTTAAAGGTTAAAACCAACACTTTGAACATGATCGAGTACTCCACTGGGAGCCAGTGCAGCTGCTTCAAGATGGGAGTTATGTGGCATCTAGCCGGAGCCCCGGCAAGCAAGCGAGCTGTAGCATTCTGAACCAGTTTAAGTTTCCGGATCACGGACAGAGGAAGGCCGATGTAGAGGGCATTACAGTAGTCCAGTCTTGAGATGACCGTCGCCTGGATCACCGTGGCCAAGTCGCCCCCAGAGAGGTAGGGCGCCAGCCGTCTAGCCTGTCACAGATGGAAAAATGTGGATCTGCTGACCATAGAGACCTGGGCCTCCATAGTCAGCAGTGGATCCAACTGGACCCCCAGACTCTTTACCAAGGACGACGGGCCCAGCAACAGTGAATAAAAAGAAACACTCAAAAAGCAGGGGAATTCCACACAAGAATCAATCAGGACCGGCTAACACCTCCCAACAAAGGATTCCCCCAGTCAGGAACCAGTCAGGCTTTGAAGCTGGAAGGCTATTAAATGCTAATGGGGGGGGGGCATTTGCAACATTCACACTTACCAGATCAGAAAATGCCCAGAGACCAAAAGAAAGGAGGAAGTCCTGATCGCTCTTCGTCATAGAGGAAGGGGTGACAGCACCCCCCTGTGGCTGGATTTGAGCACAACTTCCAAAGCGCCCAAAAAAAAGCTGGACATCAACACAATATACATCCTTTCTGTTCTTTCTGTCTCTGTCCTGTCTATCCAAAATGGCATTAAATGTTTACCAGGTATGTGTACTGGAATATAAATAATAACAATAACAATAATAATAAATAATTGCCTCAAGCAGACAAGAGTTCTTTCTCCCACCCTGGACATTATTCCACAGATATATAAACATCACTTGCCTAGTTTCCAACAGACCTCACAACCTCTGAGGATGTCTGCCATAGATGTGGACAAAACGTCAGGAGAGAATGCTTCTGGAACATGGCCAGACAGCCCGGAAAACTCACAGCAACCCAGTGATTCCGGCCATGAAAGCCTTCAACAAAATACTAATTGATTGATTGATTGATTGATTATCTGTTATTCTGTCCCAGTAAGGTTGCCATTGATGGTCCTCCTTCTTTCCCGCATATCCAAACCTTATTTTCTTTCAAGGCAACTTTCAGTCCTTCAGCACAAAAAGGTCAGCACAAAATGGGAGGACACACAAGAGGGCCTTTGCGGTTGTGATTCTCTGGTTGTGGAATGTTCTCTACTTAACATTCTGAACATAGTTTTTTCTTTCTTTCTTTCTGGGGAGGAGCCAAAATATGGCTTTTATTATTAAAGCCATTGGGGACTTGTTGATTTCAAAGTGTACATCTACATGGTTTTAAGTTAATTGTTGAAATTATGTGTGGCTTTAGTTGGGAAGGGTATTTAATTGCTTCTTTTGTATGGAGTTGTACAGGATCCAGTGGGGTACGGTGGTTAAAGTGGTGTCAAATTGCATTAATTTGACAGTGTGTAGATGCACCCTTGGAGTCTAATCAACCTCAAATAATTGCTGTGAAGATCAAATGGGATCAAATGCTATCATGAACCTGTACCCCTAAGTCAGTGGTTTTTAAACTGGGGGTCAGGACCCCTGGGGGGTTGTGAGGGGGTGTCAGAGGGATCACCAAAGAGATCACCAAAGACCATCAGAAAACACAGTATTTTCTGTTGGTCATGAGGGTTGGGTGTGAGAAATTTGGCCCAATTCTATTATTGATGGAGTTCAGAATGCTCTTTGATTGTAGGTGAACTATAAATCCCAGCAAATACAACCCCCGAATGCAGGGCCATAGCCAGGATTTTGATTCGGGGGGGGGGGGCTGAGTTTGGTTAAGGGGCCGAGACTGGGTGGAAGAGGGTCTACCCTAGCAAACCTTTTGTATTGTTATCCCAATAACCCCATTAATGTGGGATATAATGACCATGGTGATCAGATCATGATATGAATAAACATAACAGTTTAAATAATGTACCAGTAAGGCCTTTTCGCGGACCACCCAGAGAATTTGGGGGGGGGGGGTGAAGCCCCCTTAGCCCCCCAGCTACATGCCTGCCCAAATGTCATGGTCTATTTTCCCCAAACACCACCAGTGATCACATTTGGGCATATTGAATATTTGTGCCAAGTTTGATCCAGATACATCGTTGTCCACATTGCTCTCTGGGTGTAGGTGAACTGCAACTCCCCAACTCAAGGTCAATGCCTACCAAACCCTTCCAGTATTTTCTGTTGATTGTGGGAGTTCTGCGTGCCAAATTTGGTTCAATTCCAATGTTGGTGGATTTCAGACTGCTCTTTGATTGTAGGTGAGCTATAAATCCCAAATGACAAAAACAACCACCACCCCCAACCCTACCAATATTCAAATTTGGGTTTAGCGGGTATTTGTGCCATGTTGGTCCAGTGAATGAAAATACAACTTGCATATCAGATATTTACATAACGATACTTCACGTCGAAACCAGGCAAGATTCTGGAAAAGATTGTTAAGGAAGTGGTCTGCAAACAGTTACAAACAAATCCGGTCATTGCTAATAGTCAACGCCGATTTATCAAAAACAAGTCATTCCAGAATAATCTGATCTCTTTTTTCGATAGAATTACAAGCTGGGTAGTTGTGGGGAATGCCGTGGATGTAGCATACCTAGATTTCAGTAAGGCCTTCGACAAGGTTCCCTATGACCTTCTGGCAAGGAAACTAGTCCAATGTATATATTATATATTTTATATATATTAAATCAAACTTCTATCACCGCCACTCCCCGAGGGCTCAGAGCGGTTCACAAGTCTGGTCCACAAAGCAATGGTCAACAAACAGACAATACAACATCAAGAGAGGAAGGAAAGAGGAGGAGAGAAAGGGGGGAAGAGGGAAGGAAGGGGTAGAGCTCAGGCTGTGGCAGGGGGTGCTCAGGTAGAACTGGCAGACGCCACCTTGCCATCAAAAGACGGAAGCGTGGGAGGTCTCAGGGAGATCTCTCGTAGCAGGCCATAGGAAAGACGGGTGGCCTGGCTTCCTTTGTCCAATGGTCTGATGGAGGGAGTCAGATCCGCAAAGGGAGTGTCTATCTCCAGCCTCAAATGTGACTGGTGGAGCTCAAGCCGCCTCAAACTCGAGCTCCAAAAGGTTCTGGAGCGAAACGATCTCCTGAACCTGGGCTCAAGTGAGGGGGGCCTCCTCTCTCGTAAGTAGTTCGCAGAGGATGCAATAGGTCCAAGGGGACGGCAGCCTCGGCAGGGGAGCGATCCATGTTGTTGGTCCCTGGTAAAGCCAGAGAGATAAGATCTGCTGTTCCTTGGCTTCCGGCGCTGCTTCCTCCGATGGCCATGTGGCCTCCGCTGCAAGGCGCCTCCAGGGTTTGAGTCCCCTGAAGGCGGGCGCTTCCTCCCTATGGGACTATCTGGGTTAGCCACCCCCAATCTTGTCTTGCCCCGACCAGGGCTGCAACTCTCCCCCTGGCCACCAGAGGGCGGAGGAACAGGCTGTGGTCCAGGCGCAGCTTTGGGGGCCGCTGGCAGTCGGCAGGCTCGTCGCCAGGGCCTCTCCCCAGGGGCTTCGCCAGGACCCCTGAGACATCAAGCGCCTCCGGGAACCCGGGAACCCTGAAGTAACTAGGGCCTCCACAGCAGCCTGGCAGGGGCGAGGCCGGTAACTAGGAGGCCCCGCCAACACCACCCTCTCCATGGGGTCCAAGGGAGCACAGCGCCCCAATGCCCTCCGCGGGCTCCACCATGGCGCCAACGCAGCTCAACTGTTGTCTTGCACCCGGTCGGGGGTCCCTCGGTGGGCAGCCAGTCGGTTCCCAGGGGCAGCGCCTCCTGCAAGGCGCTCCCCCGGGCCTCCGCGCGCCTCTCTTCCACTCGCCCCATTTGGTCCCCGAAGGGTGGAAAGCCCGGTGATCTCGAACGTGGCCCACCCAGGAAGCCGGCGGCAGTCTGTCCAATTTGTTCTCCCTCGCCGTTCGCCTCTCCTTCTCCCTCTCCCTCCTCGGAGCCTGGGCACCGCGAGAGCAGGAACAGGAGACCTCGGGCTCCATTGGCCGATGTCCCTCCGGTCCTGATGCAGGGGTCCGGGCAGCAGCGGCGGCAGCAGCCAACCCCCTGACAGAGGGACACCAACACAAGCCCCAGCTCTCTCACCTCTCCCAGCTGAGTGGTCAACTGCTCCACCAGCCGACCGTAGCCTTGGAGGAGGTAGGACAGGCCCAGTGGTTCATCCTGGGTGCTGCCAAGGCTGGTGTTTGGGGGGGCAGTGGGCCCCAGTGCTGGCCAGAGAAAAAGAGGACCATGGTGGGCAGTCCCTTGGGGTTCGCTGCCGGCCCAAGGATTTTCTTGGGGCTCGTAGCGTCCATGACTGGGTGTCAGGACTGGCCCTCTGGTGACCTCGAGGATCGTCTCGGCCTCAACCTGCAGGGCCTCGAGCCGAACCGAGGTCCTCACCGGCGTTTCAGCTGGCAGCTGGAGGTTCGGTCCACACACCCCAAAAGTCCATGAGCTGACACCCCTAACTGGAGTAACTAGCTTCATGGATGCGGGTGTTGTCTGGGAGAATCCGCATAGGCCCCAGTGGAGCTCAGCATTCTCACAACCTCTCAGCGCTGCCATCTTGGTTCATATGTGGTTCAATGTGAGCTAGGCAAAACTACGGTTAGGTGAATCTGTAATTAGTTAAGCAAACAAAACCAGAGGGTGCCCACCAACGCTTCCTCTTCATCCTGGAAAGAAGTGACGAGTGGAGTGCCCGAAGCAGGGTTCCGTCCTGGGCCCGGCCCTGTTCAATGCCTTTATAAACAACTTAGATGAAGGGTTAGAAGGCAGGTTCATCAAGTTTGCAGATGACACCAAATTGGGAGGGATAGCCAATACTCCAAAAGACAGGAGCAGAATTCCAAACAATCCTGACAGATTAGAGAGATGATGGGCCAAAACTAACAAAATGAAGTTCAACAGTGACAAATGCAAGATATTCCACTTAGGCAGAAAAAATGAAATGCAAAGATACAGAATGGGGGACGCATGGCTTGAGAGCACTATGTGTGAAAAAGATATTGGAGTCCTTGTGGACAGGAAGGTGAACATGAGCCAACAAGCAGGAAAATTGCATTCAAAGCACCCCAACAGATGGCCATCCAGCCTCTGTTTAAAAGCCTCCAAAGAAGGAGCCTCCACCACCCTCTGGGGCAGAGAGTTCCACTGCTGAACAGCTCCCACAATCAGGAAGTTCTTCCTCATGTTCAGGTGGAATCTCCTTTCTTGTAGTTTGAAGCCATTGTTACACATCCTAGTCTCCAGGGCAGCAGAAAACAAGCTTGCTCCCTCCTTCCTATGACTTTCTCTCACATATTTATACATGGCTATCGTGTCTCCTCTCAGCCTTCTCTTCTTCAGGCTAAACATGCCCAGATCTTTAAGCCGCTCCTCATAGGGCTTGTTCTCCAGAACTTTGATCATTCTAGTCACCCTCCTCTGAACACATTCCAGCTTGTCTATATCTCTCTTCAATTGTGGTGCCCAGAATTGAACACAATATTCCAGGTGTGGTCTAACCAAGGCAGAATAGATCATGGGTAGCATGATTTCCCTGGACCTAGACACTAGACTCCTATTGATACAGGCTACTGCTCTTGGGCCATGCGTCCCCCATTCTGTATCTTTGCATTTCAAGAGAAGGCTAAAGACCCTGCAAAACTCCCAGAATTCCATAGCATTGAGCAATGACATTGGAAGCAGTGGCAAACCGCATTAATTCTACAGTGTGGGATTTATTTATTTATTTATTCCATTTTATATACCACTCCATTCCCGTAGGCTTGGGGCGGTTTACACAATGAACTTATGCAGTAGGAACATGATAAAACAAAGATAAGACATCAGTAAAACTGCAATAAAACACAATAAAACAGTCCCCCACTGTATTAATAGCCAGCCATACAAATATGGAGTAGATTACGCTGGGTCATTGAGATCGAAAGCCTGCCGAAATAAAGTTGTCTTGCAGGCTCTTCGGAAGGCAGATAACTCTCTAAGAGCCCGGACATCATCTGGTAAGGTGTTCCAGAGAGTCGGAGCTACCACTGAGAAAGCTCTCTGTCTGGTAAAAGACAGGTGGCAGGTTCGAACAGTGGGGACTTCCAGTACGTTTTGTTCGCTGGGCAGTAGTGATCTCTAGGGAACATACGGGGAGAGACTGTCCCTCATGTACACAGGCCCTAGACCATGTAAGGCCTTAAAGGTTAATACCAACACTTTGAACGTAATCCGGTACCCTACTGGAAGCCAGTGCAGCTGCTGCAAGATGGGAGTTATATGACATCTAACCGGAACACCAGCGAGCAAACGAGCTGCAGCATTCTGCACCAACTTGAGTTTCCGGATCACAGGCAAAGGAAGGCCAATGTAGAGGACATTACAGTAGTCTAGTCTCGAGATGACCATCACATGGATCACCGTGGCTAGGTCGCCCTTAGACAGGTAAGGTGCCAGCCGTCTGGCCTGTCACAGATGAAAAAATCTGCTGACCATAGAGACCTGGGCCTCCATAGTTAGCAGTGGGTCCAATTGGACCCCCAGACTCTTTACCAAGGACGACGGACAAAGTGCTCCATGGTAGGCAACCGGCACCCCACTCCCAACCAAAGGATCTCCATCTTCAATGGCTTCACCTTCAACCGGCTAACTCGTAGCCATCCAGTCATGGCCTCCAGGCACAGATGGAAATTATCAGGTATCGAGTCCAGCCTGCCCTCCATCCTCAGCATGAGCTGGGTGTTATCAGCATACTGATGACACTCCAGACTAAAGCTACGCACCAGTCGGGCCAGTGGCTGCATATAGATGTTAAATAATAGAGGGGAGAGGATGGCCCCTTGAGGCACCCCACAATCAAGGGGGGGCCTCTCGAAAACCACCCCTCTCTCTAGGAAGGCAACAATAGCCTCCCAATAAATGGTATTGGCGGGCATGGAAGGTGTCTTCCAATTTATCGATTATAGCGGCCACTGATAGGCTGACATGGCTGCTTTGCTCTCTTCCAGTCTTTGCAAAAGCCTTTGGGCCTAAGCAAGGCACTTAATAGTACTATCTCAGAATGCACAGAGAGGCTTCCCAACTTTCCCTGAAAGTAAAATACCATATTTGGCCAATCTGAGCCATAGCTGAGCAGGACCCTGCCAAGAGACAGAGCGGACCGCTAAAGAAAAAGAAAAGAAAGAGAGGTTTAACCCTTCCTTTATAAATAAAATGATAAATCACTACAAGAACGTTTAAACATAAGGCTTTAGCGGAATTACACCAATACACTCTCTGTGTGTATGTATATGATCTCTGGAGTGCAGGGGGGGAAACGGAATAATAAAAGTCACCCAGTCTGCTCCAAATCCGGGCGAGGGGATGCGGAAAGCCAAAACGTCAGCGCAGGCAGGTTTTTTGGATTTATAATCCTGTTGGTGAATCCTTCCTTCACTTGTTTCTGAAAGGACAACATCAGTTTTATCTCACTGTCCCGGCTTCCTCATAGTTCCCAACCTTCCTAATGCTGCAACCCCTTAACACAGTTCCTCATGTTGTGGTGACCCCCAATCATAACATTGTTTCCGTTGCTACTCCACAACTGTCATTTTGCTACTGTTATGAACTGAAATGGACAGCAGGCAGGACGCCGTACCCAATTGTTTCCATCTATGCCTTGAAGCCGTGACTGGTTGGCTGCGTGCCAGCCGGCTGAAGGTGAATCCGTCGAAGATGGAGATCTTGTGGCCTGGTCGCCCTTGGGCTGGATGAGTGCCGGTTGCCTACCCTGGATGGCGAGCAGCTCAGCCCGTCATCCCTCGTAAAGAGCTTAGGTGTCCAATTGGACCCTTTGCTGACCATGGAGACTCAGGTCTCCATGGTCAGCAAAACGGTGTTCTACCACCTCCGTCAGGCTAGGCGACTGGCACCCTACCTGTCCAGGGATGACCTGGCCACGGTGATCCAGGCGACGGTCATCTTGAGGCTGGACTACTGTAACGCCCTCTACGTGGGCCTTCCCTTGTCGACAGTCCGGAAACTCAAGCTGGTGCAGAATGCTGCTGCTCGCTTGCTGGTCGGAGCACCGGCGAGAGAGCACATTACGCCCATCCTGCGGCAACTGCACTGGCTGCCTATTGAGTACCGGATTGCCTTCAAGGTGTTGGTGTTAACCTTCAAGGCCTTGCACGGTCTAGGGCCTGAGTACCTGAGGGACCGCCTTACCCCGTATATTCCCCCGAGATCACTGTGCTCGGAAGAGCAAAACTTGCTAGTTATTCCATCACCCCGCTCCTGTAACTTGTCCAGCACAAGACAGCGGGCCTTTTCAGCTGTGGCTCCCATGACTTGGAATTCGCTGCCTAGTCACGCTCGGGAGATTCACGAACTCGGCCCCTTTCGAAGGGCTTGTAAGACTGCCCTCTTCAGACTAGCGTTCGGCTAGCCTGAATGAAGATGCACATCAGCGTCCGAGCTAAGATCCAAAAGCTGTGACCGTTGGCTACTGATTATGTATTTGTGTTTTTTACTGAATTTTACTGTATGTTTTATTATGTATTTTATTGCTATTGTGATCCGCCCCGAACCTGCAGGGAGGAGCGGAATATAAAACCGAATAATAAATAAATAAATAATAAATAAAATGTAAATATCTGATATGCGGGATGTATTTTTATTTACTGGACCAAATTTGGCGCAAATACCCAATATGCCCAAATTTGAATATTGGTGGAGTTGGGAGGGGGATTGAATTTGTCATTTGGGAGTTGTGGTTGCTGGGATTTATAGCTCACCTACAATCAAAGAGCATTCTGAACTCCACCAATGATGGAATTGGACCAATCTTGGCATACAGAACTCCCATGACCAACAGAAAATACTGGGAGGGTTTGGTGAGCATTGACCTTGAGTTTTGAAGTTGTAGTTCACCTACATCCAGAGAGCACTGTCGACTCAAGCAATGATGGATCTGGACCAAACTTGGCACGAATACTCAATATGGCCAAATGTGAACACTGGTGGAGTTTGGGAAAATAGACTTTGACATTCGGAAGTTGTAGTTGCTGGGATTTATAGTTCACCTACAAACAAAGAGCATTCTGAACTCCACCAACGATGGAATTGGGCCAAACTTGGCACACAGAACTCCCACAACCAACAGATAATACTGGAAGGGTTTGGTGAGCATTGACCTTGAGTTTTGGAGTTGTAGTTCACCGACATCCAGAAAGCACTGTGGATTCAAACACCAAAAATACACCTTGATATTTGGGGAAAAGAGACTTTGGCATTTGGAAGTTGTAGTTGCTGGGATTTATAGTTCACGTACATTCAAAGAGCATTCTGAACCCACCAATAGAATTGGGTCAAACTTCCCACACAGAAACTCCATGAACAACAGAAAATACAGGGTTTTCTGATAGTCTTTGGTGACCCCTCTGACACCCCCCCCCCCCCCTTTTGACCTCTCCAAGGGTCCCAACCCCAAAGGTTGAGAAATGCGGCCCTAAATAAATACAGTAATAGAGACTTTCATAGCAATCTACTAGGACTGCTGAAATCCTACAATCTTTCTACAAATGACATGCTTGTCTGTGTGGGTGTCTGATCCACAGATTTGACCATCTCGTGGAAAAGATCCCAGTATGGGGAAAAATAAATATGGAATCTGGAAAGTTAATTTTTGGAGATTTTTGGAGTCATAACCCCCCCCCCCCCCATTTTTTTAAAAATTTCCCCAAGCTTGGATAGTTTGGGAGGGGGGATAAATATGGAATCTGGAACATTACTTTTTGGAGACTTGAGTCATAACCCCGCGAATATAATTTTCCCCAAGCTTTGATAATGAAAGCAAGAAGCCGCTGTAATGTTACTCAGATCATTCCTCCATTCTTCCCAGGTTATAGTTTTACTTTACATCTCTCAGAATCCCCAGCCAGGGGGATTCGGGGATCTGTAGTCCAAAAGCAACTTCCCCAAGCCCTGCTCACTTTTGTGCAATTGGAGATGGATTTCCAGTTGCATTCACCCATTATCCTGGAGCGCTCCCTCGAGTCTTTTGAATGGGACAAGCAAGCGGCTGAGTCTTTATACCTTATACAGGCAAAGCATTTCATTCCTTACAAAAGCAAGAGACCTTTCCATAAAGGAGAAAAAGGAGAGAAGTATGATTCACTCACGGATGCACTTTTGATAAGAATCAGTAATTTCATTTACGTGACGATAAACCCCTTATACCAATGGGCGGTGGCATTAGTATTATTATTATTTCATCACACATCTGGGATTAATCAAAGGAGGGAAACTGAAGCTGTTTTTCATTAAAAGGGGATCCATTTTAAGCTGCAGCCCTAAGAGGAATGGTTGGGATGAAAGTCCCATTCTGTTCGGTGCAAGTTAATCTTCGGCAGACATAAATCAGAAACTGCACAGTTAAGAGTGATAAAACTCTACTCTGTTTGCTTTGGTTCTGTTTTTAATGGCTAATGTCCTCTTGGCGTCTCTTTGTTGTATGTCTTCGAGGAGTTTCCGATTTATAGCAAGCTTACCACAGGGTTTTCTTGGCAAGATTTGGTCAGAAGGGATTTGGGGGGTTGTCTTCCTCTGAGGCTGAGAGAGTGGGACTAACCAGTGGTCTCCCATGGCTAAGCTGCGGTCCGGACCCTGGTCTCCAGAGTCATTGTCCAATGTTCAAACCACTATACCATGCTGGCACATAGCTAATTTGATTGAATTCTTTCATGGGGTTGTTGTAAGTTTTTCGGGCTGTATGGCCATGTTACAGAAGCATTCTCTACTGATATTTTGCCTGCATCTATGGCAGTCATCCTCAATTTTTTGTTGTTGTTTTATCTTGCTAAAGTGGAGGGTCTATTGCAGGCATGGGCAAACTTTCTAACTTGGGGGCTGCAGGCTAGCACGCCCAGTTAAGAGGACTGGCTTCCCACTGATGGAAGGAAGATAGGGAAGGAGGAAGGAAAGAGAGGAGGGAGGAAGGAAGGACAAAAGGGAGGAAGGGAAGGAAGGATGGAAGGAAGGAGAAAGAGGAAAATAGTGAGCAAAGAGGGAGGGAAGGGAAGGAAGGGAAGGAAGGAAGGAAGGAAGGGAAGGAAGGAGGGAGGGAGGGAGGGAGGAAAGAGAGAAGGGGGAAGAAATGGAGGAAAGAAGGATGGGAGGAAGGAAGGGAAGGAGGAAGAGAAGGAGGAAGAAAAGAGAGAAGGAAGGAAGATATGGAGAGAGGGGATGGAAGGGAGGGAGGTAAGGAGGAAGGAAAGAGAAGAAAGGAAGGAAGGGAAGAGTGAAAGAAGGAAAGGAGGAAGGGAGGATGAGCAAAAGGTTGGAAGGGAAAGATGGAAGGACGGGAAGGAGGAAGGGAAAAGAGAAGGGAGGGGGAGGGAGGGAGGGAGGGAGGGAGGGAGGGAAAGAAGAAAGGGAAGAAAGAAGGAAAGGAAGAAGAAGAAAAAGTCCAAAAAGATGGAAGGGAATGGAGGCAGGGAGGGAGAGGAAGGGAAGGATAGAAGGGAGGGAGGGAAGATGGAAAGAGAGAAGATAGAAAGGACAGGATGGTGAGAGAGGAGGGCCTGAGAAAAGAGCCCAAGGGGCCGCATCTGGCCTTCGAGTCTGGGTTTGCCCATGCCTTGTATATTGCATTCCAAAGATGTGGAACCACATCATACTTGGCATACATATGAAAGGGATCTTTGGAGTGCACATTATTTTATTTTATTTTTCCTTTTCCAATAGTTGACCCACTGGGCTCCAGATCTTTCTCAAGCAAGAGAAACAAAGCTGGAGCGGGATCCAGGAGATTCATTTCTTAACAATGTCTGTGGTCAATTATGTGTGCTGCTTGGGTTTTTCTCCAAAGCAATGAAATTGTTTTTCCCTTTAATAGCATGGTGAATATTAAAGGGACTGCAGTTCTGAAGACATGCTTAGCCATGAAAACCCACTCACAGCCCCAGGAAACAGTATGATAGGGTTGCTTTACAGGAATGGTTTCAAACATGTAGGCCATGGCCCACTGGTGGGCTGTGAGACCTAAAATAAGGTCTAGATTATTAAATATGGTTTTATGTGGGGGAGCAGATGGCAACTACTGGATGGTATATGTTCTGTATCAGAACCTAGAGCTGTTGTGCTCTATCCAGTGCAATTTTCTGAATCAGCTCCCCAAATAACCAAACCAAATCTAAAGTTGACCAAAAACTAATTCGTAACCCTTTTGATACTAATGTTGGAAGGTGGTCCCTGGTCCAGTGGTCGCTCGTAAAATTGATCCCTGGTCAAAGTGGTCCTTGGTTAAGTAGTCCCTGGTCAAAGTGGTCCATGGTCAAGTGGTCCATGGTGAAGTGGTCCCTGGTCAAGTAATCCTTAGTCAAAGTGGTCCTAGGTTAAGTGATCCATGGCAAAGTGATCCCTGGTCAAGTAGTCCATGGTCAAGTGGTCCCTGGTCAAAGTGGTTCCTGGTCAAAAAAAGGTTGGGAACCACTGCTTTAGAGTCACCACAAGTTTGAAGCAACTTGAAAGCACACAACAATAACCACATCCTTATCAAAAATCACTCCCCAGGATCCAAAAAAGGGACATCTGTTCATTGAAGCAATGAGGTGTTTCACATGGATTTCTATTCCTCCCCCCCCCTTTTTTTCCTTTTGTGTTAGATGCATTTGTTATTGTGTTTCTGTTAGATGTACTTATTTTACTGTATTTACTGTTTTTATTGTGTTTATTGCTTTTTTTTTTTTGATGTCTGATATTTTGTGATTTGTGGTTTGGGCACAGCCCCATGTAAGCCGCTCCGAGTCCCCTTTGGGGAGAGGGAAGCGACTTATAAATAAAGTTTTTTATTATTATTATTAAAGACATGCACATGAAGTCAAATGATACCAAATGTAATAATAATAATAATAATACCTTATTTGTACCTCACACTATCTCCCCAGAGGGTTAAATGTATGTGTACATACCACACTGTAGGACGAACCAGATCTCAGATGGATCTAAGTTTAAGCCAGGAGGCATATGAAATCAGCCCTTTGTCCACGAGGGCAATGGCATACAGGTGTTGAGTGCCATCATCATTGTCGGTATCCAAAAATTAAAATTAGGCTTAAAGCAAATCACTAGGATGTATACTGTATCACTCTGTTGTGGAATGCATTAAATCTGCTTCTTTGCTTTTATTTCGTAGATGCCTGCAAAACTTCTGACCATGGAGCCCTCTCCAAATTCCACCCCATCACCCAATATCACGGATCTGTTCCACAAATTTGTTCATCTGGACGGAGAGTTGGCAGATACATTTTATACTCTGTGGATAGCCCTGGTAGTGGTCAATGCCATCATTTTCCTGGTAGGAGTGGTGTTAAACTCTTTGGCTCTCTATGTCTTTTGCTTCCGCACCAAGACAAAGACCACCTCGGTCATCTACACAATCAACCTGATCGTTACAGACTTGCTGGTGGGCTTCTCCTTGCCCATCCGGATCATCATGCACTACAGTGCCCCGGACTGTAAGAACTGTGCGCTCATCCACATCTTCACCTACTTTGTCAACATGTACTGCAGCATCCTTTTCCTTACCTGCATCTGCATCGACCGCTACCTGGCCATTGTCCAGGTGGAAGCTTCCCGCAAGTGGAGGAACCCCAACTATGCCAAGAGCATCTGCGCCTTCATCTGGGTCTTTGCCACAGTGGTCACCTTCTCCATCCTCACCATGGCCATGAAGTTTTCCCACTGCTGCATTGCCAAGATCTTGCCCCTGATGGTCTGCGAATATGTCTTCCCCCTCATCATCATCACCTTCTTCACCACGAGGATCATGTGCGCTCTCTCCAAGCCAACCCTGATGCACCAGAGTCGGGAGAGGCGGATGAGAGCCGTGCAACTTCTGATCACGGTCCTCATCATCTTCATGATTTGCTTCACTCCATTCCATGTGCGCCAGTTGGCTATCTCCATTAACCCAGGCATGTCCAACAACATCAGCTTGGTTGCCTATCACGTCACTGTCGCATTGAGCAGCCTCAACAGCTGCATGGACCCCATTGTCTACTGCTTTGTCACCAACAACTTCCAGTCCAGCATGAAAAACATCTTCAGGAAGTCTGAGCCTGAACAGACCAGTGGAGACATCATCAGCATCAACAAGAACTCGGGCTCAAATGCCATCATAGCATTCACAAATGTGATTGGGAACCCGTTGGCCCTCCCTTCCCCTAACAGTACAGCAAGCTCATAGAAGAAGGAAGAGCTCAGTGTACGTTGCTCATAAATGTACATTTTTGTCAAGCTATGTGACACTATCCTCTTTCATAAGAATATTTTCGAACATCATGTCAACCTTCAGAGTTCTTTGGGTTCTTCCATGACAGCATCCATATATATACGTGGCAGCTGGATTTGTCAGGTGGGAAATGATGTCATGATGCTTCCTCTTCCTGAATTGTGCCTCAGGATATGTTCTGCATCTGAAGGAATGGCAGAGGAAATAATAGGCACAGCGACGTCTTTTGGCAGTCCTACCTACTTCTCTGGGATCTTTTGGAGAACAAGAAGCAAAGAAGAAGTGTGCGCACAGGCTGACGTTACTAAAGCCTGCTCAGATCTTCCAGTGCCTACACTGTGGGCTGTGGCAAGCAGGACAGAAGGGAATGCAACAAAAACCTTGTATTGCAAATAGCAATACCAACAATGAGGGAATTACAACCCTGGGGATTTGGGGGCAGTGATTTCAGAAGACATTTTGCTTGACCCAAATCTAATATCAAAATCACAAGGGTAATAAACAACAGAACTAAAAGTTTGCCAGTTTCGCTTTAGAAATGCTGTGATAGAGAAAGCCATTTCTTAAGAATGCTATGGTTTATTATAAAGACTAACCCAGGATGATCTGGGGGGAGCAATCTTTTACGTGCGGCCAAAGGGAATAAAATCCAGTATCCCAGATCTGCACTGTAAGCCTGCAATAATTGTGGGAAGGGTTGGTTTCAAGGGATGTGAGTGGGGTTCATGGTACAAAGCACCTCACCTAGTTAAGCTAAGGAGTGGGGAACTTGAATAACAGATGTGGAAACAGGAGAATGTTAAGTATAGGAGGAAATAAGAAGAGAGAATTACAAAACAATATAAGCCCACACTCTGGTAAAGAGCAATATATCCAATATGTAGGGAAACTATATGCGCATATTCAATCTGTAATGCATATACTATGGGGATTCAATAATCCAATATCATACATAAACGCATAAGTATTAAGGAGATACTACAACCACTAGGGAAAAATTATGTGTAATCCAACACTTAATCTCAGTCTTACTCTAGGAGCCCAATAATATACAGTCAAACGTGCATGCACACAATCAATTTAATGGACGGACAGATTGACCATTCAGCGATCTATGTGCCAAGGCATATACACAAATATGTTTTTAAAAATCCTGTAGTAGGGGGAATGAGCTTCAGTTCATTCTTAATAATATAGGAGGGAAAGACACCCTAATAAATCAGTAGGCACACCTAATAATAGAATACAGGTGAATGTAACTTCTTCAGGGCGTTAACATAACAACAGATGGAGTATTGGTGTTCATAATTCCAATAAGGTAATCAATAACAACTAGATCAATAGCATCACTGATATGAAGGACACCACCTGCACCGGCCTCCCTCCATTGCCTTTAGTGCTCTGCAGACATGGATCCCTTTATTTGCTTTTGATTTGTAAGACTGGGAACAGACAGAAGGTAAACAACGTGTAGCACGGCTTGCTTTCTACTTGGGAAGCACCTGTATCCTATTATTAGGTGTGCCTACTGATTTATTAGGTGTCTTTCCTTCCTATATTATTAAGAATGAACTGAAGCTCATTCCCCCCACTACAAGAATTTTTTACATATTTGTGTATAGGCCTTAGCACATAGATCGCTGAATAGTCAATCTGTCCGTCCATTAAATTGATTGTGTGCATGCACGTTTGACACAGTTATGACTGTATATTATTGGGCTCCTAGAGTAAGACTGAGATTAAGTGTTGGATTACACATAATTTTTCTTTACACAACATCTTTTCTTTCCTTGGAGTAGAGGTCTTCCATTACCAACCAGAGCTTAATGCTTGTGATTTCTTACTGTGTCATCGGTGGAACGAGGAGCTCAGAAAGTTCAATCCCTGGGAGTTTTTGATTAGCAGGGACTGGGGTGCATCTACACACTAGAATCAATGTAGTTTGACGCCACTTTAACTACCATGACTTGATACTATGGAATATTGAGTGTTGTACTTTTACAAAGACTTTCACCTTTTCCTCCAAAAAAATACTGGTGGCTCACCAAACTACAACTCGCAGCATTGCATAGCATTGAGCCATGGCAGTAAAAGTGGTATCGAAGTGCATTAATTCCAGAGTGTAGATGCACTTTATTATATAATCCGCTGTCCTGCTTGGACTCTGTTGTTGTCAGGTTCTTTCAATTCATTTCAGACTATGGTGAGCCTAAGGTGAACCTATCATAGTGCTTTCTAGGGCTAAAAGCATTAACTTGCCCAGGGTCATCTTACTTATAACAGCTTTACAAAACACTTGCTCCAGGTGGAGATGACAACTGCTAGGTTGATAGATCTGTATGCATTCTAGGACAGCTGTCAAGAGGATGTCCTGTGGTTCAAAATGTATGACTGTTCCATTGTCTGAACTTAAGTACTTATTTACTTAGGTGATCCCTCATAGCTTGAGGATGATGGTCCTCCAAGTGTAGTGTCTTGGCGGTAGATCCATAGGTGGTTGTGGAGCCCTACTCTTGATCCACATGTTCTCCTGCAGTGAGAACATCGGTTTCCAGGTGGAAGACAGTCCCAGTCAGAGTTAGTTTGATGCATCTTCCTCTTGGCACGTTTCTCCCTTTCACCCGCCATTTGTGCCTCTTCAAATTCTGCAGCACTGCTGGTCACAGCTGACTTCCAGTTAGAGCGCTCAAGGGTCAGGGCTTCCAAGTTCTCAATGCCTATGAACTTAAGTATAACTCCATTCTCAATATTTAGCTGAGAGGAAAAGCAACAACTTGGCCTGTTACAATGTACCACGGTGACTGTTCACAGGCAAATTGAACCTATGCAAATCCAATCTAGAATCTAAAGGGTTGGGGGAGATCTAGCCTTGAGTGGCCAATTCAGACTCCTTAGTCTTACAAAATACCTGGTACTAATGGAGATAAAACCTGCTTTCTTGGGTGTTGTTTTTTAAGCTGTTCTCTGGGCTCCCCATAGGAATTGTCATGATTGGTAATGTTTAACGATCTCTATGTCAGGAACAGAGTAAATCTGGTTTCATTCAGACCTTGCTACTGTTTTCTAAATATTTTGAAGATGCTTTGCTCAGTTTTTAATCTGACCATTTGGATCTGGTGGGCATTGTTTTGAAATGTTGGTCCTTGCCACTCAGCAGGCCCCTTGGTGACAGAGAAGTAATTTGTGAAATATTTTCATAAATCAATAAAATCTTCCTTAAATAAAGAAGCGCTGGAGAGCTACAGGCATCTTACGCCTGACTGGGTTCCCTTACAGATGTGACTGAATGCTTTGTGTCTGATGTGGAACCCACACATATTGAATTCAAGGCTGAGAAAGTGGCATTGCACATTTCCTGGCCACATGCGTAATTGGAGGAATATTTATAATGCATCCCATTTTCACTCAGTGTCATGGTTCAGTTGCACAGTTGTGCCATTCAACATAAGGGCTGTGTAGCACAGTTGCACAACTCTAATGTCAAGTCTTCATTATTGGTATGGATCCCTGAAGTTTCCCAAGCAACGTGGTAGGACATTTTCATTGCTGAGTTCAGTTCAAGATATCAGAAATAGATTGGCACATGTGGAGTCTATGTGTATGTAAGCACATGAAAACATACTTGCGTGCCCATTGACATTTAATTTTGGATTTAGTTGCGAGTTTGGGTGTGTATTCACTTGCACAACACTGCCATTTAATGCAAGGGTTGTACACCATTCACTTGCACAACACTGCCATTCAATGCAAGGGTTGTGTAGCATTCACTTGCACAACACTGCCATTCAATGCAAGGGTTGTGTAGCATTCACTTGCACAACACTGCCATTCAATGCAAGGGTTGTGTAGCATTCACTTGCACAACACTGCCATTCAATGCAAGGGTTGTGTAGCATTCACTTGCACAACACTGCCATTCAATACAAGAGTTATATAGCATGCACTTGCACAACACTGCCATTCAATGCAAGGGTTGTATAGCATTCACTTGCATAACAGTGCCATTCAATACAAGAGTTATATAGCATGCACTTGCACAACACTGCCATTCAATGCAAGGGTTGTGTAGCATTCACTTGCACAACAGTGCCATTCAATACAATAGTTATATAGCATGCGCTTGCACAACACTGCCATTCAATGCAAGGGTTGTATAGCATTCACTTGCATAACAGTGCCATTGAATCCAAGGGTTGTATAGCATTAACTTACACAACACTGCCATTCAATACAAGAGTTATATAGCATGCACTTGCACAACACTGCCATTCAATGCAAGGGTTGTATAGCATTCACTTGCATAACACTGCCATTCAATGCAAGGGTTGTATAGCATTCACTCACACAACACTGCCATTCAATGCAAGAATTATATAGCATGCAATTGCACAACACTGCCATTCAATGCAAGAGTTATATAGCATGCACTTGCATAACACTGCCATTCAATACAAGGATTGTACAGCATTCGCTTACACAACACTGCCATTCAATACAAGAGTTATATAGCATGCACTTGCACAACACTGCCATTCAATACAAGGGTTGGACTCCATTCACTTACACAACACTGCCATTGAATCCAATGGTTGTATAGCATTCACTTACACAACACTGCCATTCAATACAAGAGTTATATAGCATGCACTTGCACATCACTGCCATTCAATGCAAGGGTTGTATAGCATTCACTTGCATAGCACTGCCATTGAATCAAGGGTTGTATAGCATTCGCTGCCATTCAATGCAAGAGTTATATAGCATGCACTTGCACAACACTGCCATTCAATACAAGGGTTGGACACCATTCACTTACACAACACTGCCATTGAATCCAAGGGTTGTATAGCATTCACTTACACAACACTGCCATTCAATACAAGAGTTATATAGCATGCACTTGCACATCACTGCCATTCAATGCAAGGGTTGTATAGCATTCACTTGCATAGCACTGCCATTGAATCCAAGGGTTGTATAGCATTCGCTTACACAACACTGCCATTCAATACAAGAGTTATATAGCATGCACTTGCACAACACTGCCATTCAATACAAGGGTTGGACACCATTCACTTGCACAACACTGCCATTCAATGCAAGGGTTGTATAGCGTTCACTTGCACAACACTGCCATTCAATACAAGGGTTGTATAGCACCAACCGTACACAAGTCCACTTTCAGATGTTACCCAACTCTATTGTAAGATTATGCCCAAAATCATCCACTTAATACTCCTGCCAAAGGTGTGTTATGTCCGAAACGGAGCATCAAGGATAAGTCTGACTTACGATGACTTTAGTATTGGTTCCCCCAAGGGAATTGTCTCCTCCTGTTAAACCGCTCATGAAAACATCCCGACTGCCAAGGACTGGGAAGGGAGAAGGGTGTCTGTCCATCATCTGTCAGGGTGTTCGACAGAAGGAATGCAGCGGTAAATATTTGCCATCAGTGTTTGTATTAGCCTCCATTAATAGCAAGAACTTAAACAACTGTCAGCCTCCGCAGACCTCCTGCTTTCCTCATTGTCCTGACCCTATTAGGCCACCTTGGCTTCAGACCAATGGAAAATGGAATATATTGTAGGTTTAAATAGGAAAGTCACCCATAATGGAAAAAATGTGATCTCTTGCAGGCTGGATCGTGACCCTTTCATTCCTAACAAGGCTTCGGTACCTTTGACAGCTGTATATCAGACAAAACATCAAGAGACGTTGCTTCCCCATCCCCTTTTCCTAGAAGAAACAGCACCTGCTGAATGTCACAGAATCTCTCCGTAGGGATGTCTCTGAGGCTGCATTGACACTTCCCAAAGTAATCCAGAATACTGTGCAGAACAGGAGTGCCGCAGAGCCCTTTTCAATTCCATTGGGGCCGCTGCTGCTATGTTGACGTCCAAAAGCAGCTCGCTAGCAGAGCCTTGGTGACAACCATACTTCTGATGAGGTCCCAACAGAGTGCCACCCATGTAATCAGCAGAGGAGATATCACCAACAAGGCCCTGCTGGGGATCTGCTTTTGACCAGTGTCACAAATGTGCGTTTCTTTGATATGTGGATTTTCCACACCACAGAACAAACGAAGGTTGCTCTGGAGTTTCCTGGAAGTTCTGGAGTATATTGAGGTTCAACATCTGCCGAATTAACAAGAAACATTGTTTCCGTTGTGAAACCAACTGTATGCGGACTACTTGAAGCATTTTATTTGGCCCTCATAGACATGCCCTGAAAGCAGCTCCTGGGCATCTCCTGCTGAAGGGCATGTGAGGTTAGAGGCAATGAGCTTCTAGATGTGGGTCAAAGACTGGAATGGGGCAAGTGGCCAGGTGAGAGAGTGCTGGTTTTGGTTGGCAGGTGCTATCACCACCTGATCTCGAGGGACCTTGAGGAAACACACAAACTTCTCAATCTGCCTCAAAATGTCACTGGGGTCTAAACTGACTGGGCAGTCTCATGCCTTAAAAAACAAAACTGACCAGGAAACCTGTGTCAAATATCACATACAATTGAGTTTGTCAAAATACAAAATGATTATATTTAGGACACGTGATGTGTGCCAGTGTAGCCCAGTAGGCAAAATGCTAGAATTCAGTCCTGTATATATACAAAAAAGCATAACAATATGCGATAACGAACACACAAACAACAGTTTCATCACAGAAAATGTGCCACCCGCAAGTCTGTTTGCACGCTAATTACCACAAAGCATGGCTTGGGCTGCGGTTAGTCCAAGTGTCCGTGCGAATTCATGTATAAGGAAACATAAACACAGTTCTTACGATAGTTCCATAAGTAAGTGTGCGGGAAAAGAAGTTCCATGGGACTACAAAAAGCGTCCCTGGTGGCGTGCGTAGTCTCGCGAGTGTAGCAGACAAACGGTGTGGCCGCTCTCACGAGACTCAGGCAAACCACGTGTCCGGAAACAGGATGATTGCAATGATCCTTAAAGAGAAAACTGTACTCCGTAAGTTGCCAAAGTGGCTGGTTTGTTCCCCTTTGTGCTTCCAAACAATTCAAGCCTCATGCAAGATGAATTAATATGCTTATGTGCATATATCTCCCAGCCAACGGGGTCACGAAGTTGTAAGGGATCCTCCCGTTTCGGTCATGACTGACCTTTCTCAAGGCTGTATTTTATGTTCAAAGGCATGTGGCGAAATATAAGCTGTCATCCAACTCAAGTTATCCAACATTCATCAATTCATATCACTGTAAATTAAACAATCACATGAATAGTGCACAAGTCCTGTATACAGCACTATAATTTCTTTAAGGGCGATGTATATCCATTAGACTATGTTAAACCATATATAGCTAGAAATGTAAATATAATAGGCAACATTCTGACATGGAATAAGCAGGTAGGTACTTACAATTCTCAGCCTATTTGACACAGGTTTCCTGGTCAGTTTTGGTTTTGCTGTGGAGCAGCACTTCCCTCTGTTGTTCATTACAGCCTTGTGCCTTCCCAACTCAAAGGCTGATACCATTCAACATTCATTGGACAGAATTCTGCTGGTAACAAGTAAATACAGTAGGTCTGCCACTTTCACAAGGATTAGGGGCACAGAAGCCCTGAAAAAGTTTTTTCTTTAAAATCTGAGAGAACACCTCTCTAGTAATCTCTAGGTCAGGGGTCCTCAAACTTTGCTCTGGGGAGCCCTTGGGGCTCTGCAAGAGGGTGTTCTGGGGCTCTAGGGATCCCCCACTTACTTTTGGCTTTCTGCTATTATTACTATTATTACTACTACTACAAAAGCTGGCTATCAGTTGGGGGTGCTTTGATTGTGTTTTTCCTGCATGGAGAAGGGGGTTGGACTGGATGCCCAGGGGGTCTTCCACTGAAATACTGTTAAATTAATAGTGGTTAAAATGGTTCTTCAGATTAAATATTGTATTCCTTTTTTGCATTGTGTGAATCAGTCCACAGAAACACTGTGCAGCCCATGCCTGAGATAGATAGATAGATAGATGATAGATAGATAGATAGATAGATAGATAGATAGATAGATAGGAGGCCTGTTTGATTTTTAAAAAGTGGTTCAAAACTCGTTCCAGATGTAGGAGGCACTGGCACTTCAAATCTGATTGACTTCCGAAATTTTCCGGAAAAATTTTGGAATTCCCCAAATTAATTCTGAAATTTCAGAATGGCTTCAGTAATGGTGGACTTGCATGTTTAACCCAGTTTGGACATGGATACCTTCCCTCCACATCAGAACTGGGATGACAGCCGTGGGATGCCTTCTCTCCGCGTCAGAATTGCACACGGAAGGGAAGGCCAGGGAAGAGAAATCCACTGATTCATTTCTGAAAATGGCGGCGGTGGCTTCGAAATGGCAAATTCACTTCCAGGTTGCTTACATCACTTCAAAATTGCTTCAAAAGTGAATTTAATCCAAACTCATTCCAATTTTACGAGCATTCTGACAAACTTATCCAGGCCAGATAGAGAGAGAGAGAGAGAGAGAGAGAGAGAGAGAGAGAGAGAGAGAGAGAGAGAGAGAGAGAGAGAGAGAGATATGCTGGTATTTGGATGCACATCATTGCAATTCACTAGAATAGTTGGGTATCACAACAAGGCATAACTATTGCCATGTACCTTCAAGTGGTTTCTGATCGAGGGCGAGCCTTTCACAGGGTTTTCTTGGTGACATTTGTTCAGGAAAGGTTTGCCATTGTCTTCTTCTGGAACTGGAAAATGTGGCTTGCCAAGTCGTCCAGTGGGCTTCTCTGCCCAGTAGAGATTCAAACACCTATCTCCCAGAGTCCAAGCCCAACACTCAAATGCCATACAGACATAACTACTAGGCATGTGTATTCGGGTTAAACCTTGACTCATTTCATGTTCTGGCTTTCAGTGGGGACCCTGATCCATTTTTTGTGAGCCTCCCAAAATTAGGAGGTCAGTTTTCTATCAGCTCATTATGAGGGGAGGGTGCTTCCAGGCTCCCCTTTCCATTATTTTAGGCATTTAAGCTGTTTTACTCTAGAGGACAGGTGCTCAACTACAGGCAGGCTCGTGCTTTAAGGAGGCTTCTTACCTGTTTCTACTCTAGAGGAGAGGCGCTTGGCTGCAGGCAGGCACACGTGTTTTTTCTCCTGGGCCTGCACACCACACATGCACTCTTTCCAAAGCAAATTCCGACTTTCTTACTCTAGAGGAGGCACTTGGCTGCAGGCAAACACGTGCACTTCCTGGGCCTGCACACCACACTCACACTCTTTCCAAGGCAAGGAAGCATGGAGTGCTACATGCTCACAAAAAGCAGGCAAGGAGCTGGGATCGGCTCCCACTTGCTTTTGCGTCAAGCTGGTTTTCATACTGGGAAGGGTCTTCTGGTTATGTGCTCCTGAAGGCAATGAAAGTAATAAAAGAATTGATGGGCCAAAGCAAAACGGTTCCACACTCAACCCTAATAACTACATCATCATAAATACTCTGCAACCCTTGATAAATGCCTATAAACGGACACCCTTGAACTTGGAGGGAAATGTAACTATTGGTTTAGAGCTTCACTTTTTTTTTACTCTAACAGATTTATCTTCTTTGGAGAACAACATTACGAACAAGCAGTCTCTTGCCCCCAAAAGAGTTAGAGGTCACCCTGCCCTTGGATTCAGACAGATTTCACCCCAGATTTGCTCACATTGCAAAGCACCAAGCAGCATCTGTGAGTTATGTCCTGTTTAACTGGGAATGCCATGCCTGTCTGCGCTCCCCCGCCTAAACCCCTTGGCCTTCTCTTGTATACAAAGGGGCTCCAGAAGCCATGCCTCACTCTGCCTTTCAAAGACCCAACGGCATAAACAGATCAGTCCTATTGCAATTTATGCCAGCCGATGGACTTCAGAGATATGTAAACCACGTAAACATCTCTTCCACTATCCATACAATATTATCTGAGAATCTTTGTGGCCGAGTTAGTATGTATACAAGTCATGCAGAATGGTTTTGATACCATACTTGTACTTTGACTTTGATAAAACAATTTGAAACAATCCCCGGCATTTGATACAGGAATGAGATTTATACAGAGGTTCATAAAATCGTAGAATTAGGGAATTGGAAGAAACCTCAAGAGTCATCTAGTCTAATCCTCCCACCATATTATTTATTTATTTATTTATTATTTCGATTTATATACCACCCTTCCCAAAGAGGCTCAGGGTGGTTCATAATCACAACATAGTTAAAAACCTAATAAAACAGATTGAGGCAAGAGTGGAATTTAACAGCCTTAAAGGTTAAATGCCTGTCTGAAGAGATTGGTCTTGCAGGCCCTCAGGAAGGCCTGTAGATCAGTTATTGCTCGAGCCTCCTCTGGGAGGGCGTTCCAAAGGGTAGGCGCTACTACAGAGAAAGTACGCTGCCGCGTTGAGGACAGGCGGCAGATCTTAAGTGATGGGACCTCCAATAAGCTTTGATCCATGGACCATAGTGGTCTCTTGGGAATGTGCAGGGATAGGCGGTCCTTCAGGTACACTGGCCCCAGGCCATGCAAGGCCTTAAAGGTTAACACCAGCACTTTGAAGGCAATCCGGTACTCAATGGGGAGCCAGTGCAATCGCTGTAGGACTGGAGTAATGTAGTATGATAGTGCCGTACCAACCAGCAGTCGAGCCGCAGTGTTTTGCACCAGCTTAAGTTTCCGGATTACCAACAGAGGAATGCCAATGTAAAGGGTGTTACAGTAGTCCAGTCTCGGTCGGGGTGAGCTCCCACCAAATTGTGTAGCTTGTTGTCAACCTTTGCAACCCGAAAGACAGTTGCATCTGTCAAGTAGAAAATTTAGGTTCCACTTTGTGGAGAAACTAATTTAACTGATTTACGAGGCCATAAAATATCCAGGAAGTATGCAAAGAATGAAGGAACGCAACATCTCCCCCTGGTGGCCTGAATCTGGAATGTTAAGTTGCCTCTGAGTGTCTGTCTATATATGTTGTGTGTTTATGGCATTGAATGTTTGCCTGTATATGTAGATTGTAATCCACCCTGAGCCCCTGTGGGGTGAGAAGGGCGCAATATAAATGATGTAAATAAATAAATAAATAATATAACCATCTTTTTCAACACCTTGCAATGCCGGGTGCATCTACATTGAGCCATAGCAACAACAACAACAACAATGTATTACAGTCCATAGACCCATCAGTGCAAAAGAACAGGCATTTATAAATTAATGCAATGAGCCATAGCTTTGAAAGTGGTGTCAAACTGCATTAATTCTACATTGACGTCGTGGTCTCTTCTCTATAAAAAGGGCATGTCTCTGGGATACGTTGAAGTGCATGGAAGGGAGCTCATAAAAATGTAACTTTTTGGACTACAACTTCCAGAAACAAAATTGGATAGGCATTTTTCCAAGACTGTTTTTTTTTTTAATGTAATGCTGCATGATTCTTGGATTCTTCCTTCCATACCTATGACAAGCAATGGATGCATTATAAGCCTCCCTGCTATTATTCACTTGGCCACTAGATGACGCCATCTGAATAGCTTTCACAACTAGCACCTGTTTCTACTCTAGACCCTGGAAATGTTTGCTGGAAGTTTGTTGGGTCATGTAAACATCCTTGCTATGTCTTATTGCTGTATGAGGTAACTGCAAAATATTCTGATATGATTCCCTAGAAAACATTCTAGGTTCTATCCACAATATTGGCAGGTTTTGGAATACAACACCCAGCATCCCCTGGGTTGTAGTCTAAAAAGCAACATCTAGCATGCTCTTCCATTGAAACCTAACAACAGAGCTCACATATATTGTCAAAGGCTTTCATGGCTGTGGAATCACTGGGTTGTTGTAGGTTTTTCGGGCTGTATGGCCATGTTCTAGAAGCATTCTCTCCTGATGTTTCACCTGCATCAATGGCATGTTTTCCTCCTTTCTGTTGAAATTGTCCACATGCTGAAGGATTTCAATGGCTTCTCTGTGTAGTCTGCACTGCAGATTACTTCAACCAGAGAAGTCAGCCATAGCAGAGCACCTGATGAACACATTATTTATTATTACATTATTATTTACATAATAATTATTACATAATAATCTCTCTCTCGGCATTACTTCACGAACGAAGATTCTTAGGAAGGACCCATCCCATGCTTTCTACAAGCATGTTGATGACTAAGAAGGCCAATCTGAGAGAAGCAAGTCTGGTTGCAGAAAGCACAGCAGAAAGTCTCCTTGGGTGATGTTGTTTCCAAGTTGCGGTTCTTTCTACGTTGTCTTTTTTTTTTTTCAAGACCCGTTCGGCGTGTCTTCTCGAAAGAGGCGCAGCATTGTGAATAGTGCGTCTCCATGCCTCCTGCTGTGAGGCCAGGGTGGACCATTGTTGGTGATCAATCTGGCCGAGCCTGAGATGTTGTTTCAGGGAGTCCTTATATCTCTTTTTGGGGACGCCTCTCTTGTGCTGACTCATGGCGAGTTCATCGTAGAGTAGTATCTTTGGGAGGCGATGGTCCTCCATCCTAGAGACATGCCCTGCCCAGCACAGCTGTGTTCTCAATAGCATGGCCTCAACGCTGGTGATCCCTGCTTGTTCAAGGACAGCAACATTCGTCACATAGTCGGTCCAGTGTATATTTAGGATTGTGCGAAGACAGCGCTGATGGAAGCATTCGAGGAGTCGTAGGTGTTGGCGATAGGTGACCCATGTTTCAGACCCATATATGAGAATAGACAGTACGATAGCTCTGTACACACTGATTTTGGTGCTTTGCCTCAGGTGTTTGTTGCTCCAGACTCTTTTGTGAAGCCTTCCAAATGCACTATATGCCTTTGCTAATTATTACATCATAATAATAACATAATAATTACATTACTATTATTATTATATGATGAACACATTATTATTTGAGAACACAGAAATGCTGGACAACTCCAACAACCACCATGTCAGACAACACAGAGAAGCCATTGAAATCCACAAGCAGGTGGGCAATTTCAACAGAAAGGAGGAAACCATGAAAGTGAACAAAATTTAATATAATAATAATAATAACAACAACAACAACTTTATTTGTATACCCCGCCAACCATCTCTCCATTGGGGACTCAGGGCGGCTTACAAGGGACAAGCCCAAAGACAATTAAAACACAGTGGAAAACATTACCTAATTAAAACAGCAACTAAAAACAATACAACATAATTATACACAACATATGAGCAATATGGCTGGAAAGAGAATTTGCTGAGGGACAATTTCATGAGTGCATTTTACATTTTACAGCAGCACCAGACAAGTGTGACAAACCAGTAGATTGGGCAGGAAATACTATCATAAGTCATGTTGAGGTAGATCATATGAGGGCCAGGATGAAATGCTATATTCAGTGGGGACAGGAAAATTACTAGTGAGCTGCTTAATCGAAGGCACACTGGAACATCCAGGTTTTTAATTGACTCTGGAAAGAGGACAAAGTGGCAGCCTAGGGAGGGAGTTCCAGAGCTGAGGGGCCACCACGGAGAAGGCTCTATCCCTCGACCCCACCAACTGCACTTGTGATGGTGGGGGGATAGTGAGCAATGCCTCCCCATACGATCTCAAGGTAGGCACTGGTTCATAAGGGGAGAGGCAATTGCAAAGATAAGCAGGTCCCGAACCGTTTAGGGTTTTATAGGTCTTGCACCTTAGACCTGAAGGATCCCTCAGTAAACCACTTTAGACCAGCCATGATTAAATGCTTTATTTAGAATAAGTGAAAAGAAGTAAAGAGATAAAAATATAGTCCTTTGATGCTCTCAGCATCCAGTATTGCAATGCAATAGTCCAAAGAGTAAAAAGGTTCAAGGAATGAAGAAAAAGTCCTGATGCCCCAATGGGCTAAATCCTGGATAAGTCTCTGGCAACAAAGGCTTGGCAAATACTTGAGTACGAGGACTTGAAGGCCCAACGGCCCAGGCTTGAGTTTGTGGTGCTTGGCAAGGAAGCTGGACGTTGGCGCGAGATCCCGAGTGCCAACGGGAAACAGCTTAAATAGTTTTTCCCTGGTTCTTCTCTTGAAGACGCTCACTGCGTCATAACTCTTTCCCATGGATAGTTTGCGGGCCTGGCCCTCCCTTGCCCTTCGAGGAGGGAAAGACTGTCCGCTCATTAGCAACTGCACCTGGGTGCCGGGGAGGCAACACGGCCTTGCCGTACCAGCTCTTCTTATCAGCCTGGGAAGAGGAAAGGCTGCGCTTGCCCTTGACCGTTAGTTGACACAGAGGCTTTTGCAGAGATGTGCTCTCAGGCCTAGCTGAGGTCTTGGAACCAACATGGCTTCGGTCTAGCTTGCCCAGGGAACCAGGCTGGGGTCTGACAATAGGTGATGATCTGCACCTTAAATTGGGACCAGAAACTTATTGGGAGCCAGTGGAGCTGTTTAAACAGGAGGGTTGACTGCTCTCTGTTACCAGCTCCTGTGAGTAATCTAGCTGTTGATATTTGAACCAACTGTAGTTTCCGGACCGTCTTCAAGGGCAACCCCACGTAGAGCGCATTGCAGTAATCCATCCTAGAGGTGACTAGGGCATGGACCACCATGGCCAGATCAGATTTCACGAGGTATGGGTGCAGCTGGCGACCAGTATTTAAAAAGTCAAAAATTATAACAGTAAAACAACACTCAAACACAAGGAACCAGAGAGGAAACAATCAGGGACAGCTAATAATCATTTCTCAACAAAAGATTCCCCCAGGCACTAACAAGCCACACCAAAGAACTGCCAGGCCATCAAATGGTAATCAAGGTGTCCAATTGAAACATTCACACCTCCCTCCAACAGACAAGAGTTCTTTCTCCCACCCTGGACTTTCCACAGATATATAAACCCCATTTTCCTAGTTTCCAACAAACCTCACAGCCTCTGAGGATGCCTGCCATAGATGCAGGCGAAACGTCAGAAGAGAATGCTTCTAGAACATGACCATACAGCCCAAAAACCTACCACAACCCAGAGCTCACATCCCTTCCAACATTTCACAGATGGAAACCAGGAGAAGTAACATCAGCCTGTGGTCAAGATGGCAGGAGAGGCTGCAGCAGTTTGGTTTTGCCTGGGCCTCCTGGGAAGAGCAAGATGCCATCCTTTCCTATCCTCTCCCTCCAATGAGTGGTGTGGAAAGTATTTTAGCATTTTGAATTCAGTTTGCAGCAACCGAAGTAAGCTGAGGAAACTGGGAGGAGGAGAGAGAAACTAGGACTTATTAAAGGTAAGGTAATAAATTGGAATGACAGAGGATAATCAGGATTGGCACATCAAAGTTGATGGAAATGTTTGCCTTTCTCAGCCTCCTAGAGTTCCTCCCAAGATATCAACAACAAGACCTTCTCATTGAATTGATTTATGGGACTAGTTGGGTTCAACTGGCACCAACCAGATATGCTACCCCTTTATTCTGCCTTGGTCAGACCACACCTGGAATCACACTGCGTCCAATTCTGGGCACTGCAATTGAAGGGAGATATTGACAAGCTGGAATGTGTCCAGAGGAGGGCGACTAAAATGATCAAGGGTCTGGAGAACAAGCCCTATGAGGAGTGGCTTAAAGAGCTGGGCATGTTCCGCCTGAAGAAGAGAAGGCTGAGAGGAGACATGATAGCCATGTATAAATATGGGAGAGGAAGTCATAGGGAGGAGGGAGCAAGCTTGTTTTCTGCTACCCGGGAGATTAGGACGCAGAGCAAATGGCTTCAAACTACAAGAAAGGAGATTCCACCTGAACATTAGGAAGAACTGTGTGAACTGTTCAGCAGGGGAACTCTCTGCTCTGGGGTGTGGTGGAGGCTCCTTCTTTGGAGACTTTCAAACAGAGGCTGGATGGTCATCTATCGGGGGTGCTTTGAATGCGATTTTCCCGCTTCTTGGACTGGATGGCTGACAAGGTCTCTTCCAACTCTTTGTCTCGCAGTGGTCTCAGGAAGTGAGTGACGGTACTTCAAGTCCCATAATTCATGGTCCATCCTCCTCCAAATTGCACCAGGATGTAGAGTGGGTCATGGGGGCTCTATGTGCCAAGTTTGGTCTGCATTGGTCATTGGATGAGGGTCGCAGTGGTTTCAATAAATGAGTGAAGGTACTGCAAGACCCATCATCCATTGTCCACCCCCCTTAGAACTGCAGCAGGATGTAGAGTGGGCCATGAGTGTGTAGCAAGTTTGGGCCTGGTCTGTGATTTGTAGGGGTTGCAGTGGTCTGTGGGAAGTGAATCCGGTGAAGGTACTGCAAATCCCATCATTTGTGGCCCATCCTGCCCTAAACTGCACCTGGATATAAAGTGGGTCATGGGGGATTTGTATGCCAAGTTTGGTTCTGATCCGTCATTGGTGTGGGCCACAGTGCTGTAAGGAAGTGAGTTTAAATACTGCAAATCCCATCATCCATGGTCCATCCTCCCTCAAATTGCACCAGGATGTAGAGTGGGTCTTGGGGGTTCTGTGTGCCAAGTTTGGTCTTGTTCTGTCATTTTTGGGGGCTGCAAAGTGTTTTGGCCTGAAACTCCCACCATGTGACTGCCTCAGGGCTTTTCCTTACCCCCTTCTGCCACTTTAGAGTGTCGGAATGTTGGTGGTACTGGCCAATCAGAGGCGTTATGCAAATAATCCCAAAGTAGCAACCAATCAGAAAGCTGGCACATATCCACAAACACACATACATACAAACATACAAACATTCTCCTTTATTATATATATACAGACAGATACAGATATTTCGATACTGCCCCTCTCAGCCCGAAGGTGACTCGAGGCAGTTTATACATGGCAACAAATGCCCAAAAAATAAAACACTATCAAAACAATTAAAATAACAACCACATAAAAACAATATACAGTACAATTAGCAGTTCAAATCATAAAATACAATTCTCAGCGTCTCATCATTAGAATCATTTTCCATCGCATTGTCATATTCCGTAGGTCTCAATTAAACAATTATACTTCATCTGCAAATGCCTGCTCTTCCCTCTTCTCTTCCTCTTGTTTTTCCTCTTCTTCCCCTCCTACTAATTCTTCTTCTTCTCTTTCTTCTTCCCTTCTTTCTTCTCCTTCTCCTTCTGCTTCTTCTTCTCCTCCCTCTTCTTCCTCTTCTTTTCCCTAGACCCCAAAGGGCAATCTTCTGAATGACGATATTTTTCAACAGCAAAAAGGACATGGTTTCCGCCCACCAAAATCTGACACCTGAGGCTGTCACCCCAATCTGCCTGAAGTTAAACAAGCCAAGGCCGGGGGGGGGGGGAGACCATTTGGACCAGCCCAAAAGTCATCAAAGGAATGAACGTACTTCCAAATAACAAATGATGGCCTTCATATGTAGCTAGTAGGCATGGTTTCGAACCCCAAAATCGTGATTCTAAAATCAAATGGGGGGGGGGGGGTTGATTAGTAATAGAAAGACTTACAAAAAAATTTCCAAAAATTTCTAAAATGTAACGTAATAACTAACGAAATTTGTTAGTAGTTCGTATGCCAGCGCATGAGCATTCCAGATGGTTTTGGCCTACAACTCCAGAAATCCTAACAGCTGGTAAATTGGCTGGGATTTCTGGGAGTTGTAGGCCAAAACTTGAATAAATCACACTGAATTCTAGATGGGACTCTCCAAATAGGAAGGAGGGAGGGAAGGAGGGAGGGAGGGAAGGAGGGAGGGGGAGGGAGGGAGGAGGGAGGGGGTATTCTATTCTTGGAAGCAGCAAAAAAGGAGGAGGAGCCCCCCTCGCTCCTCGCTGCCTCTCTCTCACCCCGATCCTGAGGGAGCGAGGGCCCAAGTTTGCCCAGGCTGGTCATATACCTACATTCCATGCACATGCAATAATACAGCAGTAATAACAATGGGTATAAGAAGAGGTAAAATTCAAACCGAAGTATTCTGACTGTGGTCCCTCCTCAAACTGCAAAAGGCTCTTCTCTATGAGCCCGGGAAAAGCCAAAAGCTCGGGCATTTGCTGCCTGGGTGCACACACATACATATTCTTGGGGGGGATTGCTGCAGAATCTTCTCTATGAGCCCGGATTCTGCAGCAAATCCCCCAAAGAATATGTATGTGTGTGCACCCAGGCAGCAAATGCTGTGCCCGCTTTCCCGGGCTCATGGAGAAGAGCCTTTTGCAGTTTGCACCGCTTGAGGAGGGACCACAGTCAGAATACTTCGGTTTGAATTTTACCTCTTCTTATACCCATTGTTATTACTGCTGTATTATTGCATGTGCATGGAATGTAGGTATATGACCAGTTGGATTACTTATAATATTAGGCACTTACAGTAGCATTCATTCTATTATACATTAGGTTGGTTTCTCACCCCAATACTCTTTGATGCTTTAGATCCTGGCAGGGCAGGAGAGGCAGGAAGCCTGGAAAAATGTAAACAGAGAGGTTTACTCAGTAAATCCACAAAGGAGGGCACTTCATCCAAAGTGCCCTCCTTGCAGATTTACTTGAGTAAACCTCTCTGTTTACATTTTTCCAGGCTTCCAGCCGAAAGAAGGAGCAAGTTTAGGGCTTGCCTTGCCATAATACTTATTGGCAAGGGAGGCGGGAGGGTGGGGAGAGAGAAGGAGGGTGCCCCCCCCTTATGACCTAATAACGATACTTAAGAAAATCCTGGCCCCGAAGTTCTATAAAGAAAGTCCACTTCCTGGTTGGCGTTCCAGATGTGGAAATACTCAAAAGTAGCATTTCTTACGAATTTCTTACGAATCATTTCATTTTCATAACTTGTTTCTCATGCCTAGTAGCTAGCTACCTGTCTGGTCCAGGCTTTGCTCGCTTTAGCTGCATTGGATTAAATCAATTGATCAATGATGGGTACTAAATATCATCACTGCAACCAGAGCTTGGAATCAACACATTAGAAGTACAGTTTTTCTACAATGCTTAACATCCATTGCCCTAAAGCAATGTGGTCATCATTCCTCAATAAGACAATGGCTTTAAGTTCTAGCTGGGACAACACTAGAAAATAATTATTGTTACGTAGAAAGCAGTGTTACGCAATGGTTTGAATGCAAGACTAGGGCTCTGGAGACCCGGGTTCAAATCTAAATGTAGGTATGGAAGCCCCTAGGCAAGCCACAAAAGAAGACAAAAGCACACCACCCCTGACCAAATCTGGCTAAGAAAACCCTGCGATGCGGTTGCCTTAGCAGGCCCGGATTACCCATAAGGCCACACTAGGCCATGGCCTATGGGCGCAGGCCTAGGGGGCGCCACATCAAGGACCAAAGAAAAAAGTTCAAGCAAAACCGCAACGTGCGGCATGACTCTCTCTCCCTCTCTCTCTTGGGGAGGGTGGGGGAGAGCGCTGCGAGGGGGTGGGGGAGGAGGGAATGGCGCCCCCCTCGCCATCGCCCCCACCCCCTTGTCAAGGAAGGAGGCCGCGAGGATGACGAGGCGAAGGGAAGCCCTGCCCTCAGGGCCGCTGGCGCCTAGCGGGCATGCGTGTGCGGCAGGAGGGCGCCTCTTCCTCCTCTGCCATGTTCTTAGGTGCCACGCATGGCGAGGAGGAAGAGGCGCCTTCCTGCTGCGCATTCATGCCCGCCAGTGGCTCCAGGGGCAGCGCTTCCAAAGTGTGGCTTAGGGAGCCAAAATGAGGTAATCCGGGCCTGTGCCTTAGGATCACCATAAAGAGGAAATGACTTGAAGGAACACAAGAACTAAGGTGATACACAATAGGGAAAAAAGTAAGACCACATCTTTCTAAAGTTCAGTGTTTTTCAACCTTCTTAAAGCCATTACCCCCTAATACAGTTCCTCATGTTGTGGTGACTCCCAACCATAACATTATATTCATTGCTACTGTCATTTTGGTGCTGTTATGAATCATAATGTAAATATCTGATATGCAGGATGCATTTTCATTCACTGGACCAAATTTGGCACAAATACCTCATATGCTGAAATTTGAATACTGGTGGGATTTGGGGGAAGGTTGATTTTGTCATTTGGGAGTTGTAGCTGCTGGGATTTATAGTTCACTTAAAATCAAAGAGCATTCTGAATTCCGTCAACGGTGGAATTGAACCAAACTTGGCACACAGAACTCCCATGACCAACAGAAAATACTGGAAGGGTTTGGTGGCCACTGGCCTTGAGTTTTGGCGTTGTAGTTCATCTACATCCAGAGAACACTGTGGACTCAAACAATGATGGATCTGGACCAAACTTTGGCACGAATACTCAATATGGCTAAATGCGAACACTGGTGAAATTTGGGGGAAATAGACTATGACATTTGGGAGTTGTAATTGCTGGGATTTATAGTTCACCTATAAGAGCATTCTGAACCCCACCAATGATAGAATTGGGCCAAACTTCCCACACAGAACCACCAAGCCTTGAAGGGACTTGCTGGCACGAGCCTCCCTCTAGCCTTGCACGCAAGCCTGGATTATCCATTAGTCCAGCAAGGCTGTGGCCTATGGGCGTAAGCCGAGGGGGGCGCCAGATCAAGGCCAAAAAAAATGGCGATGACTCACGCCGAGTTGTCCCAGCGGCAGCTGCGTGGCACCCTTCCACACGGTGCCCCATTCACGCAGCGCAGCTACCGCTGCCTGTGGGACAACTCGCCGTGTCCTCAGAACGAGGGAGGGAGGAGGAGTGCAGCCCGAGCGATGTCACTCCCTCCGGGGGCGGGGCCTGAGCGACGTCACTCCCTATGGGGGTGGGGTCCGAGTGGCAGCGCGCGAAAGGGGGCGTCATTCCAAAGTGTGGCCTAGGGCGCAAAAAGGTCTTAATTCGGGCCTGCTTGCATGCTCTCCCTCGCCCACACATGCGCACCATGCTGCCATGCACCATGCACGTCTGCTCTCCCCTCCCCACTTAGAGTCTCAGAAACAGCCCTCTCCTTGGCTGAGAGAAGGCTGAGAGGCTGGCCAATCACAGCGGAGGAGGGCTTTTGGTGGGAGGATTTCCAGTCTGTTTCCAAAAAGAAAGAGAAGGACAGGCGGAGAGATCTTCAGTCTTCTCTGCCAAAGGGGTTCCTAAGACCATCAGAAATATATGTTTTCTGATGGTCTTTGGTGACCCTTCTGAAACCCCCTTGCAACACCCCCCAGCGATCCTGACTCCCAGGTTGAGAAACACTGCTTTAGTTGCTTTAGGAATTGAACCCATCTACATGGACTTTCAAGACCTGAGCAGGGCAAGGTTTTTTAAGAGCTCGTGTTCATAGGATTGCTGTAAGTGAGAGCCGGGTTCATAACGAATAACAATTTCCTGCTTCCTTTTATCCTTCAGCCGAACTTGGCATGGCTATGGCAGCCGAGTATTCTGTGTTTAAAGGTAAGCTAATGCTTTGATAAGCAACGGAGGGCAAAGTTCTGGAGCATCACAAATATGAGTAAATAACTCTGTTGTGCTAGAGGAGATAAATGCATTTAGCATTGCATTAAGCCTGGAGCTTAATCTAAAGAGACAGATCTTTTCCTCAGCATGTCACGTACGGACCCTTCTTGTGATCCTGCCATTGTTTTACAATCAATTAAACTCATTGATATGCCAGCTTGTGGATCCGCATCCTTTGGACACGTTTACCCATCCGATGATAATGATGATGATTATTATTATTTCTATTTATACCCTGCTTTATCTCCCCCAAAGGGGACTCAGAGCAGCTAATAACTACATCTGTTATGTAACTGACCCCGGAGTCTCTTTAGGGGAGTAATTTCCTTGCCATAAAAAGGGGGGAAAGCCAATATTTCTACTTCCTCATAGTTTTCAAAGACAAGACAAAACAGTACAAAGAGAAAAGAACACCCATAACATAGAAAGGCCTTGGCTATTGAGTCGGGATAAAAGAATAGATGTCAACAAAACATAACCCTGTTACATAAAGGAAGGAAGAAAGGCTGGTTATGTCACAGCTGCCTGGAAAGAAGGAAGCACTCAACTGGGGCTGCTGCAAAAAGCCAAAGCATAGAGGTCAGTCGGAAAGATATGTAACCCATTCAGAGCTAAGGAAGTGGAAAGTAAGAGACCGGGTTCATGTAGATCACTGACATTTCCTGCAGAGAGCGGCACTTGCTCTTAGGAGCTACTGACTTTAAGCCTGGCTTCTTGTTCATTCAGAGAGCAAGTGGGTGCCCAAGGCATTATGCTGTTTTCATAGAACTGTAGAGTGGGAAGCCGTCTGAGGGCTCGCACTCAGACTCTCAACCAGTGGTTCCCAAAGTGGGTGGTATCACCCCCTGGTGGGCGGTGGGACAATCCAAGGGGGCGCTGGGAAGCTCAGGAGAATTTGTGGGGCACTGAACTCTAGTAAGGGGGTGATGGCGTGAGCCAGACTTGCTTGCCACTTACAGGGTCGCGCGCTTGCGAGGACGTCCCTGTTGGAAGAAAAAGGCGCAACACATGACTGCACCGTGGGCGGGGTTGATGAGAGGAAGGAGGCGCGTGCTGCGGTTTCCATGGCAATGCCTGCCCAGGGATTCCAACTTGCAGGGACACAGACACAAGCACACGATCCCCGGGCAGGCATTGCCGTGGAAACCGCAGTGCGCACCTCCTTCTTTTCGTCAACCCCACCCACGGCGCAGTCCTGTGTATTGCCTCTTTCTTCCAATGGGGACATCCTTGCAAGCGCACCTTGCTAGGCCCGGCATGGGGCAGGGTGAGCAGGAGGCGCTTTTCAAGGTAGGCCTCGCTTGGCCAGTGCCGGCCCCTTCTTTTTTCAATGACATAAAAACAACATGCAATTAAAATAACATTTAAATTAAAACACATTAAAACATTTAATTTTACATATATCTTTCTGTTTAACTGCTATTTTTTAAAAAAAATTCTAAGGGGGCGGTGAGTCATTTTTTTTTCTGGAAAGGGGGCGGTAAGCCAAAAACATTTGGGAACCACTGCTCTAAACTATCTAGTCTGTGAGCTGCTTTTTGCAGACAATGCTGCCTTTGTCGCCCACACAGAAGCAGCTCTGCAGTGCCTAACATCCTGCTTTGCAACAGCTGCAGACCTGTTTGGGCTGGAAGTCAGCCTGAAGAAAATGGAAGTTCTCTACCAGCCCGCACCACAGGAAGAACACCATCATCCCCACGTCAGCATAGGCAAATCTGTTCATGCTTAAGTCCGTTCAGCAGTACACTTACCTGGGAAGCATCATCTCTTCAGGCACCAAGATTGATAAAGAGATAGATCACAGATTAGAAAAGGCATATAGTGCATTCAGAAGGCTTCACAAAAGAGTCTGGAGCAACAAGCACCTCAGGCAAAGCACCAAAATCAGTGTGTACAGAGCTATCGTACTGCCTATTCTCTTATATGGGCCTGAAACATGGGTCACCTATTGCCAAGACCTATGACTCCTCGAACACTTTAATCAGTGCTGTCTTCACACAATCCTAAATGTACACTGGACTATGTTGCTGTCCTTGAGCAAGCTAGGATCACCAGCATTGAGGCCATTGAAAACACAACTGCGCTGGGCAGGGCACATCTCTAGAATGGAGGACCACTGCCTCCCAAAGATACTACTCTATGATGAACTCGCCATGGGTCAGTGGAAGAGAGGCGCCCCCAAAAAAGAGATACAAGGACTCCCTGAAACAACATCTCAGGCTCGGCCAGATTAATCACCAACAATGGTCCACCCTGGCCTTACATCGGGAGGCATGGAGACGCACTATCCACAATGCCGCGGCCTCTTTTGAGAAGACACTCCGAATGGGTCTCGAAGAGAAACGACAACGCAGAAAGAACCACAACTTGGAAACAAATCACCCAAGGAAACTTTCTGCTGCGCTTTCTGCAACCGGACTTGCCTATCTCGGATTGGCCTTTTTAGTCATCAACGCGCTTGTAGAAAGCATGGGATGAGTCCTTCCTGAATCTTTGTTCACGAAGAAAAGCCAGTGAAAGTGGGAAGGGACCCCAAAGGCCATCCAGCCCAACCTAATGTTCCCATGTAGGAAGACACAACCAAAGCACTCCCGACAAATGGCCATCCAGCCCCTCTTCAGAAGCTTCCAAAGAATGAGACTCTTCCACACTCCCAGACAGCGTATTCCACTGTTGGACAGCTCTTACCATATGGGAGGTCTTCCCAATGTTTATATCTCTTTTCCTGCTATTTGAATCCATTGATCCATTGTCTCCTAATTTCTGAGGGAAAGTCAATAGGGAGGAGGGGGCAAGCTTGTTTTCTGCTGCCCTGGAGACTAGGACATGGAATAATGGCTTCAAACTACAGGAAAGAAAGGTAATTCCACCTGAACATTAGGAAGAACTTCCTGACTGTGAGAGCTGTTCAGCAGAGGAACTCTCTGCCTGGAGTGTGGTGGAGGCTCCTTCTTTGGAGGCTTTTAAACAGAGCCAGAGGTTTAGCACAGCTGGTAAATCACCAGCAACTATAAGATCTATCAACCGAAAGGTTGCAAGTTCGAAGCCCCGCGTCAGCATGAGCACCCGACTGTCTGTCCTGTTCACTGTTTACCTAAGCAGTTTGAAAACAGCTTTAGCTGTAATTAGAGAAATTAGGTACCACTAAAAGCAGGGGTGGTGTTTTACATCACCATGAAGAGAGAAGATTAGAAAATGCTGAGAGACCAAATGGAAGGAGGAAGTCCTGATGTCTCTTCATCATAGACGACAGCACCCCCTGTGGCTGGACTCAAGCCCAACCTTCCACGGCACCAAAACAGCTGGACACTGAGTCAAAACAACACACCTCCTTCTGTTCTGTCTGTGTATTGTCTTTACAAAGCAACGTTGAATGTATGTGTACTATGATCTGCCCTGAGTCCCCTTTGGAGTGAGAAGGGTGGAATATAAATAAAGTGTTGTTATTATTATTATTAGTAGTAGTAGTAGTAGTAGTAGTATTAAATCAAGGAGTGCACAGCCCTGACCCTGCAAGACCCAAGCAAGGCAGTGGATGACAAGAGCTTTTTGAAGGCCTTTCATTCACAGAATTGCCATAAATTGAAGCATCAAGTGATGCTTTAACTCAGTGTTTCCCAACCTTTTTTGAGCCACGGCACACTTTTAACATTAAAAAAATCTGGGGGCACACCACCAACCAAAATGACACAAAATGACACTCTAACACAGTAAAGAACAGCTGGGGGTTGGTGGCCTGCTGGGAACAGCTGCTGGGAGTGCCATGCCCCGCCCCCTACCACCAGCTTCACCTCTCCCAGCAGCTGCTCCAGCCTTGAGGGGCAGTGCCAAGCCAGCGGTGCCAGAGCCAACACAATGCTGGCTTGGCACTGCCCCAAGGCTGGAGCAGCTGCTGGGAGTGCCAAAGCCGGGGAGGGGGCGGAGCCAGGTCACGCCATGCCCCTCCCCCCAGCTTCAGCTCTCCTACAGAGGAGGAGCATGAGCAGTGGACGGGCTTCAGTGGGCGGGGCTCCTCTTCCACGCAGCTTCAGCGAGCGAGGGGCAAGAGTCATGGTGGGAGTCATGGCGGATTGGAGGCTGGCTGGGGAAATGGCCGAAGGAGGCAGCGCCCCGGTCCCTTCTTCTTTTTCTTCGCCACTGCCCTGCCCTTCCTTTTCCCCCAAGCAGCAGGAGTTTGACAGGAGGGGGGAGGAAGGGGGCAGAGAGCTTTTCTCGCGGCACAGCAGGAGGTCCGTCACGGCACACTAGTGTGCCACGGCACACTGGTTGAGAAAGACTGCTTTAACTCATCCCTCCATTCTCTCTCTCTCTCTCTCTCTCTCTCTCTCTCTCTCTCTCTCTCTCTGGGAGTGTCCAGCCGCTTTCTGGGCCCAGCTCAGCCTCACCAATCCAATCAAGTAATAAACTTCTTACAGATGACGGATCCCGGATCTTGATATGATCCAATGTTTCATAAATGTCTTAAGAGATTAAAGTGCCGTTTCCCCCGTCCACCTTTGAGCAACAGCTGTATCCCTGCAGAATAAACTCCCTCTGGAGTCCAGTGTAAGAGGCGAGGAGGGATTGCGACAAAAACAACTCCTCTGTGCATCCTCACAAGAACAGTTACACAATTGCAGGGCTCCATCTATCAGATGCAATCCTGTTCATTAAGCTAAATGGCCTGGAGAAAGGGAACAGACAGGCAGGCATCCATTCAGGGGAACAGACCAGAAAGCAGAGATCGTATCGGCTCAGAAAAAGCTTTACCCTGAATCACGAAGCTGCAGCTCTGACATTCCAGTTACAACAGACCGGGACAGTTCAACTTCTGGCTATTATTTTTACTAGAGCCCTCTGTATCCACAGGTTCTGCATCCACGGATTAAACAAGCTATAGCTTCAAAACGTTTGAAAATAAAAAATGTGCACACTCCCCCGCCAAAAAAAGAGAAAAGTCTGACTTTCTATGTTGTATCCAAGCACTCCAACATAAACTGACCTCTGTTCTTTGGTGGAAGTCTTTTCTGCCAGTACTTATATCACTGTTTCAGATCTCCTAATCCTGACATCCTTCTAAGGAGCTGCAGGCTTCCTAGGAATAACAATTGCAAACCACTTTTCTTCCCAAAGTCCCCAAAGGGAGTTATGTGGGAAAGAAGCCCAGTAAACAGAGGTCTGGGGTGACTTCTCTTCCCAACAGAACAGGAATTAAATTCCAAGTTTGTGTTGTAGTTCAGCCTGTGATTGTGTCTGATGCCAATGGGGATAAAGGGTTTTTCTGGGCCTCAGAAAAGCCCAGGCCTTGCTGAGGGGCCCGAGGTGTCTCATGAACAGAGTGCTTCTCCTGCAGATTCACAAGGTCAAATTCCTGGGAGAGGCCCACAGCAGTCTTTCTCTGAGAAACTGTCTTCTGAGGATGATTTGTCAGATGCAGAATTTAATGAGGGTAAAGATAGAAAGCAAGACTTTTGTAAACTGAGGCAGAGTTCTCAGGATTGGCGAAGGTCAATCCATGTGCTAGAAAATAATAATAATAATAATAATACACTTTATTTATATTCCACTCCGAGGGGGACTCAGAGCGGATTACATTACACATACGGCAGGCAGTCCCTGCCGACTGACATACAATTACAATACATTGTACAGACAAACATGTGCAATTCAAAGGATTTTTTTTCTCTTTTAGCTGCATCACGGGTGCGGTTGCTCCATTACGTCACAAGGGGGTGCTGTTGCTTCATCCTCAGCCTCTGGTTCCGCATTCCGCCTCCGGCAGCCGATCTTCCTTATTTTTATTCAGGTGTTGTAAAGTCCTTATAAAAAATCCTTCCCCGCTGAGCGGTCCCTAGTTCATCTACTCAAAGCTGGCTTGTTTTCGATCTGTTAGGTGGACAGTGGACAGGGCTCACAGCTGGGTGTCCAGACCAGTCCAGGAATCAAACATGCAACCTTCTGATTGCAAACACAGCTGTTGTTACCGCTGTGCTATCTCTCCGGCCCGAAAAGAAAGATAAGAAATCCTTATCTGGTTGTAAGAGGAAGCGGAATGCTTTCCTTTCGGTTCTTGGACCAGGAAAAGCTTTATATTGATGTGAAAGAAAGCTTTTGGCTTAGTCTCGTCAACATTCGAGCTTCGTGACAGTCTTGTTTCCAAATGGATTTCTAGTTTCATGTTTCAAGTTTTGCCGGGTTCCTGTTTCATGTATTGGATCTCTATGCTGTCTTGTTCTCTGGATTTTGCATCCTTGGGTCTTGTGTATTTACCTTTGTACCTTGAAGTTTATGGACTATCTTGTATCTTTGGACTATACTGTTTTGGACTATACCGTTTTTAGCATGTTTACTGCTTTGTTTACATCTATCTTTTAATAAACGGCTTGCTGGTTTTACTATAATGGTGTGGTGTTTAAAGACAAAGCTGTTCCTGCTCTGGGATACAACAGTTTGCTAAAGGATGGATCAGTTGCAAACAATCTCTTCTGTCCACATTAGAAAAGCAGCCACAGCTAACACCACATTTATCCGTTGTGACAGTTGTGTGTTAATAAAGCCAACCTGTCTCATTGCAGACCTTTCTTTAGGGATTTCTAGACTAGAGGCTTCCATGTCTGCAAAGCAGCAAATCCATATTGCAGTTTGCCTGCCCATCCCCGAAATAATGAGACAACACACATAAGTTTGGGTTCAAAATTTTGGGCAACTTTATTTAATGTTACCTATTTAATTTTATGGCTTAACCTAAACTAATACGTGTCAAGAACCTGGTGAACAGAGCCGAGGAGGTATCCCAGCCGGGTATACCCCTCGGCTAACTGGGGCGAAACCTAGTTTCCCTGGTAACCAAAACCAGGCAACTGCTAAGGGAAATGGACAGAAGTATTTTCGAACATGTCGATATCAGACTCTGCCATTTCTGGGCCATCAAATCTTACTTCACTGATTAACTAACTTTCAGGTGAGTGTTTTTGTAAATGACTCACACCCCTAACAAGGTGGGTGCCTTGTGTGAACACAAACTTTTGTATTTCCCTAGCTACTTTTCCACTAAGGCCTATTTATATGAACCCACCAAACTATCTAGCCCCTAAACAGTATAGAGGTAGGCAAGAAAAACCATCCCAGAACATGAGAGAGGAAAAAATTCCTATCCGATCAGCAACCATACTATACTGTTAATGGGCAGGTATGGCGGGCCAAAGTTCAGATCCCAAAGTTCAGATCCTAATGAGGACCAAAGGGGCTAGCCACCCTTCTCTGGATGGTTCCATTTGGAACCATCTATTCTCTCCTGGAGGGGGGGAGCAAACTGCCAGACTTCAATGGAGCTATCCAAGCACGGCCGTAGCCAGGATTTTGGTTCGGGGGGGCTGGGTTTGGTTCGGGGGAGGGGGGGCTGAGACTGGGTGGAAGAGGGTTTACCCTAGCAAACCTTTTGTATTGTTATCCCAATAACCCCATGAAGGTGGGATATAATGAGCATGGTGATCAGATCATGATATGAATAAACATAACAGTTTAAATAATGTACCAGTAAGGCCTTCTCGACCCCCACCCTGAGAAAATCCTGCCTTTCATCAACACAGGCTGAAGCCCCAGTAACTAGCCCCCCCCCTGGCTACATGCCTGTATCCAAGGTACTGAAACTATTGCAAAAAAAAGATTCAGCACCTTGGCTAGTTATTATTATTATTATTATTATTACTCTCAACTTTCACAACCATCCATGGAAACCGGGTATACAGCAACATAGGCAATTCTGATTTTGCCATTCAAAGATACCACACTTTAGGCTGCATAACACTAATGTAAGACATTGTTCTGAGTGTTTTAATGTGCGCCCATTAGAACAGGAACCAGGTGTTTGCTTGTTTTTAACCTCAAGGCTGCAGATAACATTCTAATTATTGGTGGATCTGCAAAAGGCACATATACCTCCCGTTCAATTGTGTCCATTTTTTTTATTCACACACTAACCTACACAGCAGTGGGAAAGAGGAGAAAGGGAAGAGAAAAAGGGGGAAAACTTGGAGATGAAATACTAATTGAAGCCAAGGATCACCTTCTGAAGTCAAATTATCTGGTCAAACAAGCATCAGACGAGCAGACGTTAAGCGCAGAGGCCTTTGGGGAAAGTCAGACAAGAGAGTCATTGAGCAGCCATATGAGTGAGGATTAATTTGATTCAAGAAGATGGGGCCCCATTCTGGGTCAATAAATACACTGGAATAACACTGCTGAGTCAGCAACTCTGAGTAACATCGGTCACAAATTGGAGGTTTGCAAATAACCAATGTTTACAGGTGTTTGTTTGTGTTTTTTTTGCACATTACAACCATTTACGTTTAGTTAATGATTTTATTGTTTTTGTATTTCTCACAGTTATACAAAAAAAGCAAATACAGGAGCAAAATGACCTCATAGTTTCACTTTAATGGTGGTACCCATTCACATGGCCACAAACGGGTACTACATGCCATGCAACCCAAGGTGGTGCATTCAAGGAGACAACCACGTAACTCTTAATATAAAAAGACATAAAGATCCATTGCCATCCATGTTATGGTTAAGGAGGGGCTGGCCATAACTCATTGGTATGGTATTTTGTTTTGTCATTCTACACAAGGATTGCATCATCGATTAAATATGTAAACCTCACATGGAGAAATTGATACTAGGCAAGGATCCTGGTCACAGATGTACTCACTGATTGTGCTACATGATCCTGGTGTTGAAATTCCATGTTGGACAACATGCAATCAAATACACGACTAAAGAACTGCCACTTATAACTAGTAGTAAAGGTAAAGGTTTCACCTGACATTAAGACTAGCCATGTCCAACTTTGGGGGTTGGTGCTCTTCTGCATTTCTAAGCCAAAGAGCCAGCGTTGTCCATAGACACCTCCAAGGTCATGTGGCCAGTGTGAAGTGGTATTTATTCATCTACTCACATTTGCATGGCTAGAACTGTGTGATGTATCAGTAAATAATGTGTGTAGATCCGGGTAGGGTGGCCTTTTGCAGCTGACAGATGGTGATTTTTTTCAGTGCTGATTATTTTTAAGTGCAGGCCAAGGTCTTTAGGCACTATACCCAGTCTGTATTGAGTAAGCTTTTCCAATTACTTCTCGTCAATCCTGCTGTCGCCTGGGTTTGCAACATTGCCGATCCATAACTGGTTTCCCCTCCATGATTGTGAGGTCAGGAGTCTTGTGCTCCAAAACTCTGTCAGTCTGAATTCGGAAGTCCCAGAGTAGTTTGACGTGTTCATTTTCTGTAATGTTTTCAGGCCTGTGATCCCACCAGTTGTGGCGCACGTTCCAACAGATCATCTGAGCAACTGTATTGTGCCTCTGCTTGTAGTTCATCTGTGCAATCTTATTGCAGCTGCTGTGGGTGTGATCCATCGTTTCGTCTGCTTCCTTGCAGAGTCTACACTTGGAATCTGTCAATTTTCCAATTTCTAGCTTTGATGGCATTGGTTCTAATAAATTAGTTCTTGGGCTACAAGAATCTATATTATTATTATTATTATTATTATTATTATTATTATTATTAGCAACAAAACGAGTCCACAGCAGACAACAGCCAAGATCACTCTGCTGGCTGTTGTATTGGATCACACGTCGGACACTTCTCAAGTGTCTAGGGCTGTCTGATGTATCAGTGAATAATGTATGCAGATCCCAGTAAGGTGGCCTTCTGCAGCTGGCAGATGGTAATTTTGTCGGTGCCAATTGTGTTCACGTGCAGGCCAAGGTCTTTAGGCACTGCATCCAGTGTGCCGATCCGCCACTGGGACCACCTTAACTGGCTTGTGCCAGAGTCTTTGCAGTTTGATCTTTAAATCCTCATATTGTGTCAGCTTTTCCAGTTGTTTCTCTTCAATTCTGCTGTCACCTGGGATTGCAACAACAACTATCCATACTTTGTTTTTTAACACGATTGTGAGATTAGGAGTGTTGTGCTCCAAAACTCTGTCAGTCTGAATTCAGAAGTCCCGTGGTAGTTTGATGTGTTCGTTTTCTGTAACTTTTTCAGGCCACCACTTCTTTGTTGCAGGAAAATGGTATTTGTGGCACAAGTTCCAATGAATCATCTGAGTAGTGGTGTTATGCCTCTGCTTGTAGTCTTTCTGCACGATCTTATTATTATTCTTATTCTTATTATAGAATTGCAGGTTTTTTCATATCACCAGCTAGCCAATTTTGGAAGATGCGGTGGAAAGAAGTTGTGATAAATAAGTAACTTTTACAAGCTCTTGAAATGTTGGTAAAAATGCCCAAAAGCATTCAGTTGCAGTGCTATGGTCTGTGTACATATGGGGAGCATATAAAGGTCTGGCTCATATTCAAGAGAGTTAACTACAATACAGTTGTTGAATGATAAGTCAACATATAGCAAAATCCCATTGATTCAAAGGCTCTATTTTAGTTGGGAATAGCACGTGGATTCAAGCCACCGGGGAGGAAGACACACTTGCCCATCCATCCTAGAATGTACAATGCAGCTTCAAGTCGTCAACCCCTATGTCGGCATCTATTCATTCTCCTTCCCCTGAATGATCTTCTCTGAGATACAACCCCAAACATTTGTATCTATGGGATCTCAGGCTCCCCAGACACAAAAACCCTTGCTTGTTTTGCTTGGGAGGATTTGATGATGATTTCTCGGCTTTGTGGGGTCGGCTAAGGCTCCAATCTTCCCACTGTGCCGGGTTTATTTTTAATATGACTGTGCCCAGATAAATGGATCCCTTTGTTTGCCTTCTGTGGGATCTGCCAAGCAAAACTGGTTACGGGTGACTTTAAGGGGCAGAAAGGATAAGGAAAGTAAATCATGAACTCTCGGTTTAGAAGTAATTGCTCTCTTTAAATCACTAAACAAACACAGGGCTGTGTGTGTGTGTGTGTGTGTGTGTGTGTGTGTGTTTCTCAACCTACTTCAAGGCAACAGTGAGCCAGCAGAGTGGGTTGGCAAGGCAGTCATCACCATGTTCAGTGAGTCATCACTGTCATATTTGTCAAATTCCAATTTCAGACCTTCTACTGAAGATCGACAGAAGGAAAATGCACAGCACAGTCACTGTATCTATGGGACTGGAATCTTGAGTTTCGTGGAAGGAGCTAGCAATGGCAAACTAAAGAATTGGCATGGGCCAACTTAGGACCTCCAGGTGTTTTGGACTTCAACTCCCACAATTCCTACTGGCTATTAGGAATTGTGGGAGTTGAACCCCAAAATACCTGGAGGACTTAAGTTGTCCCATGTGTGCACTTACAAGTGGATTTATAAGTGCCTAGAGCAGTGGTCCTCAACCTTCCCAATACAGTTCCTCATGTTGTGGTGACTCCCAACCATAATATTATTTTTGTTGCTACTTCATAACTGTAATTTTGCTACTGTTATGAATCATCATGTAAGTATCTGATATGTATTTTCATTCAACAGGATGTAAAGTAGCAGGATGTATTTTCGTTCAATGGACCAAATTTGGCACAAATATCCGATACGCCAAAATTTGAATATTGCTGGGGTTGTGGAGGGATTGATTTTGTCATTTGGGAGTTATAGTTGCTGGGATTTATAGTTCACCTACAATCAAAGAGCATTCTGAACTCCACCAATGATGGAATTGAACCAAACTTGGCACACAGAACTCCCATGTCTAACAGAAAATACTGGAAGGTTTTGGTGGACATTGACCTTGAGTTTTGGAGTTGTAGTTCACCTACATCCAGAGAGCACTGTGGACTCAAACAATGATTGACGTGGACCAAACTTGGCACAAATACGCAATATGGCCAAATGTGAACACTGGTGGAGTTTGGAGGAAAATAGACTTGGCACTTGGGAGTTGTAGTTGCTGGGATTTATAGTTGGCCTACAATTAAAGCGCATTCTTTACCCCACCAATGGTAGAATTAGGCCAAACTTCCCACACAGAACCCCCATGGCCAACAGAAAATATTGGAGGGATTTGGGAGGAACTGACAGTGATTTTGGTGGGAGGATTCACTGTCTGTTCCCCAAAAAGGGGAGGAGAAGAGGTGGAAAGATCTTCAGCCTTCTCTGCCAAAGGGATTTTCTGGTGGTCTTTGGATACCTCCCTTAGACCACCCCCATGACACCCGCCCCCCAGGGATCCCGACCCCCAGGTTGAGAAACGCTGGCCTAGAGAACTGTTCTACATCCTCTACCCAATGGAAGCTGACCATAGAATCATGCTGGAGGACCAAAATATTCCTAGAGAGAACATACTAATAAGATCCACAAAAGTTAAGCTACCACAGTATTATTATTTTTTCTGTGTTGCCTTTAGAACTTCCATGGTTAAATCGGTATCCAAGAAGTGAAAGACAGTGAAATTTCTTCACATTATTATTATTATTAGAACGATTACACGGAGCAATTAGCCTCAATACCCTACCCTCTAATCACACTGCAGATCCTGCACCAGCTTCCAAGTTATCTAGAGGTATCCAGATGAGCTGGGCTCATTACTGCTGGAGCGCCGAGTTGGAAACAGTCACCATGGTAGCATAAAGGAGGGAAAAATCTCAGCTGATAATAGGATTAAACCCCAGCTCCCATTGGGGAAGCAGTTTTGATATTTTGCAGCTGCAGCCATATTTATGTTGGACTGGAGCAGAAAACCACAAGGACGCTGTGAGGAAAAATTGGGCGGGTGAGAAGAGGTTATAAGGGCACCGAGCAAACAGCAGTCGGCGTGTATACAAGACTGGCCAACACTATTTTGGGATTTCCAGTTCAAGGGGGAATAAACTCAAGACAGAAGAGAGCCACGGAGGAGTTTGCACACCATGTTACGGATACTTCTCCTGTGCTCATAGAAGAGAGTGACTAACACATGCATGTATGCAGTATGCACATGCTTAAGTGCCTTCCTGGGTGGGATGCAGAGGGCTTTTCTTTCAACCCAAGCTCCATTCAGAAATCTCTCACCATCCGCCAGGGTGAAAATCTCTCACCATCCGTCGAGCTGCAAGAGGGGCTCCTGCTGTTGGTATTTACAGGTGGACAAAGGAGGGAGGAGGACCTTGAAGGTCCCGGTGTTCTGGATTCAATTTGATCATGTGCCTTCATTTCCCTTTAAGGATAAATCTACAGGAACTAGGGGAAATGGAATCACATTAAATCCAAAATTAGCAGCCCGCACAACATACACCAACTTCTGGTGAGTATCGCAGGTTTTCTTGCCTTAAATCACTTTAGGTAAAGTCAAGAGATATACTAGTTTGCTTGAAAAACCAGGGGATACCTGAGCTTCAGATCAGGTCCAATTCAGCCCGGTCCAGATGGTAGAGACATTTCAGTCAAAGATGCCTCACACATAAACATGAGATCATTAGGATCATAGAATCATAGAATTGGAAGAGACCTCGTGGGCCATCCAGTCCAACCCCATTCTGCCAAGAAGCAGGAAAACGCATTCAAAGCACCCCCGACAGATGGCCATCCAGCCTCTGTTTAAAAGCCTCCAAAGAAGGAGCCTCCACCACATTCCGAGGCAGAGAGTTCCACTGCTGAACAGCTCTCTCACACAGTCAGGAAGTACTTTCTAATGTTCAGGTGGAATCTCTTTTCCTATAGTTTGAAGGTATTGTTCTGGTTCTTAGTCTCCAGGGCAGCAGAAAACAAGCTTGCTCCCTCCTCCCTATGACTTCTCCTCACATCTTGATACATGGCCCTCATCATGTCTCCTCCCAGCCTTCTCTTCTCCAGGCTAAACATGCCCAGCTCTTTAAGCCGCTCCTCATAGGGCTTGTTCTCCAGACCCTTGATCATTTCAGTCACCCTCCTTTGGACCCAGTCCAGTTTAGAGTCAACATCTCCCTTCAATTGTGGTGCCCAGAATTCACGGTATTCCAGGTGTGGTCTGACCAAGGCAGAATAGAGCATGGGTAGCATGACTTCCCTGGATCTAGACACTATACACCTATTTATGCAGGCCAAAATCCCATTGGCTCTTTTAGCTGCCGCATGACATTATTGACTCATGTTCACCTTCCTGTCCATGAGAATGCCCAAGATCTTTTTCACAGGTACTGCTTTAGAGCCATTCTATATCTGTGCATTTCATTTTTTCTTCCTAAGTGGAGTATCTTGTATTTGTCCCTGTTGAACTTTATTTTGTTAGTTTTGGCCCATCATCTCTCTAATCTGTTAAGATCATTTTGAATTCTGCTCCTGTCTTTTGGAGTATTGGTTATCCCTCCCAGTTTGGTCCCATCTGCAAACTTGATGATCATGCCTTCTAACCTTTCATCTAAGTCAGGGGTGGGCAATTACCGGCCCTCCAGGTGTTTTGGACTTCAACTCCCAGAAATCCTAGCCAGTTTACCAGCTGTTAGGATTTCTGGGAGTTGAAGTCCAAAACACCTGGAGGGCCGGTAATTGCCCACCCCTGGTATAAGTCATTATTGAAGATGTTGAACAGAACCGGGCCCAGGATGGAACCCTCCGCTCATCGCTTCTTTCCAGGATGAAGAGGAAGCATTGGTCAGCACCCTCTGGGTTTGTTTGCTTAACCAATTACAGATCCACCTAACTGTAGTTTAGTTTAGCCTAGCCCACAGTGGACTAGTTGCCTTGCCAGAAGGTCATGGGGGAACTTGTCAAAGGCCTTCCTGAAATCCAAATACACTACATCCACAGCATTCCCTGCATCTACCCAGCTTGTAACTCTATCGAAAAAAGAGATCCAATGAGTTTGACAGGACTTGAAATACTCCCAGGTAATTTTTTAAAGGGTGGTAGCTGGTAAATGTCCTGTCTCCTCTGTTTATTAAGTGGTACATGTAGCCTGAGCTTTAGTCTCAACCTCCAAATAGCTATGGTTCAACATCTTTGAAAACCCCTTTCAGTTGTAAATTGAAAACTAGATCCTGACATGGAAGAAGAAACAAAAGCCAACTTGACTTTGAAAGAACAATACCTTCTCAGGACTTATTCATATTACCAAGCCCAGCAATGCCATCACGTCTTGCAAGACTAACATTGAACCTAGTTCCTGATGCTTTCTGTTGTGTGCCAGTCTGCTGCTACGTCCACCCAATGACAGCAAAGGCCATGTGCTGTTTTGTTTTGGAGCGTAAAGCAATGTGGTTAACCTCTCCTCCCCAGACAAACATGCAGAAATTGCAGCTCAGTCATGTTTCCTCATTTGTGTTCCTCTTGGGTGGGTGCAGCTGTTCCTTCACAGACACTGACATCTAGAAACAAATCCAGTTTGGCAGCCAGTTATTGATCAGGAAGGAACACTCCTTTGGTCAACTCCTGGCTACATGTTTTTGTTATTGTTGCACGAGACAAACATGGCGACTCCTTTGAAAACTACCATCCTGGCCAAGTTGACTCAGAGAACATCATGGCATTATAATAAGCCACACATTGATTGGAGATATCCCATGTCATATTCTACCTCTGATTGCTAGTGTTTACGGGGACAACCCTCAGGCCAAGTTTGCGGTCTTCCATATTCCAATTCTAAGTCACCAGAATCATTTGCCTGCCTTGAAAATGATGGTATTCTTGACGTCTGCCTTGAAAATAATGGTATTCTGGACCTTCAAAATATTTAATGCATAGTTCTAAATACCAGGTGCTGCAGACAAAGAGCAGAGAATAGTTAACGCTTCCATACCAAAAGGACTCTGTCATGAACTGCTAAAAACAGACAGAATAAATCAAGGCTGGAATCTCCTTAGAAGCCAAACTTGACTAAACTCAGAGACTGTGGATCTATCATGAGAAACCATGACTCAAAAGTTGAAGGGAATGAGAAAAGAGGAAGAAGACTATGTTACAAGTGGAATGTCTCATTCAAGGAAGCCATGGCTCTGAGTTTCAAGCCCTAAGCAAGGTGGCTTGAAGGTCTTTCATTCATAGAATCACCATGAGTTGAGGTCACCTTGAGGTTGAGTTGGGATTCATCATAATGTGGTTGAGGTTCACCTTGAGTTGAGGTTCACCATAATAGCAAACTCACAGGGGGCAAATTAACAGGGTGACTTGAAGGTCTCTCATTCATAGAATCACCGTGAGTTGAGGTCACCTTGAGGTTGAGTTGGGATTCGCCATGATGTGGTTGGGGTTCACCTTGAGTTGAGGTTCACCATAATGGCAAATCCACAGGGGGCAAATTAACAGGGTGACTTGAAGGTCTCTCATTCATAGAATCACCGTGAGTTGAGGTCACCTTGAGGTTGAGTTGGGATTCACCATGATGTGGTTGGGGTTCACCTTGAGTTGAGGTTCACCATAATGGCAAATCCACAGGGGGCAAATTAACAGGGTGACTTGAAGGTCTCTCATTCATAGAATCACCATGAGTTGAGGTCACCTTGAGATTGAGTTGAGGTTCACCATAATGTTGTAGAGATTGTCACACCTCAGCTTGGTTCCGGTGAACCAAACCGCCACCATGTCCTTAACAAGAAGGCCGAAAGGCCAAAAAGCCAGTCTCCGCCATTTCCCTCAACAGGGCCCCAGCGGGTCAGGGAAAGGCACAGCATGGCCCTTTCTCACAGAGATAACAGCACCTGGAGCCCAGTCGGCTCCCAGCCTCCCTTTTCCACAGCTGTCCCTGCTAACGAGGTGGAATTCCAGAAGCTTGCAGATAGGAGGGAAGCGAAAGACTCCCTTTCTGTTCCCGTGGAAAGGCCCCGGATAAGTCAGCGCATTGCGGAGCTAGGTAGCTCAAAACCTATAAAGGCTCAAGCTGGACTACAGTCCCCATCTCGTGCCAACTTTTGATCTACCTTGCCAAGCTCCACTGAGGGGACCAGAGGGGTCTTCCTAGCCGTGGGGACCTTGTTACCAAAGCAGGCTATCAGGCCTGTGGATTAGCCTTTGTGGCATCAAGAGACTTTGTCCTTTGCAACTTCCAGAGACTTTGCCTTGCAGTTCCAAGAGACTGAACTTTGATACTTTATTGCTTCAAGTTTTGAATCTTTCTTCTTTGCCTTTTCTTAACCATTTATTCTAAATAAAGCATTTAACTGCAGAGACTGTGTCGTGAGTGGGTTACTAAGGTCCAGTCAAGCCTAGGGTACAATAGAGATTCACCTTGAGTTGAGGTTTACCATAATGTTGTCGAGGTTCATCTTGAGTTCACCATAATGGCAAACCACAGGGGGCAAATTAACAGGGTGACTTGAAGTTCTCTCATTCATAAAATCACCATGAGTTGAGGGCGCCTTGAGGTTGTGTTGAGTTTCACCATAATGTTGTTGAGGTTCACCATAATGGCAAACCACAGGGGGGCAAATTAACAGGGTGACTTGAAGGTCTCTCATTCATAGAGTTACCATGAGTTGAGGTCACTTTGAGATTGAGCTGAGGTTCACCATAATGTTGTTGAGATTCATCTTGAGTTGAGGTTCACCATAATGGCAAACCACCATGGGCGAATTAACAGGGTGACTTAAAGGTCTCTCATTCATAGAATCACAATAATTTGAAGTCACCTTGAAGTTGCATTGAGGTTCATCATACTGTTGTTGAGGTTCTTATTGAGTTGAGGATCACCAAAATGTTGTTGAGTTTCATCTTGAGTTGAGGTTCACCATACTGTTGTTGAGGTTCACCTTGAGTTGAGGATCACCAAAATGTTGTTGAGTTTCATCTTGAGTTGAGGTTCACCATACTGTTGTTGAGGTTCTTATTGAGTTGAGGATCACCAAAATGTTGTTGAGTTTCATCTTGAGTTGAGGTTCACCATACTGTTGTTGAGTTTCACCTTGAGTTGAGGTTCACCATACTGTTGTTGAGTTTCACCATACTGTTGTTGAGGTTCTTATTGTGACTTAAAGGATCACCAAAATCACGTTGTTGAGTTTCATCTTGTGTTGAGGTTCACCATACTGTTGTTGAGGTTCTTATTGAGTTGAGGATCACCAAAATGTTGTTGAGTTTCATCTTGTGTTGAGGTTCACCATACTGTTGTTGAGGTTCTTATTGAGTTGAGGTTCATATTGAGTTGAGGTCCACCATAACAGCAAACTACAGGGGGCGAACTAACAGGACTCAAGTCTAGAAAGCCATGATCTTGAGCTATACATAACAGGGTAGCTTGCTAGGGGTTTATTTATAGCAGGCATGGGTGAACTACAGCCCTCTGGGTGTTTTGGACTTCAACTCCCACAATTCCTAACAGCCGAGATTGTGGGAATTGAAGTGCAAAACACCCAGAGGGCTGTAGTTCACCCATGCCTGTCTTAAGTATTGGAAAGGGCGGAGAATTGAGGTCTGCAATGCCCACGCAAACTATATGTTTATTGGAGCTTTGTGAAGCCACATCTTCCAATCCAGCCATTCTACTTTGCAGCCTTGGTGGTGTGGAAGCAGCCCATTTCCTTCAAATGCTGCCAGTCCCTTTTCCAGGCTCTGCTTCCTCTCCTCAGGGGAGGCTTTTGAGTCTCCTGCAGGGGTGCCCTATTTGGAGGGAGCCAAGCGAGGAGGGGGCTGGCGCAGGCATTGAGCAAGCATCCCCTTTCTTTCGCATGCACACACACTCACATACACAAAGACACACACTCACACACAGCCCCTAATGTGCGCTGATCTCATCCAGCAGGCAGCAGAGGAGGAGAAGAGAGCGAGCCAGCATCCTCCTCCTCCTCCTCCAAGGAGGTCCCAGCCCGGCTGCCTGCAAAAGGATGCTGAGAGAAGCAGGAAGGAAGGAAGGGGAAAGGGGGGGATTTGGGGAGGACTGGACACCCCATTTCTTCACCCAGAGCCTGGTCTTGAAGGTAAGGAAAAGGGCTTTGGTTGGAGAGGGAAAACGAGGGAGGAAAAACAATCCAATGCTCGGGTTTAGGAAGGGAAAGAGGAAGGCAGCACTATATATTTGCATTTTCAGAGCAGTCAGGAAAAAGACCCCAACACCCCACCCCCCCTTAAAAAGACTGAAATCGGATGTGGGTGATAATCCGACAGTTAGGCTTCCATCACAAGGGATCCAAGAGACCCAACTGGAAAAAAAAGAGAAAGATTTCCCTGAGGGGTCTTTTCTCCAGATCTGGGTTGTATAACAGGGTGCATCTGCACCTTAGAACTAACGCAGTTTGGCACCACTTTAAAGTGCCTTCAATGCTATGGAGCTGTAGCCTGGTGAGGCATCAGCCAAGAAGGATGCGACCTTGTCTTCCATAGCATTAAGCCTTGGCAATTTTTTTTAAAGGGAGGGGGAGGAGAGTCAAACTGCATTAATTCTGCAGTGTAGATGCATCCAAGCTGTGTGTGGGAGGCACAAGGTTCATTGACAAGCAGGCAAGGTCATATAGGACACACGCATATTTATTTTATGGCACATACGGTTTGTGTTACTCATTTTTAATGTGTTGTTTAAGGTTATAAATGGAAGGTGATTCTCGGTTTAAGTACAAGGAGTGTATCTACTGAGATATAGTCAGGGTACTTCCTTACTTACTTACTTAGGCAATTGCTCGTTCTCCGAGGATGACGGCCTTCCAAGTGTAGTGTCTTGGCAATGGATATGTAGGTGGCCCTATTCTTGATCCACATGTTCTCCCTCAGTGAGGACATTGGCTTCCAGGTGGAAGGCGGTCCCTGTCAGGTTTGGCTTGACACACCTTTCTCTTGGTACATTTCTCCCTTTCGCACTCCATTCGTGCCTCTTTGACTTCTGCAGCACTGCTGGTCACAGCTGACCTCCAGTTAGACTGCTCAAGGGCCAGGGCTTCCTAATTCTCGGTGTTTATGCCACAGTTTTTAAGGTTGGCTTTAAGCCCATCCTTAAATCTCTTTTTCCTGTCCACCAACATTCCGTTTTCCATTCTGGACTTGGGAGTATAGTAACTGCTTTGGAAGATGGTGATTGGGCATTCGCACAATATGGCCAGTCCAGATGTATTGACGGTGTATTTATTTATTTATTTATTTATATTCCGCTCTTCTCACCCCGAAGGGGACTCAGAACGGATTACAGGTACACATACTTAGCAGACAATCCCTGCCGTTTCCACATTCACATATAGACGAACAGAGGCAAACTCTGGCCACCAGGGGGAGCTGATGCACTCCTCGTCTCTCAGCGTCCCTTGTTATTCCTTCCGCATTCCTCAGCGTTCCTGGAGTTCTTTAATGGCCTCATAATTCAGTCAAAATTTGCCTCCCCACTTAATGTGGTACCTTAATCTCCTACTTGACAGATGCAACTGTCTTTCAGGCTGCAAAGGTCGACAGCAGGCTATACTTAAAGGTCGAGCACCCACCTCGACCCGGGCAGGCCTCAAACTCATGACCTACTTGTCAGAGAGATCTTATGCAGCTGACACTTAGCCAGCTGTGCCACATGCCCAGTGCGGAGCATTGCTTCAATGCTGGTCGTCTTTGCTTCTTCCAGTATGCTGACATTTGTCTGCCTGTCTTCCCAAGAGATTTGCAGGATTTTCTGGAGGCAACACTGATAGAATCGTTCCAGGAGTTGAGTGTGATGTTTTTACTTTATAGGTCTAGTTTTGTATGGCTTTTGCAATAAAAACATGACCCTGGGGATTAAAAATGGCCCCAGGGTTAACATAAAAATAATATATCTATATTACTAGGATTTTTTTTTAAAAAAAAACATGGAAGACAAAGGATCTTGAAATGTATATCACTATAGACAAGTAGAGTCATAAATACTTGGGTTCCTATGGAGATCTGTGGCACTAATATTTGAGACATTGCCAAGGTTATATTGTCCCATCCCTTATTCTTAGGCTATTTCCAGCTTCATGAGGGTATGCTTCAAATTCCAGCCACCGGGGGAGCTGTTGCTTCACCATCCACTTGTGACACCGATAGAGTACTTTCTCATTCTTTTGCACGCTGCTGGAGATTTTTATGATGTCATAAATTTGTTAAATTAGCCTCCCCACATAAGCGGTACCTAACATTTCCTACTTGACAGGTGCAACTTTCTTTCAGGCTGCAAAGGTCAACAGCAAGGTAGACAGATGGTCGGGAACTTACTCCAACCCAGGTTGGCTTTGAACTCATGATCTTTTGGTCAGTAGTGATATTAAAGCAGCTGACTCCCAACCAGCTGTACCACAACCTGGTTCAATTTGTGGTCCATGATTTACAATAGATCATGTTGGCACAGAAGCGGAAGAGACTAATTACACTACAGTAGGTAGTACAATAGTGATGGGAGGTAGTGATGGGTGAATAATTGGCGGGGGAGAGACCAAATAATAATGGAATACACATGGCGTCATGTGATAGGAACAGTCCAGCTTCAATGATGGTTTGTCTGTATAGAGCAGTGTTTCCCAACCTTTTTTGAGCTGCGGCACACTTTTAACATTAAAAAAATCCAGGGCCACACCACCAACCAAAATGACACAAAATGATACTCTAACACAGAAAAGAACAGTTGGGGGATGGTGGCCTGCTGGGAGCAGCTGCTGGGAGAGCTGAAGCCGGGGGAGGGGAGGGGTGGAGCCAGGCCATGCCATGCCCCGCCCCCTCCCCCGGCTTCAGCTCTCCCACAGCTTCTCCAGCCTTGAGGGGGCAATGCCAAGCCAGCGGTGGCAGAGCCAGCACAATGCTGGCTTGGCACTGTCCCCTCAAGGCTGGAGAAGCTGTGGGAGAGCTGAAGCTGGAGGGATGGGGTGGAGCCAGGCCACGCCATGCCCTACCCCCTCCCAGCCCTCCCACAGCTTCAGCCTTGAGGGGCAGTGCCAAGCTAGCGGTGGCAGAGCCAGCCTTGAAGGCTGGAGAAGGGGGAGAGCTGAAGCCAGGGAGGGGCGGAGCCAGGCTGCACCATGCCCCGCCCCCTCTCCCGGCTGGCCTTGAGGGAACAGTGCCAAGCCACCAGTAGCAGAGACAGCACAAGGCTGGCTTGGCCCTGCCCCCTCAAGGCTGGAGAAGCTGTGGGAGAGCTGAAGCCAGGGAGGGGGCGGAGCCAGGCTGCACCATGCCCCGCCCCCTCTCCCCGGCTTCAGCTCTCCCACAGCTTCTCCAGCCTTGAGGGAACAGTGCCCAGCCAGTAGTGGCAGAGCCAGCACAATGCTGGCTTGGCACTGTCCCCTCAAGGCTGGAGAAGCTGTGGGAGAGCTGAAACCGTGGGGAGGGGCGGAGCCAGACCGTGCCATTACCTGCCCTCTCCCCCCGGCTTCCTCCTCCGCGCGGCTTCAGCAAGAGAGGGGCGAGAGTCATGGCGGATTGGAGGCTAGCTGGAGAAATGGCCAAAGGAGGCGGCGGCCCGGCCCCTTCTTCTTTTTCTTTGCCGCCACCCAGCCCTTCCTCCTCCTCCCCCAAGCAGCAGGAATTCGGCAGGAGGGGGGGGGAAGGAAGGGGCAGAGAGCTTTTCGCGCGGCACAGCAGGAGGTCCATCATGGCACACTACTGTACAGCGGTTGGGAAACACTGGTATAGAGTGATAAAATTCCTCAGCAACATAATGAAATCAGAAATTATCATATGTGTTCAACTGATTCTCATTAACAAAGTGTCAACGTGGTCTTTCACATTCCTGACAGCCAAAACAAGGAGGCAGACGAGAACCCAAAATCTCCAGTTGACATATCTCAAGAGAGGGATGACATTTAGAGGAAGATTCCAAGATCTAATATGCTCTGTAGAGTCTCTGTATTTTTAAGCATCTAGCATCAGGAATGTTTGGAAGCTCATGCCAACTTGTTCTTTTTGTTTTGTCGGAATCCAGGGGAATGTTGACGACCTCGCCGTGTACCTGCTGCGGCATTCTTCTCGCTGCCAAGAAAAGTTGGCTTCAAGCTCGAGAAGGTACTGATCTGCTATAATACAGGTAAAAATTAACAACCAAAATTAAGAAGCTTTAGCTGCACAGCTTGTACTGCTTTTGCGGATGAATGTCAAACCACGTAGCACCTTGAAGCTCAAGTGTGTCAAAAGGCAGCCACAAGATGATTGTGTGATGCAATTCGCACACAGCATTCAGGGCCACGTTTACCACAAGATTACCCAAGACTTGCCTATCATGCGGGACAGGATGTTCTTGCTGTTGTTTGCCAGGATGTTGGACTAGATGGCCCTTATGGTGTCTTCTAGCTCTTAAAATGTTATGAAAATTGCAACGCTCTCTACGTGGGGTTGCCTCTGAAAATTGCCCAGAAGCTGCAATTAGTCCAGGGAGCGGGGCATAACTCCCTTGCTGCACCAGCTCCACTAGCTGCCAATTAGCTTCCAAGCACAATTCAAAGTGCTGGTTTTAACCTCTAAATCCTTATACAGTTCCGGCCCAGTTTACCTGTCTGAACGTATTCTCCTCTATGAACCATCAAGGATGCTAAGACCGTCCGGAGAAGCCCTGCTCTCGATCCCGCCACTTTCGCAAGTGCATCTGGTGGGATCAAGAGACAGGGCCTTCTCTGTGGTGGCCCCTCGGCTATAGAACTCTCTCCCGAGCAAGATCAGATCTGCCCCCTCCCTCTTGTCCTTCCAGAAGCTATTGAAATCTTGGCTCTGGATTGAAGCATTCCCAGAATAATGGCGAAGACTGGTTATAGACCCAATTGAGCGACCACATATGCAGACTGAGTTGAACATGATTTTATTTTGGTGATTTGGCTTATATGTATTTTACCTATACTGTATGTATTTTAATCTTTTATTGTTGTAGGATGTTTTTAATATGTATTAGTAGCATTGAATTCTTGCTGTGAGCCGGTCTGAGTGAGAAGATCAAGATACAAAAGTTTTAAATAAACAAACAAATAATAGTTTTTGGAAACTAAGCAGGGTCAAACCTGGTCAACAATTAGAGAGAGCACTGGTGCAATGCAAGAGAACTCCAAGTAGGGCTAAGAATGTATTGTCGAAGGCTTTCATGGCCGGAATCACTAGGTTGTTGTAGGTTTTTTAGGCTATATAGCGATGATCTAGAAGCATTCTCTCCTGACGTTTCACCTGCATCTATGACAGGCATCCTCAGAGGTTGTGAGACCTCACAACCTCTGAGAATGCCTGCCATAGATGCAGGCAAAATGTCAGTATAGGATGCTTCTAGAACATGGCCATATAGCCCGAGAAACCTACAACAACCCAGGGCTAAGAATCCCATCTAAAATTCTGAGTAATTGCTTCCAACCAGAAGCTATCTATCATTCCTGCAGAAGGTGTGATGATCAGTCAATCAGCTGTCCGAATTTCAGACACAACATAAGACCTGCCTCTTCCGGCCGGCCTATCCAGTGAATTTTAACTTGTGAATTTTAATCTACATTTTAACTGTGTGTATCTTATATGTATTTCAATTATCTTGTGTTTTATCACTCTGTGTTAACCATGTACTATACCATCTTGAGCTAAAAGGATGGATGGGTAATGCAACTATTGTTGTTACTGTTATTATTTTTATTATTATTCAATAAGATACTGAGTAATTTTCCTTCTAGAGCAGTGTTTCCCAACGATCATCAGGTGTGCCATGGGAAATTACAGTGTAAAGAGAGAGAGAGAGAGAGCCTAGCAGGAAACTTCAGGCAGTGGAAATGAGACTTTCCTGGACGAAGCAGCAATGCCAGCCAGCCTGGCTGCAGTCAGGGAGAGCCCTCGGCATCCAGAACTTTCTTTTTTTCCCCTCTCTCTCTCTCTCCTTCCCTTCCTTCCTTCCCTCCCTCTGCGCGCCAAGGGCTACCTGGCCGGGCTGTGGCTCCTCCTGCTTCCTGGCTCCTGGGCACTCTTCTGCCCTCCTCCCCTCCGGCAGCAAAGAGGAGAGGGAGGATGAGTCCGCAGGAGCTGCCCCCGTCCGACCCCACTCCCGGAGGCTTGAGGCCAAGCTTTCTGCCCTCTAGCCCCTCTGCGCCAGGGAAGGGGAGCAACCCCTCATCTCCTGGCCTCTTCTGGCTGGGCTCTGGTTTCGCTGCAGAGCAGAGCAGAGCAGAGGCCGGGATGTGCAGCTCCACCGCCCAGTTTGGTTCCTTCCCGATTTGGCCCCAAGGCGACAGCAGGGAAGCCGAAGGGACATGCGGGGGGGAGGCACTCCTGGGGGGGGGGCTGAATCCCTTCAGGAAGGAGAGCTGGCGGTGGCGATGGCAGCGAGCCTCCACCGCAGTTTGTTTTGAGGCTTGGAGTCACCCCATGTGCTCAATTCCTATTTGTCCTGCTCAGCCGAGCCCACGTGTGCTTCGGCCACTCAGCGCAGCCCTCCCCGCGGGACGGTGATGGGCCTCCTGCGCGTGGGCCTCCTGGGGGGGGTTGCCGGAAGCAGCGGCGTCACGAGGGGGGAGGGTGACAGTTAGTAAAATGACAGTTAGAGTGTCATTTTGTGTCATTTTGGTTGGTGGTGTGCCCCAGGATTTAGTAAATGTAAAAAATGTACCGCGGCTGAAAAAAGGTTGAAAATCACTGCTCTAGAGTCCCATGTTCCCCCCATTTGAGGATTATGGGAAATTCCAAAATTGCCTTATCTCCTGGAGTTGTTGCCTGCTTTGACTAGCAAGTGTTGGAACATGTAAGGAGTGTGTGTGTGTCGACTGTAAAATAAGATGCATGAAGCTGATTGGAGCAGGCTGAGCCTTGGACTTTTGGATACTGATGCATTTTTGTTCAGGCTTCAGCTATGCAGGTGATTGGAGCAGCAGAGAGAGTGAAACAGAGAGAGACAGAGTTTGGAGTGTGCTCTTGCTTTATGAACTACTGAAGGAGTTTATCCACATAGACAAAGAAAGACCATTTTAAATCTCTCATAGAAGGATATTATGTGAATTGATGCAACTGACCACATTGTGCATATGTTGTTCTGAACTACAAAGAGTAAACTACTTGTTTTTTATTGTTCATCTGTGTGGCATATTTTCTTTCTCTGGCAAGGCAGTGTGTGGGCTGATCAAACATGAACTACACGTGGTTTATTTTACATTACGCCACAGCCCATCTTTCTCATGTACATCCTTATCAGGAGATGCCAGAAACTGAACCCAAGACCTTCTGCATTCAGAAGATGTGACCTGCCACTGAGCTCTCTTTCCCTGTGACCCAGAAGCTCCTGACAAATGCACATTAATGTCTTTATATAATAACTGTCAAAGGCAGTGTTTCTCAACCTGGGGGTCAGGAACCCTGGTTGGGGGGGAGGTCATGAGAGGGCGTCAGAGGGGTCACCAGAGACCATTAGAAAAAGTATTTTCTGTTGGTAATGGGAGTTCTGTGTGGGACGTTTGGCCCAATTCTATTGTTGGTGGAGTTCATAATGCTTTATGATTGTTGGTGAACTATAAATCCCAGCAACTATAGCTCTCAAATGTCAAGGTCTATTTTCCCCAAACTCCACCAGTGTTCACAATTGAGCATATTAAGTATCCCTGACAAATTTGGTACAGATCCATCATTGTTTGCGTCCACAGTGTTCTCTGGATATACAGTAGGTGAACTACAACTCCAAAACTCAAGGTCAATGCCCACCGAACCCTTCCAGTATTTTCTGTTGGTGATGGGAGTTCTGTGTGCCAAGTTTTGTTCAATTCCATCACTGGTGGAGTTCAGAATGCTCTTTGATTGTAAGTGAACTATAAATCCCAGCACTAAATCCTAAATATACACTGGACCGACTATGTGACTAATATTGCTGTCCTTGAGCAAGCAGGGATCACCAACGTTGAGACCATGCTATTGAGAACACAGCTGTGCTGGACAGGGCACATCTCTAGGATGGAGGACCACGGCCTCCCAAAGATACTACTCTATGGTGAACTCACCACGGGTCAGCGCAAGAGAGGCGCCCCCAAAAAGAGATATAAGGACTCCCTGAAACAACATTTCAGGCTTGGCCAGTTTGATCACCAACAATGGTCCACCTTGGCCTCACATCGGGAGGCATGGAGATGCACTATCCACAATGCTGTGGCCTCTTTTGAGAAGACACGCCGAATGGGTCTCAAAGAGAAATGACATCGCAGAAAGAACTGCAACTTGGAAACATCATGCAAGGAGACTATCTGCTGTGCTTTCTGTAACTGAACTTGCCTATCTCAGATTGGCCTTTTTAGTCATCAACGCCCTTGTAAAAAGCGTGGGATGAGTCCTTCCTAAGAATCTTCGTTCGCAAAGTAATGCCGAGAGAGAGAGAGATAAATCCCAGCAACTACAACTCCCAAATGATGAAATCAATCTCCCCCCCAACCCCACCAGTATTCAAATTTGGGTGTATCAGGTATTTGTGCCAAATTTGGTCCAGTGAATGAAAATACATCCTGCTGCGTATCAGATATTTACATTAGGATTCATAACAGTAACACAATTATAGTTATGAAGTAGCAATGAAAATTATTTTATGGTTGGGGGTCACCACAACATGAGGAACTGGATTAAGGGGTCACGGCATTAGGAAGGTTGAGAAACACTGGTCTAAGGCTCATTACCAAGGCACTATTGCAGGCCTGGGCAAACTCCCAGGTCTGCACTATTGTATCAACAACTTGACGTCTTGATCCAATTCGCTTCTGCCGCTCTTCTTATTTTTGTCCTGAGCTGATCTGATCTACAGAATGAAGAGTTATATTCTTGGCATTTTCTTTTATGGAAATAATTTATCTTCGGGTCGTCCGCGTCCTCGCTCGCAACTTGGCATCCCAATTATCTCCCTTCGTAATGCATTCTCTCTGAACTTCCCGTTAATTTACAAGTTTCTGAAGGAGCGGGATGTTCTGTTCCATTTCGCTAAGAGTCATTTTCTCGTCGATGTATTATTCAGATTCTCCGGCAAGCCCCCCTTTGTTCAGTTCAGGGGCTGGATCTCATTAACCTAAAGTGCATAAACGTCTCAAAACTCTGTCTCGAGAAATGGAGTCCGGTTGACTCTTTGGAGCATAAAGATCACGTACGTTCAAGAGCGGAAACAAAAACAATTCAAAAGGGAGAAATGACTTTGATAGCCAGGACTTGATAGTCCGCTAACTCAAGATACTTTACCAGTCTCAGTGGATGAAAGTTCATGAGAAGGTCGCAAGAAGAAAAGTGTCCTCTTAGGACACATTGGGCCGCAAGTTGCATTAAGAATTAAGTCCAGGCACCAAAGTGCCAAAGCTTTCCAATAACAGGCCAGGAAGCCATAAATCAGAACAGAGTCAGTAAGCAAACTTAGGGTCCTAAATACAACTCAGACTCAGGTTGTCATAAAGGTGGCTTGAATGTTTGCTTCCGGTAGCTCAGCAAGGGTAAGGCTGCCTGCTTTTAACAACACTCATCTCAAACTCACAGGCGCAACAGTGTTTAAAGAGCACATCTCACAGGTGTGAGCAGGTAGCCTTTGGTTGTGTCAAAAGGTCTGTATCACACACCAAAAGCCATCTTCTCTCAAATCTTACTGAAATGGATGGGAACTCAGATGTCTTTCCAGCTAAGCTGCAAGGGAAGGGCTCTGCAAAAGTCTTCATCATAGAATTATAGAGTTGGAAGAGACCTCGTGGGCCATCCAGTCCAATTCCATTCTGCCAAGAAACAGGAAAATCGCATTCAAAGCACCCCCGACAGATGGCCATTCAGCCTCTGTTTAAAAGCTTCCAAAGAAGGAGCCTCCACCACACTCCTGGGCAGGCCCAGATTAACACTTCTTTGCGCCCTACGCCACACTTTGTAATTACGCCCCCTTTAAGCCAACCTCTACCGCACACCCCCACCCCCCCCGGGGATGCCTTGCTCCCAAAGGCTGGTGTGGTGGAGAAAATCAGTGCCTGAGGCAGACCCGCACAACCGCCCACCCACTTCCCAGGCCAAGAGGTTCCTTTCAAATCCTGACTCGAAAGTTGAGCGACTTGCACAAAGTGGCCCGGAGAGCAGAGGGAGGGACCTCTTCTTCTCCAGCCTGTGTGTTGAGCTCCCCGCCCTTCGCGTGGCTGTTGCAGCAACGAACACACCAACACACCCAACTCCCCCTTGGCATTCACAAGCTCCGAGAGTTGGGAGAGACCCCAGGGGCCGGCCACGGCGTTTTTATTTGTTTCAACAAAAATCCCCTCGGCTTGTGCCCTTAGGCCATGGCCTAGGTTGGCCTTATGGGTAATTCAGGCTTGCTTCTGAGCAGAGAGTTCCACTGTTGAACAACTCTCACAGTCAGGAAGTTCTTCCTAATGTTCAGATGGAATCTCCTTTCTTGTAGTTTGAAGCCATTGTTCCATTTCGTCCTGGTCTCCAGGGCAGCAGAAAACAAGCTTGCTCCCTCCTCCCTATAACTGCCTCTCACATATTTATACATGGCTATCATGTCTCCTCTCAGCCTTCTCTTCTGCAGACTAAACATGCCCAGCTCTTTAAGCCGCTCCTCATAGGGCTTGTTCTCCAGACCCTTGGTCATTTTAGTCACCCCTCCTCTGGACACATTCCAGCTTGTCAACATCTCCCTATCATTGGGGAAGACAAGCTCTCCAGGGTTGGCATGACAATATTGAATGAACGAGAAGCTAAAATTCACGAGCAGACATTTGCTATACAAAATCACGACTCTCTGAAATTAGTTATTCAAACACACCAGCAGATAGAGAACCTATTTTCCTGGTTGGAAATTAAGTGTTTTTTTTTTTGCAAATTGCAACTCTTGATTTAATTGAATTAACTGGCAAAGTGTAACAAGCTGCCTGATCAAGGCTGCATCTACACTGTAGAATGAATGCAGTTTGGCCTCACTTTTAACTGCATTGCTCAATGGTATGGAATCATGGGAGTTGCAGTCTTGCAAGGTCTTTAGCTTTCTCTGCCAAAACACCGCTGGTGCTTCACCGAAGTGCAACTCCCCTGATTCCATAGTATTGAGCCATAGCAGTTAAAGTGGGGGAGTTTCCCATCCATGTACTAACAAACGAGAGCTTACACTGTTTATGATGTTTTTAGGGTATTTGGAAGTCATTCCTAAACACACAGAGACCCCTGTTTGGGAAAGCTAGCCAGTGAGGAAACCCTGACACATGTGCATGGCTACTAAAGAATACGTAGTTTTCATTCCCAGTTAGATGCGTGCCAGCAGAGACAGGAACATAACTATAGCATGGATGTGATAAGACCGTGCCTGATGCACATAAAGTAACATTGTGAGACTTTTTTTAACCTTCATCCAGCCCAACAGGAGACTCATAAGTCAATAATTCTGTGCCATTAAAGGAATTGATAAACTGGAACATATTCAGAGGATGGACACCAAGATGATGACGATGATATACTATTATTATTTGATACACAAGAATAGTACACAGCAAACAGATCACTCTGCTGGCTTTTGTATTTGATCACACGTCAGACACTCCCCAAGTGTCTAGGACTGTGTGATGTATCGGTGAATAATGTGTGCAGATCTGAGTAGGGGGGCCTTTTGCAGTTAACAGGTGGCTATTAGGGGTGGATATCTCCAATTTAAATACTTTGAAACCCGTTAATATTTCGTATTTGAAATTATTTTGACCCTATATCTTTTTTTTTTAAAAAAGGTTCTTTATTGAGTTTTCCAAAGTATTAAAAGAATTACAATAAAAAGGATAACATGCCAACAAACATTACAAAGCAAAAGGCAAAAGAATAGAGCGATCTCACTGTCGCTCTGAGAAGAATAGGGTACAGTTAGGATGATAGAAAAGTGTGTGATGAGAAAATGTGCGGGTGAAAATATTACAGATTGGAGATTGAGATTGTTCTATCTTTTCTTTTTTCCTTCCCTTCACGCCGTTGTTAAGCTTTCCCTTCACACTGCCTGTGTAAATATAGAGAAGAGCAGGTATTTTAATCAGTCCAATATCAAGTCGACATTATATTCTAATCTGCTATATTGTCGTATTGGTCCCCAGTCTGTTTTTTCATAAGTATTACTGTCTTGATTACGTATCTTTTCAGTTAAGCATTCCATCTGTACTGTTTCCAACACTTTTGAAAACCACTCCTCTTTTGTCGGTATTATTGGGTTTTTCCAGTATTTTGCATAGAGGATCCTAGCTGCTGTTATTACCATGAGTATTATTTTCCTTTCTGTGGGTGGGATTGTCCCTTCGAGTATTCCTAACAAAAAAATTTCTGGTCTTTTTTCTAACCTAGATGTTACCATTTTTTTAAGCTCCCTATGGATCATTGTCCAAAATTTAAGTGCTTTAGGGCAAGTCCACCAGAGGTGGAAGAAAGTGCCGTTTTTGTTATTGCATTTCCAGCAATTGGGATCCGCATCTTTGCATATCCTAGAGATCTTCTCGGGGGATATATACCACTGGTATATCATTTTTATCCAGTTTTCTTTGAAAGAGGTGCTTAGTGTTTTTTTAACTGTGTTGCACCAGATATTATTCCACATTCCACTATTTATCTTGAATCCTACGTTTCTAGACCACTTAACCATATATTCCCTTTTCTGGTTGTTCTCCGTATCCATCTTCAGTAGCGTATTATAGATCCTTCCTAATGGCTTCCCTTCTTCGCTTAATATTTTTCTTTCTAGTTCTATTTCCTCACTTATGAACCCCCTTTTATAGTCTTCTTTAAATCTTTCTCTCATCTGAAGGAAGGGGAACCAATTAATTTGTATCCCTTCCTTTTCTAGTTCCTCTTTTGTTTTTAATATGTGGTTTAACCCATTCCATCTCAGTACTGTGTTATAAGTTAACCAAGTATTGTTGTCTATTTCCCTGATCCTAAATGCTTCATTAGCAGATGTCCAAAGTGGTATTTTGGTGTTGTACATTACATTGGAATATTTCTGCCAGACTTTAAGAAGGGTTCTTCGTATATAGTGGTTATTGATGGTAGCATCAACTTTCTTTCTATTATATATCAGGAAGCCATGGAAGCCAAATTTTAAGTCGTGGCCTTCTAGATCAAGTAGTTTATGATTTTTAAGTTGTATCCATTCTTTTATCCAGAGTAAACAACTAGCATCATGATATAATTTTAAATTCGGGATGCCCAGTCCTCCCCTCTCTATTGGGTCTTGCAGTGTTTTCATTTTTACTCTAGGTTTTTTCCCTCCCCAGATAAACTTTGAGATATCCCTCGTCCAGTCTCTAAATATTTTTTCACTTAGAATAATCGGTAGTACCATAAACAGAAAGTTTATCTTGGGTAATACCATCATTTTAATGGTGGCAATTCTCCCCAAAAATGATAAACCCAATTTATGCCACTTCTCTAGGTCCTTTTGGACCTTTCTCCATAGTACCGAGTAATTATTCTTAAATAGTTTCGAGTTCTTGGATGTTACATTAATTCCTAGATATTTTACCTTGTCCTGAACTGCCATTCCTGATATTATCTGGAGGTTTTGTTTTTTGGTTTCAGTCATATTCTTGACTAATAAGTTGGTTTTCCCTTTGTTGATCTTAAAGCCCGCGACTTTGCCGTACTCTTCTATTTTTTGTATCCATTTTGTTATGGACTCTGTTGGGTTTTCTATTATAAGCACCACATCATCCGCGAATGCTTTGACATTCACCATCTCTTTCTTAATCTGCATTCCCCTAAGTTCCTTGTCTTCCCTTATCTTATTCAATAACACCTCTAGTGAGAGAATGAATAGTAAGGGCGACAATGGGCATCCTTGTCTTACCCCCTTCTGCATAGCCACCTCTTCAGATTTTTTTTGGTTTACTATGATTTTGGCTTTTTGATTTTCGTAGATGGCATATATCGCATTCTTGATCTGGAAGCCTATGTCCAGCTCGACAAGTAGGGCTTTTAGGTAACTCCAATTGATCTTGTCGAAAGCCTTTTCCGCGTCCAGGAACATTAGGGCCATCTCCTTGTCACTGTGTTTTTGATAATACTCAATTGTGTCAATTACATATCTAATATTTGTTTTAATTTGTCTTTTTGGTAGGAAACCATTTTGATCTTCATTTATCCAATTGTTAAGGAAAATTTTAAATCTGTTCGCCAAAATTGAAGTAAAAAATTTATAGTCGAAATTTAGTAAGGAGATGGGCCTGAGGTTCGCTGGATCTTCCAGGTCTTTCCCTGGCTTCCCTATTAACGTTATATTTGAGTCCCTCCATGTGTCTGGGATTTTCCCATATTGTAGTATTTCGTTAAATAGCCTCTCTAGCATCCCTCCTATCTCGTCTTTGAATTCCTTATAATATTCTGCGGTGTATCCGTCTGGCCCCGCCGCTTTGTTCTTTTTCAGAGAGTTTATTACTTTTATCATTTCTGCCTTTGTTATTTTCTTATTTAGTTCCTCCCGTTCTTCCTCTGAGATTTTCGCTAGTTTACACTTCCCCAGATATTTGGTATTGTCGGCTTTGTCTATATTTTCCCTTTTATATAATTCCGTGTAGTATTTAGATATTGCTGATCTGATTTCAGCGTCCCTAGTATATTCCACCCTGTCTACCCTTATTTTTTTATTATATTCCTCTCTTTTTTTTCTCTTAGTTGTTGGGCTAGGAATTTACCTGTTTTATTGGCCGATTCAAAGTGTCTTTGTTTTACATATTTTAAGTTCCTTTCCATTTTGACCCTATATTGACAGTCGGCGTCCAACCCGGAAGTGAAGTTTCAAAACCGAACCCGGGATCTCCATTTTTGTAAAGGGCACGTTATTAGGTTGTTTTTCCCCTCCTCAGTTCTCAACCCGCAGCAGCACCCTCCTTTCTCCTCTCGCCAGCTGAGAGCTGAGGCGGGTGCTTTGGAAGCAGCCCGGCTGAGCTTTCTTCCTGTTCCCCAGGCTCTCCCTCACAAGCGGAGGGAGAGCCTGGAGAACAGGAGGAAATTCCTCCAAATCTCGGACTTAGTTCTCAGCAGGGAAGGAGGACGCAAGGGGATGCCCTCCGCACCTCCTTCCCTGCTAAGAACTGAAGTGCGTCAAGCTTGCATCCACACACCCCTTCCTTTCCCCGCAACCTCAGAGGCATCCCGTGTTATATTTAACCCGGGATGCTTCTGAGGGGATGGGGGAGGGAGGGAAGAGTGGGTGGCTGCCCGTGCCAGCTCAGAAGCATCCCGAGTTATATTTAACCCGGGATGCTTCTGTGGTGGAGGGAGTGGCTTGCCACCCACTCTTCCCTCCCTGCCCCCCCCCCCAAGCTGAGAGGCATCTCACATTAAATATAATGTGCTTCTGAGCTGGGGGGGAGGGAAGAGAGGAGAGCAAGCCCTCCATTCTAGCCTCCCTGCCTTCCCAGCTGAGAGGCATCTTGGATTAAATTTAATCCGAGATGCTTCTGACCTGGGGGGTAGAGGGAAGAGTGGAGAGCAAGCCCTCCATTCTAGCCTCCCAGCTGATTTTTTATGAATCAACCACCCCTAGTGGCTATATTGTCACCACCTATTGTTTTTAAGTGCAGGCCAAGGTCTTTAGGCACTGCACCCAGTGTGCTGATCACTACTAGGACCACCTTTACTGTCTTGCACCAGAGTCTTTGCGGTTGTATTGTTAAATCTTCATATCATGTAAACTTTTCGAGTTGCTTCTCTTCAATCCTGCTGTTTGTCACGTTGCACGGACTTGACCGGCCCCTTAATCACACACACAGAGACGGACTGAAGGCTAACTACTTTATTGAATATATAAAAACAGTTCAAAAGGTATATTGTCCATAAAAATAGCAAAAGCAAATCCAAAGGCAAAAAGCAATCAAATGTCCAAAACAACTTGGTAAAGTATCCAAAAGATTTGGCAAGGCTCCGCACAGCAATGCGGATTCAGGAACAAGGCAAGGTACAAGATGCAAAACAAGACTTGATAAGCCACTAGCCAACCTAGCTCCGTCGACCAGCTTCGCTTCACGTCTGCTCAGATGAGACGTGGCCGAAGTACTGAGGATCCGTTCCCACGGATCCTATACTTAATCTTTCTGCCGAGGTCCGCGACTCTCTAGGCTCCGTCGTCTCCAATCTCTGCTGACGGACCTCGGCCTGTCTAGGCTATGGTACCAGCCCCTCCTGCTAGTCTCGATGTCCCGTCTCCTATCGAAAGTACGGCCTTGCCTCCCAACATCTGCTGCCCTATCTCCGTGAGAGCTCTCCTCCTAGATTCTGCCCCGCCGCTCTCTTCCATGTTTTCACTCAAAGGCTCCTGTGAACCTCTCCCCCTGGCCGTTCATAAGTTTCGCTATCAATGCTTTCCATTTGCACCTGGTTATCTGTCTCGTCGTAAGGGTCAGGCCAACCTTCATCCCAAGCCAAGCTTTCTGTGGGAGAAGGAGGCCCAGTGATGGGAAACTCTCCTTCTGCTAACCCTTCTAAATCCTCTTCAGAATCCATCTCCGCTGCTGGAGGCCCCAATGCCAATGGGACCCCCGGTCCTGTCCCCTGCCCCCCTGGCACAAACGAGAACTGCTGTGCTACACTGTTATCTGGAATTGCAATATCGACAATCCATACTTTTTTCCCACGATCATGAGGTCAGGAGTCTCGTTTTCCAAAACGCTTACAGTCTGAAGTCGCAGAGGAGTTTGATGTGTTCATTTTCCATAACTTTTTCAGGCTTGTGATCCCACCAGTTTTTTGTCACAGGCAGATGGTATTTGTGGCACAAGTTCCAGTGGACCATCTGAGCAACAGTATTATGCCTCTGCTTATAGTCCATCTGCGCCATCTTCTTGCAGCTGCTAAGTATGTGATCCATCATTTCGTCTGCTTCCTTGCAGAGTCTACACTTGGAATCTGTGGTTGACTTTTAAATTCTGGCTTGGATGGCATTGGTTCTAATGGCTTGTTTTTGGGCTGCAAGAATCGGGCCCTCCTTTTTCAGAGTCCCATTTGTAAGCCATATACACGTTTTTCCCTGTCAATTTTGCTCTCAAGTTTTCCATTATTATTATTAATTTCTTACCTGCCTCTCCTCCTCATGGCTCATAGGTAAAATGCATAACCATTATATCAAATCCACATATTAAAACATATTTCTACAAAATACTATATATAAATATTAAAATACACAGAACAATGATTAAAATGCAGTGGACAGAAGACACGAGCCTCAATATTCAGGATTAAAACTGGCTAGAATGAGAAATGTTCTCCAAAACAAGACTTATGAGGAATTGTTCTGGGAGTGGAGTGTATTTAGTTTGGAGAAGAGAAGGCTGAGAGGTGCAATGATAGCCATCTTTAGATATTTGAAGAGATGTCATGTACAAGACGGAGTGAGCTTGTTTTCTTCTGCTTCCGAGACTAGAACATGAAGCAATAGATTCACATTACAACTTGGAAGAACATCTTGATGGACAGAGCAGTTCAACAGCGGAACAGACTTCCTTCGAGGGGTTGAGGTGCTTAAAGAAGTTTGAATGTCAATTTCAAGAGTGCCTTGTATATGGAACAGATTTGGAGAAGATGGCATAGATTTGGAGAAGATGCTATGAGTCTATTCTCTACTTGAACTACCAGTCCTAGCTAGCCTGGGGATAGTGAAGGATGCTGGGAAGTATAATCCAAAAGCTGCTGTGACCCACAGGATTTCCACCCCAGCTTTGAAGGTGATATTGGAGGTAACCCCCCCCCCCCTTCCTTGGGCTCTATAGAAGATAGTTAAAACCAAGGGATTCATAGTTTTTTCCAAGAACACCAGGCTGGAAGTGATCCCATAATCCCCTATCTCTCCCCTACGTGGGAACCTAAGGCTCTTCCCATGGCCCCACGTGACAATGCCCCTGTAACCCACACTTTATGAATACACCCAGTTATTTTCCTTTTGCATTACTCTTATGGACTTTTGCTCACTTCGAAAGGCTTTTTATGAACCTTGCGAAGTTTCCCCTCTTTTTCCACCCCATGGACTCAGGATGCTTCTCCTCTGCAAGGGGTGTCATGGTTTATCACCCACATGAATTCCCAAATACCTTTTCCTTTCTTTCCAGGCCCCCTTGGGCCAGGGCCGTAGCCAGGATTTTGATTCGGGGGGGTGGGGGCTGAGTTTGGTTCGGGAGGGGGGGGCTGAGACTGGGTGGAAGAGGGTCTACCCTAGCAAACCTTTTGTATTGTTATCCCAATAACCTCATTAATGTGGGATATAATGAGCATGGTGATCAGATCATGATATGAATAAACATAACAGTTTAAATAATGTACCAGTAAGGCCTTTTCGCGGACCACCCTGAGAATTTCGGGGGGGGGGTGAAGCCCCCTTAGCCCCCCTGGCTACATGCCTGCCTTGGGCTATCTTTTATGAATCTAATAAACTGTGTATCTTTCTGGTGGGTAGGCAGGGGTGATCAGGATGGTACATAAACCCCAATGTATCTCCCCTCATGTTTTCCCCATGTATGTAATTTTAAAAATATGAAAGTGCCTCTGTTTACCTTTAGCCAGCTCCTTGGGTGAGACTTGCCAGTTGCAAGCTTGTGATTCAATCACCCATCCACTAGCTTTATTTGCATGATAATAGCAAAAGCCAGCTCTTTCCAAAGGATCTCTCCCCCTTGGGCCAAAACTGGTTTCTGCTAATCAACAAAGGTTTCTGAGTTTAGCCTGCCTTTGTGCCATTGATGAATAGGAAAAACTATTTCTATATTTCATAAACGGCCACCTCTATCTGCCTCGGAAACTGGTACATGGCTACAGCTTCTTCATTTGTTTACCATCCAAAGAACTGAGACCCTGCAGCAATATATTAATCTGTGTCTATCAAACAGAGAAAAACACAGATGAGGACACTTGGATCATCAACCAAAAGACAATAGAATTGCTCAGCTTGAGAACAGGAGGGTTCTTGCTGAACACTTGACCACTTGATTTACATATTTAATCCCATCAAAATGTTTTTCTGCCTTCATTGTTCTACTCATCGCCCGCCTCTTCACCCTCATTGGCTGGAAACCGGAAGCGGACTGAACCCCCATTGGCTAAGACGCAGCCAGCCAGCAAGATTCCATCCAATCAACGTGAAGCCAGTCTGGGGGTGGGAAGTGGGAAATTTAAATCTGTAACCTTATTAAAAGGCATGTTTTTCCAATGTAACCTTTATGTCAGCATTGACGAACGATTGCGGTTGTCATCCTTTCCAGCTGGTCTGAATAAACACCTCGGTGGTACTCCTTCAACTTGGTGAGCTCTTTATTGGGAAATTCTAGGGAGAATTGGGATTGGGCTTCCTATCTTACCAGGGTTAATATGGATCCTCTTTGGTGGGTCTAGCTGGTCCCCCAAATTCTGTTCGTTAACAAAGGCATCTGGCCAGGGTTACATAGGATGATCAAGCTTGGCTTCATGTCAAGATCTTTTATACTGAACACTCATTCTGGGCCCCGGGAACTTTCCATCTTCCAAAACCTCACGCAGCAGGGCTGACCCGGGCTCTCAATGGCACTGGAGTGCTTTGCTCTCTCACAAGCCATTTTTAGCATTCTCAGTGTGCGCTTGGAGAGAACCAAAAAGGCAAACAGCTTGATCGTCATTTCCCTGCAGCGGTTTTCTCTTTTGTTCCTGATGCCAGCTGGCCCCTTTAGTCTTTTAAAGGGTAGTCCATTGCAAATATTGGTGGGAAGGGTCTGCGGCCAGAAGTGTCCATTTGGATCTTGGCTATGTGCATGTAGGCGAGCAACACCCAGGGCCAATTTTGTATCCCTGGCAGTGGCTACAAATCTACTTCTAATTCTCAGAAAGGGTTGCTATTTGATGGGAAACCCTGTTAGAAAGCTTTGCAGTCTATTTAAAGGGTAAATTATTGCTGCTGGACGTTTTCAAGTAAAGTTCCTCACCATTTAAAGGGTAATGTAGGCCAGTGTTTTTCAACCTTTTTTGAGCCGTGGCACATTTTTTACATTTACCAAATCCTGGGGCACACCACCAATCAAAATGACACTCTATCACAGTAATACATATAGTGAATATGTTTTTAAATGTATTTGTACACTCAGTATGAAACCTGGGCCTGTTTCGAAGAACACAACATAGATATCCTGGCAGGAATGGCAGAAAGACACACACGAAGGTCTTGCTCAACAGCTGTCAGTCATGGGAAAACTTCGGCCCTCTGGGTGCTTTGGACTTCAACTCCCACCATTCCTAACAGCCTGAGGCCCTTTCCTGCTTAAGTGGCTGAGGGGGGAAAGGAAAAGGGCCTAAGGCTGCTAGGAATGGTGGGAGCTGGAGTCCAAAACACCTGGAAGGTCCAAGTTTGCCCATGCCAGCTTTTGATTCCATCGCCACATCTATCTTCAGCCTCTGGCGGTTTGAATATATGTGATTATCTACGTGATTTTCTACCTTGTCGCTATGATTACGGTGCTGCTTCTTTAAGTTGTCCGCAAACTGACTGTGTTATTGTGCAAATCCCGGAACTGACATTGGATAACATCGTGTGGATACACTTTGTTTTTTGCACTCACTTCCGTGATTTCATCAGATATCGTGAGTTTTCCGTAGAGGTGCGCTCTGTGAACTTGCTACTTTCTGGTTCACAACTTCTCCGCTCTCTGTGGCAACCACGCCGAACTACCTTATGTAAGACTTTTTATTTTCTCCAGCAGGATGTGTTTTTTGCGTATGATTACGTATGATTAATTGTGCATTTTGTACTGTGGCGTAGCGGTGCTCCTTTAATAAGTAAGGGTATTGGAGGTTCCAGTTTCCCACGGCACACCTGATGATTGCTCACGGCACACTAGTGGGCCCTGGCACACTGGTTGGGAAACACTGATGTAGGCGACATAGAGGTTTCAGGGGCCATAAGAACATACTGACCCCTCTCTGACCCCCAATATTTCACAATGGGAAGGGCAAGTTTCCATCTCGCCTTCTCTCCCAAGAGTGGAGTTAATTGAAACTAAACTGCTTTACCCTTTTGAAATAGTTCTGCAGCTAATGGGGGAACATGGGAAGAACTTCGGCATTCTAAAAGCACCCCAAAAAGTGGGATAACAGAAGGTTAATTAGGAGTGTCCATGCCAAACTGGGACAGTTGGAAGTTAAGCGTATGGCCCCCAGACTGTACTTTACCCAACATACTTTAGCAACTAGATACAGAAAAATGCAAACAAGGGAGTGCTGCAGAATTACCTGTCAATTCACTTCTTCCCTGCCAACCTTATTTGCTAGCTACCTCTGATTGCTTATGCCACCATCTGGCCACAACAAGACAATATGAAGATACAAACTTTATTTTATTTATTTATTTATTTAAAACTTTTATATCCCGATCTTCTCACCTCCGTAGAGGGACTCAGACCGGCTCACAGCAAGGATCTAATGCAATAATACAATCTAAAAACATCATACAATAACAACAAAAGATTAAAACACATATAGAATAAAATTACAAATAAGCCAAATCGCCAAGATAAAATCATGTCCAACTCAGTCCGTATGTATGGTCGATAACTTTGTTCTGAGGCCAGCCTCAGCCATTATTCTGAGAATGCTTCATTCCATAGCCAGGTTTTCACTAGCTTCCTGAAGGACAGGAGGGAGGGGGCAGATCTGATCTCAATTGGGAGAGAGTTCCATAGCCGAGGGGCCACCACAGAAAAGGCCCTGTCTCTCGTTCCCACCAGACACGATTGCGAAAGTGGTGAGACTGAGAGCAGGGCCCCACCAGAAGATCTTAATAGCCTTGATGGTTCATAGGCGGGGGGGGGGGGGGGTAAACTGGGCCGGAACCATATAAGGTTTTGTAGGTTAAAACCAGCCCTTTGAATTGTGCTCAGAAGTTAACTGGCAGCCAGTGGAACTGGCACAACAAGGGAGTTGTGCGCTCCCTGTACCCCGCTCCCATTCATAGCCTGGCTGCCAAGCATTGGACTAATTGCAGCTTCCGAGCAGTCTTCAGAGGCAACCCAACATAGAGAGCGTTGCAGTAGTCTATACGGGATGTAACCCGTATAACTTTGATCTTTTTTAACAACAACAATTTTACTTTGACTGCCATGGCTCAATGCTATGGAATCCAAGGAGATGCCGTTTTACAAAATCTTTAGCCTTCTATGCCAAAGAGTGCTGGTGTCTCATCCAACAACAATTCCCAGGATTCCACAGCATTGAGCCGTGGCAGTTAAAGTAGTGTCAAACTGTATTAGCTCTACACTGTAGATACACCCAGGAACTGGTGTTGAGCTTTTCTGTGCTTTGCCAGTGAGCATTGACCCATGCCCTGCTTGTCTCCACTCTTGGCATGATGTCAAGGAAAACACTTCCAAGCATGTTGACACGCCAATAGAGCATGACTAGTTTTTCATGTGGCTTAGTGCCATGTATAGCCTGGTTGTTTGTGGTTTCGGGCACATAAAGAATAAATTCAGGAGCCTCTGTCATTTGAACTTACCATCCAAACCAAGGCACTGATACAGCGTGCAAACAAAGCTGTTTTATGTAATCAGCAAAAATCAAAGCTTCTGATCTTGTCTGGAATGTAGAGGTGTGATCCATAGAGGACAACATTTGGCCCCAGACTTGTGTGCTTGTCCACTCCTGAGTTAAATAGATTGTTAAGAAAGTCAATCAGGCCATAAGCTAAACTTGCAGTAGCTTCAGCTATGATTGCCGGATCTGAGGGCCTGGCCCTGAGTCTCCACTTTTTGTGGGCCACCTTCAGGTGGGAGATGATGGAAGCAATTCTCTAGTTTTAGTGGACTCACAAGAGGAAATGGCTGTTGCCAAATCTAGCTCAGCAGTACAATCTGAAAAGCTTGATTTGTTGGTACAACTCGCAAAGACGCTTCAAATAGTCTGTGTAGTCATTTCCTTAGCTTCCAGTCATTGTGGTCCCAGGACTCATTCTCTACTCTACTCTGCATCAACTAGACCAGTGGTCCCAACCTTTTTTTTGACCAGGGACCACTTTGACCAGGGACCACTCTCTAACATTAGTGCCAAAAAGGTTATGAATTAGTTTTTGGTCAACATTAGATTTGGTTTGATTATTTGGGTTGCTGATTCAGAAAATTGCATTGGATAGATATTGGTTTTATTGTTTTTATTGCTTCTATTGTGGTTTTATACTGTTTTAATGTTTAATTTGTATTTTATTGTTATGCGTACTGACTTGTTGTAAACCGCCTTGAGTCGCTGACAAGGCTGAGAAAGGCGGTATACAAATATTCTTCTTCTTGGTTTTTCTTTGTGAACAAAGATTCAGGAAGGACTCACAGCAGAAAGTCTCCTTGGGTGATGTTGTTTCCAAGTAGCAATTTTTTCTGTGTTGTCATTTCTCTTCGAGACTCATTCGGCATGACTTCTCGAAAGAGGCCACAGCATTGTGGACAGTGCGTCTCCATGCCTCGTGATGTGAGGCCAGGGTGGACCATTGTTGGTAATCAATCTGACCAAGCCTGAGATGTTGTTTCAGGGAGTCCTTATATCTCTTTTTGGGGCGCCTCTCTTGCCCTGCCCAGCGCAGCTGTGTTCTCAATAGCATGGCCTCAACGCTGGTGATCCCTGCTTGCTCAAGGACAGCAACATTCGTCACATAGTCCAGTATATATTTAGGATTGTGCGAAGACAGCGCTGATGAAAGCGTTCTAGGAGTCTTAGGTGTTGGCGATAGGTGACCCATGTTTCAGGAGAATAGACAGTATGATAGCTCTGTACACACTGATTTTGGTGCTTTGCCTCAGGTGCTTGTTGCTCCAGACTCCTTTGTGAAGCCTACCGAATGCACTCTATGCCTTTGCTTATCTGTGATCTATCTCTTTATCAATCTTGGCATGTGAAGAGATGATGCTTCCCTGGGAGGTGAACTGCTGAACGGACTTAAGCAAAGATTTGCCTATGCTGACTTGGGAATGGTGGTGTTCATCCTAGTCAGATATGGTGATGCTCTCTCAGAGCCCTTTGTAATAACTAATGGAGTAAAACAAGGTTGTGTTCTTGCACCAAACCTATTTACAATCTTCTTCAGCATGATGCTCCAAAGGGCTATGGCAGATCTCGAAGAAGAAGAAGGCATTTATATACGCTATCATACCGATAGTATCTTGTTCAACTTAAGCTGTCTGAGGGCTCGCACTAAGACTCTAAACTATCTAGCCCGTGAGCTGCTTTTTGCTGCTGCTGCTGCTCTTGTCGCCCATTCAGAAGCAGCCCTGCAGCGCCTAATATCTTACTTTGCAACAGCTGCAGAGCTGTTTGGGCTGGAAGTCAGCCTGAAGAAAATGGAAGTTCTCATACAAATGTAGTAAGTAAATAAATAGTAAATAAATAGACCACATCAGCTCTAGTTTCTGATACAGAACATATGCCATCCAGTAATCGCTACCTGCTCTCCTACAGAAAACTTTATTTAATAAGCCTTGGCACTATAAGGGGCCTTTGTAAGACCAGTCACTCTTGTTGCAACAGTGTATTAATGGTGAGGCCATGGACCATATTTTAGTTCTTGCAGACCACTGGTGGTCCACAGACCACAGGTTGGGAACCACTGAACTAGACTAAATGTTCCTCATTCCATATCATCTCATAGTAAGTGAGAAGGAATGACCCCTACTTCTCAACATGATCTGCTAAGATTTCCAGAAGACTCATGTCATGTGTGTATGTTCAAATTGTGACCTGTGTTTGGTAGTAAATGCTCAATGTCTAATGACCTCCCTAGGGGTCACCCCTAGATTTGGATTTGGAGAGTTTAGGGATTAGGAGAATCTCCCCTTGATAACCTCAACTTCAGAATTAGTAAAAGTTATTTTTGGAGGACTGTTTCCCAAGTGCCCCATTTATCCTTCAAAACTGCCTCTAGGCCTATGTAATATACAATATTTCTCCTGTTTCGTGTACCAGGCAGGGGTGGTCCATTCTGATAGGCTTGGCTATTATCCCCAGTGTCCTGTTTCCACAGATAACTGCACTTCATCATCTTCACAACCTCAGGGCTTTCTCTCCCAGTCATTTTTAGCAGTTTATATTTGAAGAGCCTGTATGTGAAGAGAACCAAAACAACACATTATTTCATAACTCTTTCCTTGCAGCAGTTACTTCCTTTGTTCGCAAGGCCAACAAAGGCTTTATTCTTTCAAATCACACGGTTAGATACGCAGATCGGAAAAAGTCTCCAGATGTGTCCTTGGAGAGGCATTGCTATGGTTCTCTGGGTTTCCCTGCTGCAAACTAAGTCCAAAGTGAAAAAGTAGTTTGCATCCAATTCGTTAATTGTGCTCTTATATAATTGTGTTTTTCGACCTTCCTAATGCCGCGACCCCTTAATACAGTTCCTCGTGTTGTGGTGGCCCCCAACTATAACATTATTTTTGTTGCTACTTCATAACTGTCATTTTGCTACTGCTATGAATCGTAATGTAAATATCTGATATGCAGGATGTATTTTCATTCACTGGACCAAATTTGGCACAAATTTGAATACTGTTGGGGTTAAAGAGGCAATGTTTTTGTTATTTGGGAGTTGTAGTTGCCAGGATTTACAGTTCTCCTACAATCAAAGAGCATTCTAAATCTCACCAATGATGAAATTGAACCAATCTTGGCACACAGAACTTCCATGGCCATCAAAAAATACTGGAAGGGTTGGGTGGTCACTGACCTTGAGTTTTGTGGTTGTAGTTCACCTATATCCAGAGAGTACTGTGGACTCAAACAGTGATGGATCTGGATTAAACTTGGCACGAATCCTCAATATGCCCAAATGTGAACACTGGTGGAGTTTGGGGAAAATAGATCTTGACATTTGGGAGTTGTAGTTGCTGGGATTTATAGTTCACCTACAATCAAAAAGGATTGGGAAGCCCGCCAACGATAGAATTGGGCCAAACTTCCCACACAAAACCCCCATGACCAACAGAAAATACTGTGTTTTCTGATGGTCTTTGGTGATCCCTCTGACATCCCCTCACGACCCCCGGGTTTCAACCCCCAGGTTGCAAAACACTTTTCTCATGTGTGAAATTGGGAGCTGCCCATTCCTGTTTCCCAATCCATGCCCTGTTTGGAGATTTAAAATGAGAGCTAGGAAAACACTAGGCTGCTTTCTCAAGAGATGAATGCGAGCAAACCCCAATTCAAGGTTCTAGACATACACCAGGCACAAATTCATGCTGGAGTGGATGTGGATTGGCTCTTACTGCCCTTGCGGAGTATTGCCTGTACACACTTTGGGAATGCTTGCTCTCCCACTGTGCTCTGATTATTTTGGTTGGCTTTCCGGTCAAAAAAACAGTGGCTCTTTTCCCATCTCAGCAACAGCCAACAAATATTATTGCTGTTGGCGCTGTCAGACTGGTCCCAGTGGGAGTTCCTGCGCTCAAAAGCTCTGAGGTCCTGGGACTTTGCATCACCCAGAAGTGTTCTTGGACATGTTGCGCTTGGCGACGGTTGCTATAGAACCAAGATATCTCTTGTCAGTTGGTTGCCCAATGGCACAGTTTCAGACTTGGTGGGTTTTGCAAACTAACTGAGATTTCAGATCATGGTTGAGATTGTTTTGGTATCCTGAGCACCTTCTAAGGCCATATCTCATGTGAGGTGAACCTATGCAGTCTCTCGCCTGCACTTGGTAAACAACCATCCTGTCATGAAGATGGCCAAGAACTCAATTTGGTGATCACCAGGTCCAAAATGTACATGTACATCTGTCTGCTTGGTTTCCAGCAAAAGCAGCTCTTTTTTCTTTGTTATACTGAAGGAAAAGAGATGGTGAAATATTGTTGATGTTGTTTGTGGCTTAAAGTTTTTCCAACCTATAGCTACAACCCTAAAGCGAGCCTATCAAGAGGAGTTTCTTGGTAAGAGATGTTTGAAGTGAGTTTGCCACTGCCTTCCTCTGAGACAGAGGGGTCGTCATCTACATTGTGTATCTCCCATGATTCCATCACATTGATACACACTAGTTAAGGATGGTCAATCTGCATTAATTCTGCAGTGTAGATGCACTCTCAGGGAAAAACAAACTGCTGCAGTCTCTCCAAGCTGGTGTCATTGTTTGTCCTCATACCATCTTGACCAGATTCTGACATTGCTTGGCCTCAAACGTTGTGTGTTTCATCTGTGAAATGTTGGAGAGCATGTAGCTACACCCTTGAATATCTCTCTCCTTTTAATCCTGTCTGGTGCCATTGTTTCTCCTAGCTATCATTACACAACAAACACCGCAGCTCCTTCTTTCTCCTTCCTGGATTTTTGGCTTGGGTGAGTCGGGTCAATCAGGGATTACCTAGTGATTGATATGACAGGAAGATGTATCCAAGCAGGTTGAGCTACATGATATCACAGAAAGCCCAAAAAAAAGCCACTCGAAAAGAAAAAGAATGAGCTCAGTGGTCGTTACACTTTGGTCTTCCAGGTAGCTTGGACTTCAGCAGCCAAAGGTCTTAATTCAACTATGCCAATTAGGCTTGTGCACTGAATTAGTTTCTTCTGTTTCCTCCATTTCTTTCAGTACTTTTGGTACTTCAAGAGCTCATACCTGTAAGGACCCTCCCGGTACAAAAACTCACCTGACACAAAAGCAAGCAGGAGCTGATCTTGGCTCCTCCTCCGCTTTTCTGCATCACAGTTTAATCTTTTTTTATGAATTCCCTAGTAAACAAAAAGAAAACCATCATTCTCTGAAAACTGCTATTGGTTACCTCTCTTCTTCCTTACCTGGAAGTGGGAATCCTCCTTAAAATGCCTTGGAAAGAGTGTGTGTGGCATGCAGGCCTAGGAAAGAAAGCACATGCGCCTGTCTGCAACCAAGCGCCTCTCCTCTATAGTAAGAAATAGGTAGTAAGCTGCCTTAAAGTGCATACTTGTCTGCTCTCCTCTAGAGTAGAAACAGTTTTAATGCCTAAAATGACAGGAAGAGGAGCCCCCCCCCCAACACCATAATGGTCTGATAGAAAACAAATATTTTGGCATCCCAGAGCAAAAATATGCCCTCCCATATTTTAGAGGCTCCCAAAAAACCGGTTTGGCACCCCACAATGAAAGCCAGGACATGGAACGGGTCAAGGTTTACCTGGATTGCACAAGCCTAGTGGCAATTACCAGAACTTCACTTATAATCCCCTCTTCCTTGCAAACCATAAATCTTCCTTGCAAACCATAAATCTCTGGTTTCTGATTTATAGTTAAACTGGAACCTTGACATCTGTAGTCCCAGCAGCAGATCACAGATAAGAGTTCATCCTTGTTTGGGTGCATCTGCACTGTAAGATTATTGCAGTTTGATGGCACTTTTACTGCCATGGCTCAGTGCTATGGAATCATGGGATGTGTATCCTGGTGAGGCAACAGCATTATTTGGCAGAGAAGGCCAAACATCTTATAAAACTACATCTCCCATAAGTCCATATTACTGATCCATAGCAGTTAAAGTGATGTCAAACTGCATTACTTCTGTAGTGTAGAACCAGCTTATAAGACTTCATATATCTGACTGCAGATAAGTCGTGTTTCTACTCCTCCGTGGTATATACAAGATTTTTTTAAAGCCTAACTTGGTAAGTGCTTGGCTACAATACAGGTGGAGAGATCTTCAGCCTTCTCTGCCAAAAGGGTTCCTTAGACCACCAGAAATATGTGTTTTCAGATTGTCTTTGGCTACCCCTTCTGAAACCCCCTCATGACCCCCAGGGGTCCCAGGGGGTCCCAACCCCCATATTGAGAAACACTGTTCTAACAGGTCATGCTTTTACCAAGAGGTTTTGGCATCATTTTTCAAAAGGTTGTGATTTCTAATGTCATCCTTTCCAAAGATTATCAAGTCTCCCAAAAAGGTTCTGGAGATTTACATTTTCCAAAAATTCCTGCATCACTAATGCAATATCAAGCCAGTTGAGAGGTTGAGCAAGAGAGAGGAGCATAAATGAGTTTGAAAATACAATCTGAGCCTCCCTTGTCTCATGTATTCTACAATATGAAATACTCCAAAATGGTCTATGTGGGTGAGAACACAAAGTTTGCTTTATGGTGGATCAATGTATGCATATTCCTACCCCAATGGGTGTTTGTAATCCAATAGGGAAAAAAGAAGGTGTAGGCGTCGTCTGGGAAGTCTTCTGGCCAGAAGACTTCGCAGACGACGCCTACACCTTCTTTTTTCCATATAGGAGAAGCTACTCAGCCTCTGATTTTGGTTTACGGCGCGTTTGCTTCCAACATTCTCACCTTTCCCTATTGGATTACAAACACCCATTGGGGTAGGAATACAAATACCCATCGGGGTTGGAACACATCACCCTACAGCGGCGTTGTTTTGACTATTTACCTCACTTGCTGTTTTGCCTAGAGTACATTTGAACAATACTTGTACTCATACTAACTCAGCTGTGGGGGTCGGGCACCCGACTTGCGATTATATGTTTACTTTGCCTGATATAGTGTCGCAATTATCGCACAATATATTGATATTTTGGGAAACACTGTGTTCAGATTTTCTTTGTGGATCTGCAGCAACCACACCCGTTTTGTTATTTTGTTATATTGGATCAATGTATGCAGCCTTTGCTTCCTGAACCCAATTATTACGACTATTGTATAAAATTACATTCAGGCTTATGTATATAAGCTATATATAGACCACACACACACACATATCTATATAAATAAAATGTAATGTTCATTTGTGGGATTAACATAACTCAAAAACCATTGGATAAATTGACACCAAATTTGGACACAAGACACCTATCAGGCCAATGAGTAACCATCACTCATAAAAACACTGAAAAACACAGCAGGAGAGACTTGAAAAGCCAAAAAATAAAAAATACAATACTACACATGCGCAAAACCATATATATACAGTATATACTGTGTATATATATATATATATAGAGAGAGAGAGAGAGAGAGAGACACACACACATACATACACACACATATGCACATATACACAAATATATTATACACATATATACACACACAAAACACATATACACAGACTGGGCCACAGCAACGTGTGGCAGGGGATGGCTAGTATGCTATATATGGAACATATATTCATTTGAATGTTGTGCTTAGACTTGGCTCTCCTCTTCAGTGTACATATATATAAATATAGCTATTCCAAAATCTGTAATCCCACATACTTCTGTTCTCAAGCATTTTGTATAAGAGGCACTCTACTGATAATGGCAAAAAAAAAACAGTTGCAAGGATGAAAAGGAAGATGTTGTTCAATGAAGCCGAAACCTTGCCAAAAAAGGTAACTTGGTTTGGCTTAGTGCGCATTGTAAGCAGCACCATTTCCAAGGCCATTAGGAAGTCTTGCAGAATTTTAAACAATCATGTTGTCAATGCAGTTGATAAGAAGATACAAATCAAAGGGGCAATTTGGCTTTCCATTTATGGAAGGCTTGTGTGTCGATTTGCACATGCACTGCAGGAATGTCGCCCCTGCCCTGGCAACCGGCATAACTAAACAGTTACATAAGAGAATGGGAAGGTATATCCGTTTTCTCAGTATTTGCAGAAATTAATTGCATTGAGAGGGGAAATAAAAAAGGGAAGCAAAGACGGAGAGACAGAGATTTGTTTTCTGAGTCCACCTGTGATGTCCAAGTTTCCTCATTCTGTATCTGTAGCATAGCAGGCAAAAGTTAGCTTTCTCCATCACCACTGTGGTTGTATTTACACCAAGCATGGCAAACTTTGGCCATTCTGGTGTTTTTGACTTCAACTCCCACAATTCCTAACAGCCCCAAGTGCTTAAGCGGCTCAGATGGGAAATGAAGAGGCCTGCGCCCATACCTTGGAAAGTCTGATCTGGCTACGGTCGTC
>JARBWK010000007.1:141857349-142074541 GCA_030556195.1 Anolis apletophallus | reverse complement strand
GAGGGTTTTTGCCTACAGAACGCAGCTGTAGATAGGGCAAAAGACCCCGTCACTTCTCATACAAAGACATTTATACTCGTAATGGAGTCCATCCAGTTAAACCCTCCCCTTCTTCATGGTTAAAACAATCATAATTGGCTGGTGATTACTGTTGTTACATGGCATTTCAATAATCCAATAAACACTAAATAAATCATTTGCATCATGTCTCTGTCATCACTAAATATGAGAACAATAGCTTTCTGTAAACTTTCTTTCTCACAGCGCAAGCTATCAATTTTTGCCTCTCTCTGTTCTTTTCTCGTTACTTTTGTCCGGGCTTCCTGCCAGCAGTGAAGATAGGACTGGCCATGCGCACTGATGTTTTCATTCACATTAAGAATCCCATTTCTTTCATTAACTCAAACTGCACTGTATTCCCACTCATCTAGCATATATAGTATAACTTGGCACAGAGTGGATTAGAATGTATATAATCAGGGTGTTAGTCTTCTATAACATGTGCCTGATTGATTCCAGACACCAAAACCCTCTTTTTCAGAGTTGACGCGCAAGTAGCATCACTCTCTGACTGTACTTTTTGCTTGGAAAAGTACCAAACCTGCTTCAATACCTGTAAGGACCCTCCCGGTACAAAAACTCACCTGACACAAAAGCAAGCAGGAGCTGATCTTGGCTCCTCCTCTGCTTTTCTGCATCACAGTTTAATCTTTTTTTATGAATTCCCTAGTAAACAAAAAGAAAACCATCATTCTCTGAAAACTGCTATTGGTTACCTCTCTTCTTCCTTACCTGGAAGTGGGAATCCTCGTTTACCTGGATTGCACAAGCCTAGTGGCAATTACCAGAACTTCACTTAGTTAGGACTAATAAAGGGAAATATTTCTTCACCCAGAGGGTCATTGGGTTATGGAACTCACTTCCAGAGGAGGTTGTGACAGCTGTCAGCCTGGACAGCTTCAAGGCAGGATTAGACAGATTCATGGATACCAAGGGAATCAGTAGTTACTGAAATGGACATCCAAGTGCCACCTCTGTGTTGATGGAGGCAGGCAGGATTTTCCCCGGGTACTGGTTGTGGGGGGTCGGGAGCAGGTGAGGGTTTTGCCCTCCTTTCTGCTAGAGATCCCCGTGTACAACTAGTGGGCCACTGTGTGACACAGAATGCTGGACTAGATGGGCTGAGGCCCGATTCAGCATGGCTCTTCTTATGTTCTTATGTTCTTATAATCCCCTCTTCCTTGCAAACCACAAATCTTCCTTGCAAACCATAAATCTCTGGTTTCTGATTTATAGTTAAACTGGAACCTTGACATCTGTAGTCCCAGCAGCAGTTCATCCTTGTTTGGGTGCATCTGCACTGTAAGATTATTGCAGTTTGATGGCACTTTTACTGCCATGGCTCAGTGCTATGGAATCATGGGATGTGTATCCTGGTGAGGCAACAGCATTATTTGGCAGAGAAAGCCAAACATCTTATAAAACTACATCTCCCATAAGTCCATATTACTGATCCATAGCAGTTAAACTGCATTACTTCTGTAGTGTAGAACCAGCTTATAAGACTTCATATATCTGACTGCAGATTGGAGATAAGTCGTGTTTCTACTCCTCCGTGGTATATACAAGATTTTTTTTAAAGCCTAACTTGGTAAGTGCTTGGCTACAATACAGGTGGAGAGATCTTCAGCCTTCTCTGCCAAAAGGGTTCCTTAGACCACCAGAAATATGTGTTTTCAGATTGTCTTTGGCGACCCCTTCTGAAACCCCCTCATGACCCCCCCCAGGGGTCCCGACCCCCATATTGAGAAACACTGTTCTAACAGGTCATGCTTTTACCAAGAGGTTTTGGCATCATTTTTCAAAAGGTTGTGATTTCTAATGTCATCCTTTCCAAAGATTATCAAGTCTCCCAAAAAGGTTCTGGAGATTTACATTTTCCAAAAATTCCTGCATCACTAATGCAATATCAAGCCAGTTGAGAGGTTGAGCAAGAGAGAGGAGCATAAATGAGTTTGAAAATACAACATGAGCCTCCCTTGTCCTGTATTCTAAAATATGAAATACTCCAAAATGGTCTATGTGGGTGAGAACACAACGTTTGCTTTATGGTGGATCAATGTATGCATATTCCTACCCCGATGGGTGTTTGTAATCAATAGGGAAAAAGAGGTGTAGGCGTGTCTGGGAAGTCTTCTGGCCAGAAGACTTCAGACGACGCCTACACCTTCTTTTTCCATATAGGAGAGCTACTCAGCCTCTGATTTTGGTTTACGCGTTGCTTCCAACATCCTCACCTTTCCCTATTGGATTACAAACACCCATTGGGGTAGGAATACAAATACCCATCGGGGTTGGAACACATCACCCTACAGCGGCGTTGTTTTGACTATTTACCTCACTTGCTGTTTTGCCTAGAGTTCATTTGAACAATACTTGTACTCATACTAACTCAGCTGTGGGGGTCGGGCACCCGACTTGCGATTATATGTTTACTTTGCCTGATATAGTGTCGCAGTTATCACACAATATATTGATATTTTGGGAAACACTGTGTTCAGATTTTCTTTGTGGATCTGCAGCGACCACACCCGTTTTGTTATTTTGTTATATTGGATCGATGTATGCAGCCTTTGCTTCCTGAACCCAATTATTACGACTATTGTATAAAATTACATTCAGGCTTATGTATATAAGCTATATATAGACCACACACACACACACACACACACACATATCTACATAAATAAAATGTAATGTTCGTTTGTGGGATTAACATAACTCAAAAACCATTGGATAAATTGACACCAAATTTGGACACAAGACACCTATCAGGCCAACGACTGACCATCACTCATAAAAACACTGAAAAACACAGCAGGAGAGACTTGAAAAGCCAAAAAATAAAAAATACATTACCACACATGCGCAAAACCATATATATACAGTATATTTATATATAAAGATGTCCTTTATTGGTCAGACACTCCTGGGCAAGAAGGAAAAATAAAGGTGGGTCTTGTTTTGCCATCTGGGCTTTCCCTAAATGCCCAACTCCATAGCTAACTAACTGTACCTCGGCCTAAATAGGCTTTTTTGGAGGTGCAACAAAGATATGGCATTATAGAAGATGGCGGCGCGAAGCGGCAGCGAGAACGCCGAGCTCTGTTGGGGCCCGTGTGGTTCTCCCCAAACAACCGCGCGCCCCGCCGTGCTAGCCACCCCTGTTGGGGGGCTGTTTTGGTGGGGACTCAGGACCAGCACTCAGGTGCCACCTAGGTCCCCGGGAGGGCCTTCCTTGCTGTTGGAGGCCCTACAGTCGGAGGCCGAGGAAGTCCTGGAGACCCGAACACCATCCCGGTACACCTGCATGATGGAGGCACTGACCGTGAGGAGGTCCCGGGAGGCCGCAGTTGTCACACGGGACCCTTGGCTGTGGTCCCCTGTCGCATGGCCGGGGCTGGAGGAGCTGGTCGAATGGGAGGTAGCGGGGACTGTCGCCACCCCCCTAACCCCAACAGTCGGGCGTCCCACCTGGCCTCCCCCACCTCCGCCACCTCCGCCACAGCCTCGCAGAGATAGCTGAGCGATTGGCCACCTGCTCAGAGGAAATGCGGAGGCTGAGCCAGGAGCTGACGTCCCTCGGCCGCAGAAGCGCGTTTTGCTGCCTCGACCCCCCCCCCCGGACCGTTGGGCCTGCCGTCGGGCCTGCCCTACCTGGCCCCGAAGCGCTTCGGCCCTGGGATGGCGGAGAGAGGAGCAGCGGAACCCGGAAGAGAAGGACGAGGAGAAGATGGACGGGGGAGGGCGAGTGGGGCGCCTACAGCTGCTCCCCAGCACGAGTGGCGCCCGAGCGCGTCAGGCCCCCTTGATCCTGGGGCCTTTGGAGCTGCCGCTCGGGCAACCCCCCCCCCCCGAATCCCGCTGAGTGGATCGCCGAGAGGGGCCTTCCCCTCGAAGAGAGGCCCCCATCTGGAGCTGAGGCCGTGGAGGGAGCCGCGCTGGGTCCGTGGTGGAGCCCCTGGAGAGCACTGGGGCGTGGGGCTCCCCCTGGCCGGGAGGAGCGGGTGGTTGCCGAGTCCATCAAGATGGCGCCGGGCTCGAACTGCTCGGCGTCTCTTGCCCCGCCCCCCTCGCCCATGCCGGGTGCCTTGATCCCGCCCCCCTCTGACCTGGAGCAACCATCGCTGCTGGGAGCTCGGCCAGTGATACCGGAGGACCTCAGCGTCTCCCAGGTGCTGGCAAAGGCCCCTGGGGCCCGGCCCCGCCGCCGGGCATGCTGCCTGTTGCTAGCGGCCCCTAAATCTCCGCCTGGATCACCTTCTGTCCCATCACCGGCTGGTGACTTGGGTAAGACTGGTGGCCCTGTTTGCGGAGAGACAATTTTGGGGGCTGCCAACCCAGAGGTCAACTCAGCGAGCGGACGCCTCCCCTTAGGGGCCTCAATCCCCGGAGGTGCCTCGCAGAGGAAACCGCACGGCCGCCGGAGGAGGCGTCGTCGTAGGCCGGGGAGCACCAGACCCTCTCCCTCCGACCCCTCCAGAGACCTCCGGTGCCGTGGCCGTCGACCCCCCGGACTTTTCACACGCTCGGCCAGCTACCTGGAAGGGAAGAGGCCCCCCGCCCCTGAGCCCAGGTCCAGGCGTTCCTTTCACCCTAGAACCTTTTGGGGCTCAGGTTTCGAGCGTAGTCACCGGCCACTCCTGAGGCCGATGAATAACACCCCTTCAATATGTCTGGCCCCTTCTGCCAGGCTGCGGGACGGAGGAAGCTGGTCCACACTCTTCTCCTGTGGCCAGCTGAGGGAGTTCTCCTCAAGACCCCCCAGGCTTCCACCCTTTGATGGTTTGGTGGGGTCAGCCTAGGCCCCAGAACATTCCTGTCATATCCCGAACCTGTCTCTGCTCCCTTCCCCTGTCCCCTTCTGAATGTTGTACTGTTTTGTTTGTCATTTATTGTTATGTTATTCAGCTTGTTGAACCGCTCCGAGCCTACGGGGAGTGGCGGTTATAGAAGTCAGAATATATATATATATATATATATATATATATATATATATATATGCACACACACACACATACATACACACACATATGCACATATACACAAATATATTATACACATATATACACACACAAAACACATATACACAGACTGGGCCACAACAACGTGTGGCAGGGGGTGGCTAGTATGCTATATATGGAACATATATTCATTTGAATGTTGTGCTTAGACTTGGCTCTCCTCTTCAGTGTACATATATATAAATATAGCTATTCCAAAATCTGTAATCCCACACACTTCTGTTCTCAAGCATTTTGGATAAGAGGCACTCTACTGATAATGGCAAAAAAAAACAGTTGCAAGGATGAAAAGGAAGATGTTGTTCAATGAAGCCGAAACCTTGCCAAAAAAGGTAACTTGGTTTGGCTTAGTGCGCATTGTGAGCAGCATCATTTCCAAGGCCATTAGGAAGTCTTGCAGAATTTTAAACAATCATGTCAATCCACTTGATAAGAAGATACAAATCAAAGGGGCAACTTGGCTTTCCATTTATGGAAGGCTTGTGTGTCGATTTGCACATGCACTGCAGGAATGTCGTCCCTGCCCTGGCAACCGGCATAACTAAACAGTTACATAAGAGAATGGGAAGGTATATCCGTTTTCTCAGTATTTGTGGAAATTAATTGCATTGAGAGAAGAAAATAAAAAGGGAAGCAAAGACAGAGAGACAGAGATTTGTTTTCTGAGTCCACCTGTGATGTCCAAGTTTCCTCATTCTGTATCTGTAGCATAGCAGGCAAAAGTTAGCTTTAACCATCACCACTGTGGTTGCATCTACACCAAGAATGGCAAACTTTGGCCATCCTGGTGTTTTTGACTTCAACTCCCACAATTCCTAACAGCCCCAGGCACTTAAGCAGCTCAGATGGGAAAGGAAGAGGCTTGCGCCCATACCTTGGGAAGTCTGATCTGGCTACGGTTGTCCACGCTCTAGTTACATCCCGAATAGATTACTGCAACACACTCTACGTGGGGCTGCCTTTGAAGATGGCTCTAAAATTACAGCTGGTCCAACAGGCAGCAGCCAGAATGCTAACTGGGGCAACATATAGGGAGCATACCACTCCCCTGTTGTGTCAGCTCCACTGGCCGCCGGTCCATCTCTGAGCCCAATTCAAAGTGCTGGTATTGACCTATAAAGCTCTATACGGTTCTGGCCCAGCTTACTTGTCCGAACGCATCTGCCTCTACTTTCCATCTCGCAGTCTAAGATCATCTGGGGAGGCCCTGCTCTCACTCCCACCAGCATCACTAATGCGTTTGGTGGGGATGAGAGATAGTGCCTTCTCGGCGGTGGTCCCTCAATTTGGAACGCACGCCCAAACAAGATGAGGGCCATCTCTCTTGGCTTTCAGAAAAAAAGTTAAAGTCGTGGTTCTGGGACCAGGCCTTTGGGCAGCAGACGTAAATTGCACTTTTGGACATTGACTGGACTGGCGTAGCAGCAGATGACACTATGATTTTTCTCATGGTTTTAACTAATGATTTATATATTGGTTTTAATGACTATGTACGGTTTTTAATGTTTCTATATGTGATTTTGATTATAGTGTGATATGTGATTATACTCTTGTATTATGGTGTAGCGGCCTTGTGCTGCAAATGTAAGCCATCCTGAGTCCCTCTTCAAGGGTGGAGAAGTGACAGGGTACAAATGCCAGAAATAATTAATTAATTAATTAATTAATGAGGCTGTTAGGAATTGTGGGAGTTGAAGTCCAAAACACCCAGAGGGCCAAAGTTTGCCCATTCCTAATCTACACTGTGGAACTAATGAAGTTTGACACAACTTTAATTGCCATGACGGAATGTTATGGTATCCTTTGTAATTTTTGAAATTTTTGTAAAAAGTTGTAATTTTTCGCCATCGTTAGTCTTCTTGGCCAAAGAGTGCTGGTGCCTCACCAAACCATCAATCTCACAATCCCATGGTTCTGAACCATAACAGTTCAAATGATCTCAAACTGCATTCATTCTCATGCCAGGGGTTTCTTTTGAGTGTCTAGCTTTCACACCAATGCATATAAACCAGAAATCCAATGGCTTTGATTATTCTGACTTTGATATTTCATTCCTCTTGCCTGCTTCCAATTAGTTTGTGATTTATGTCAAAACTTTCATGGGCTTTGGGCCTTTGCCTTCCTTTGAGCTGAGAGAGTGTGACTTACTCAAAGTCATCCCATGGGGATCACAACCAGACACAATGAAGACATCTGCCCTTGCGCTTTGCTACTCTGCTGCTAAATACACATGCCCGGTTTGGAACACATCTCACCATGCTAAAACAGTGGATGTGGCTCTTAATGAGACATCCTGCCATATTATCAGAGGGTGTCTACGCCCTACACCCCTGGATAAATTATACTGTTTAGCTAGTACTGCACCATCTGACATCCACTGGGAAGTAGCAGCCAATAAACAAAGGACCAAGGCAGTGCCATCTCCGTGCCATCCCTTGTTCTGACATCAGCCAGCACACTAATGCCTTAAATCAAGAAAGAGCTTCCTAAGATCTACAGAGATACTCGCAGGGACACCTCAGCAATCAAGAGTCCAAAAGTGGCAGGCTAAAACCCAGAACCTCAATCAGTGGCTTATACCAAATGAGAGACTCCCTCCTGGGCCCACAGAAAACTGGGTGACTTGGAAGGCGCTGAACAGGCTGCGCTCTGGCACCATGAAATCCAGAGCCAACCTCAAGAAATGGGGCCACAAAGTGGAGTCCACGACATGTGAGTGTGGAGGAGAGCAAACCACAGACCACCTATTACAATGCAACCTGAGCCCTGCCACATGCACAATGGATTGGAGGACCTTCTCACAGCGACACACCAGAGGCACTCCAAGTGGCCAGCTACTGCTCAAATGCCAAGTTTTTAAAACTTTGTGTCTTTTAAATACATATATTTTAAATAGCAAATTACAACTGTATCCTCGGTTTGCTTGTGATACGATAAACAAAACAAAGCCCATGAGTTTCCACAACTCAGTAAGGACTTGAAGTATTCCAGATGCTTTTTAATAATTTTGTTTGCTGCCTTCTTTTAAATAGAGGCAAGGATCCCACCCTTTTGGAGTCTTCTGGCTATGTAAGGTCCCCTGCAGAATTACCATGTGTTGTACATGGTGGAAGCAGAGTTGCACATCACTGCTCATGAATGTGTTTGATTGATTGATTGATTATTTATTTACTATACTTTTATACCGCCCCTCTCAGCCTGAAGGCAACTCGAGGCGGTGTACAATGACAACAAGTGACCACAAGATAAAACACATTAAAAACAATTAACAAACAACCATATAAAACAATACAATTAGCAATTAAAAATAATATAAATCTCAGCGTCTCATTATTAAAATCGGTTTCCGTTGCATCGTCACACTATTGATCACACTATTGTTTCTGTGTACATTGGTTTAGGCTTGTAATGTTGTTATTTGACAAACTATTAGTGTGTAACGTTGCATGTGGGATCGATATTACAAAACCCCGATTTGGTATCTTAGCCATTAATTACATATGTTAAATTAATAAAGTATTCTAGGAAGGAACTTTCAGAGTCAATGTATCTACACTGTAGAACAGGGGTGCTCATTTCGGTGATCGGGAGCACCTAGGTGATCTTCGGCCCTCTTCCAGGTGATCTTTGGGCCTCACCAGCCGGATGGCGCGCTCCTGCCATGCGCGTGCACGTGCGCTCCTGCCGCCGCCTTTGTGGGGCTTCTTTTGCCAAAATGAGGCTTTAGTGGGCGGGCCCTGGCGTTCGTCTTGCCACGCACGGTGTGGTGACATGACCGCCCATTGGTTGCTGCTGGGGGGCGGGGGGCAGGAGCAAGGCGAAGGCACACGCACGGATAGGATGCGAGGCTGTGGGAGGGATGGAGGGAATGTGTGTGTGTGTGTGTGAGAGAGAGAGAGAGAGAGAGAGCCAAGGAGAGAAGAAAGAAATCCGGAGAACTTTTTCGGATCCTTTTGGCAGGCAGGCAGGCGGGCGCTGGAAGGAGAGAGGGAGAGAGACAGAGAAAGAGACGAAGGAGGCCAGGCAAAGTGGGGCAAAGCCAAGCAAGCCCCACCGCAAACCCTGCTGCTGCCCTCGGGACTCCCATTCCAAGCCGAGACCTGGGCGAGCGAGCTGTGTGGGGCTGCTTTCTTTCCTTGGTTGGGGGTGAGGAGGGAGGGCTCCGCCATGTTCCTGGGGCTGAACCTGAGGAGGAGGGGGCTGCGGGGATGGAGACTCCACCTGCTGCTGCTTGTGCCCTCGCCACCTTTCTCCACCTCACCCTCCCTCGCCCTTGAAGGCGAAAGGCAGCAAGAGCCCATGGGAGAGAGAGAGAGGGTGGCTCTTCAGAGCCGGCTAGGAAGAGCCACCCCCCTCCTCCCCCCCCCCATGGGCATGGTCTGCCACCAGTGGGAGGGGTCCTCCTTCCTGCCAGCCGTCCACTTGGGCGTCCTTTCTGAGTGACACCCACGAAAGGAAGGAAGGAAGCCCCCCCCCCCCGCTGTATCTGTCACTTTGGGGAAGCACCTCTTCCACTCTTCCTTCTCCTGCCCAGATAAGGAAGCCTCGAGGGAGGAGGGGGGGGGGAGGCTGCTGTGGGGAGGCTCCAGCCTCACGTGGGTCCCTCTCTCAGTTGAGTTTCCCAGCCCAGGCAGCAGCCAGACGGCCCCTCTTCCCAGACCTGCGCCTTCCGAGCCGCCGAAGCCATATCTGGCCGGAGCGCTGGCGGGTGTGCCTATAAATACCCTCCTGCTGCGTGCGTGTGAGGGGCCTGCTGTGCACGCAAGAAGCAGGACGGGGCAGGGACTTCCTGCTTCGTGAAAGCACGCAGCAGGAAGGAGGAAGTCAACAAAGACATTAAGAGAGAGCGCGCGTGCAGGCAAGTAGGATCCCCTTCCCGGGTGCGTGCGGCAGCGAGTTCGTGGGCAGGCAAGAAAGAAGCCCCGCACGGACAGAAGACAGAAGATCACATGCACAACAGGTGATCTTTTCAACTTGATTGTTCATATAGTAGCTCGCATGATGAAAAAGTGTGGGCACCCCTGCTGTAGAATTAATGCAGTTTGATAGCATTTTAAATGTCATGGTTCAATGGTATGGATCATAAGCTCCCTTTGGGCAGAGATGCCAAGATCGTCAGCATAGATGAAACTTCCTGATACGATAAATAAATAAGACTCGTGTAGTTTGGTGATGTGCCAGCTCTATTTGGCAAAGAATCCTAAAAGCCTTGTAAAATTACAGATCCCATGATTCCATAGCATTGCGCCATAGCAGTTTAAAGTGGTGTGAAAGTGAAACAATTCCACAGTGTAGATGTACCCTTTACCCCATCATTGTTCAGCTTAATCCAGATGTCAGAAGGACACACAGCAGGATGAAACATATTTTAAGGACAAGGCAAGTGTTGTCAGGAGGAAGTCCCATTGAGGCCTTTCTGGGATGAAGCCAGCATTTCGTATTGCACCCAGGAAACAGATTGAACTGGCACAGCTGTTCCAGAAACAGCAGCTCACAACAGGCCTGAAATAATTGTGCCTTTGCATTTTATGCTAATGGGAGTTTCTGAACAACCTTCAAAGGCTGACCATGAACAATGTGTTCCAGTCAATGAGATGCTTCTAACCATTGATAGCTATGGCTCGACTATCTCTGTTCAGGAAGGGTCACCGTGGGCAGGCGAGTTCAGGAAAATACGCTTCCAGCTATAAGAGCCTGGGAGATGTCTGCAGTAACTTAAAAGCCTGAATACATTTTAATTCAGAGGTTGATCCAAGCGAAGATGTTATCTTAACTGATTTCCCGTTGAAGCCGGCAGTTGTGGGGGCCCGCTGCCAAACCATTAACCTTGGCTGGCATAATGGCAGAACATTTCACTGTGGGCATGAAACGAACCCTTTGACAGATGAATGATTAGGGCTCTGCAAAGCTTTCCCACCCAGCCCTTGCTTTGGATCTTAAAATAGCTCCGGTCTCACTCGGTTCCAGCTGTTAGTCCTTTCTCCCAGAGAAGTGCCGTGATGGGGATGGAAAAATCAGACTGCTTCCAGGGCAGTTCTCACCCCACAGGTTGGAAAGCGAGGGCTGCAACCCACAGATGGGTGACACCTGACTTGACAGCAATACAGGTGAAAGGGACCTAAGAGTCTTAAGAGACCATAATCAAAGGCCAGGCTGTGATGCAACTGGTTGGGAGTCAACTGCATTAAAATAACTACTGAATGAAAGATAATGAGTTCGAAGCCAGTCCGGGTCGGAGTAAGCTCTCGACCATTTGTCTAGCTTGCTATTGACCTTTGCAGCCCGAAAGACAGTTGCATGTGTCAAGTAGGAAATTTAGGTACCGCGTTATGCAGGGAGGCTAATTTAATTAATTTACGATGCCATAAAACTCCCCATCAGCGTGCAAAAGAATGAGGAAGAACTCCATCAGTGTCACAAGTGGACGGTGAAGCGACAGTTCCCCCGGTGGCCGGAATTCAAAGCATACCCTCATGAAGCTGGAAAGTTAAATAGCCTCTGTGTGACTGTTCTACATATGTTATGTGTCTATGGCATTGAATGTTTATCATGTATATGTGCATTGTGAGAAGGACAGAATATAAATACTGTAAATAAATAAATAAATAAATAAGCTAAATATGAACCAACCTACTGCATCTGCACATGGTTTGATAACTCCACAGTGGCGGATAGGAAGGCACTCCAATGGGTCACTACTTCTGCACAGTGAATCATTGGTTGCCCTCTTTCTCCCTCTTTGGAAGAACTTTATAGGTCCTGCAACCCTTAAGAAAGCTCAGGGATCCATCTCACCCAGCATATTCTATTCTATTTATTTATATATTTATTTATTGCCATCTGGCGGACATTACAGGGTGACAAAGACAAGGACAAACTGTCGCAGTGCAGAGACTAAGGAAGCCAGACCCAGGAGTAAAAGGGGATAACAAAAGGTTTATTGAACAATAACTGGAAAAAGGATGAACAAAAAAATAGCCAACTCTGCTCAAAAACCCTCAAAAATCCCAGGAAAGAGTCCCACAAAATAAAGCAGTAAAAGAGCCCAAAACAAACACCAGACGTCCGTCTGCGAAGTCCGAAGGGAGAATCCAGAAGAGTGGTCATAAATCCGGTCCAGAAATCCAAGGCAGGAGAAAGGCAGATGAAAGGAGGAGACCATCCAAGGCAATCAGTAGGTAAACTCAGTGGAGACCAAGCCCCACCTCAGGGACACATGGCAGGTAAGAGTATCAGGAAACAGGAACAAGGCACTTGATATCAGGAACACAGGAAAGTCAGAGACAAGAACCAGACATCAACTCTTTGACCACCACAAATGCAGCCCCAAAAACCCATTTCTTATATAGCAGGGCTGTCCAACTGGCAGCCCCTGGGCCGTACACGGCCCCCCAGCCTGTTGGACATGGCCCCCGCTATGCCCCTGGCCGCCATTTTTAATTTTTTTTTAAAAAAATAAAAATATTTTTTTAAATGGCATGTGGGGGGGGGGAGGCGGGGCAGGGCGGAGGAAGTGAACCAGCTCCTCCTCCCTGCACCGCCCCCTCCGTCCCTCTCTCCATGCCACCACTGAGAGATCGCAGGGGCGGGGGAGGGAGGAGAGGAGGAGGAGGCGGGGCAGGGAGAAGGAAGGGAGCCAGCTCCTCCTCCCTGCACCGCCCTCTTCTTCCCTCTCTCGCCGGCGCCGATGCAAACCGGTTTGCATCGGCACCGGTGAGAGAGGGACAAGGGGCGGTGCAGGGAGGAGGAGCCAGGGAGGGAGGAGGCGTGCCTAAAGAGGAGGAAGGCAAGCGCTTGCCTTCCTCCTCTTTAGGCCTGCCTTCTCCGTTCTGCCTCTCCCACCGGCGCCTTGATCGGTGCGCCGTGGGAGGCAGAACAGGGGAGGAGGCGTGCCTAAAGAGAATGAAGGCAAGCGCTTGCCTTCCTTCTCTTTAGGCCTGCCTTCTCCATTCTGCCTCTCCCACCGGCGCCCTGATCGTTGCGCGGTGGGAGAGGCAGAACAGGAGGGGCATGCCTAAAGAGAAGGAAGGCAAGTGCTTGCCTTCCTCCTCTTTAGGCACGCCTCCTCCCCTGTTCTGCCTCTATTTCAGTTATTTATTTACTTATTATGTATCAAAAGCAATGCATAAATTAGTATCAAATGCAATCAGAGAGCACTCTGGACCCCACCAAGGATGGCCCAATTGAAAATATTGGAGGAGTTTGGGGGGAACTGGCCTTCAAGTTGTAGTTCACTTACATCCAGGGACAATATGACCACCACCGATGATGATTCTGAACCAAACTTGGCACACAGAACTCCTATGAGCAAATGAACCTGCTAGAGGAATTTGAGGGGACTGACAGGCCTAACCCACCATGGTGGGAGCTGTAGTTTATCCTGCAGCCAGAGATCACATTGAATCCCAACAATGATGCACATAGAGCAAACTTGCCCAACATGACAAACTTTAACTTCTGATGGAGTTTCAGGGGTTAACCTGGCATGATGTGATTTGTAGTTCACCCCCAACCTTATGCCTTGTGTACCCAAGCTAGTCTTAAATATAACCCCAGTGGACTAAAATAGCCATTCTTGGTGGTGGAAAGTTAAAGTTTTTGCCAACTGCTTTTGCTTTTTCCTTCGAGAAGTAGTCTCCTTGGACTTCATCTCCCAGAATGAGGTGCTGGCTTTGCTTGTTCACAGCTTGCTCGCCTTCCGCCTTCAACAGGAAAACAAAAAGATCTTAAGTGGCTTTTCCAACACGTTCGGGATCCCAAAAGGATGATACAGGAAAAGGCAAGTTTCCTGTTGGTTCACTTTCTATTCAAAAGACTAGGGAGTTCCCAACTTACCATGTGATGGATTGCAATGTATCTGACCCTGGGCTGGCTGCGATTATACGAAGGAATTTTTATTGCCTCGGAAAGTGAATACAGAAGCGTGCTGGTTATCGTTTGGCAATGGGGAGACACTTCCTGTACACACACACACACACACACACAAGCTATTAGTGTACGAAAAGCACTTCTTTGAAAGGCTAACATAATGTGGAATGGGGTTCTTGAGAAAGGAAACTCAAAAGCTGTTACATTTCTGCATGTTGGAGCGATGCTATCCTACTTTTCATATTAGACGTATGGTTGACTTGTTTGAACGGCTGGTTTTCATTCGGGGGGGGGGGACAAGGTCAGTGCTCTCCCAAAGATATCTCCCTTCTGTCCCCAATTTTCTATCATCTCGTGGAGCATCTACTTTGGAGAAATGATGCAGTTTGACACCACTTTTAGTGCATTAATTCTGCAGTGTAGATGCCCCTGGCTCCAATTCCCATGATCCCATAGCACTGAGTCATGGCAGAAGAAATTTCATTTCAGTAGGGTTTGCTGTTATCCACGATTTCATGTATCCATGCAAACTCTGGGAATGGATCCATTGTGGCGTAATCTGTATCTGTATACCTTAATAAAATGGAATGTTTGTATGTATGTGTGTGGAGGGCGGGAGGGCGGAAATGTGGCAGTGTTCTGATTGGCAGCCACTTTCACAGGCCACAGCGACCAGCGCAGGTGATAGACCTGCACCAAACTTGGTACACATAACCCCCCTAACTCCCTTTACGTCCCAGTGCGGTTCGGGGGACATGACCCATGGATTATGGGATTTGTAGTACTTTCTAACACTTTGGTTCCCACAGACCACTGAGGCCACTGAAAAGGACCAATACAGACCACATTTTACAGACCACACTTGGCACACACAACCCCCATGACCCACTCTATCTCCTGGTGCAGTTTGGAGGAGGGTGGACCATGGATGATGGGACTTGAAGTACCTCTACTCACTTCCCAAGTCCACTGCAACCCTTATCCAATTACTGATTGAGACCAAACTTGGCACACACAGCCCCCATCACCCACTCTACATCCTGCTGCAGTTTGCAGGAGGGTGGACCATGGATGATGGGACTTGAAGTACTTCTACTCATTTCCTGAGACCACTGCTCCACTCATCCAATGACGAATCAAGACCACACTTGGCACATATAACCCCCCTGACCCCCTTTACGTCCTGGTGCGGTTTGAGGGACATGACCCACAGATTATGGGATTTGTAGTACTTTCAAACAGTTTGGTTACAACAGACCACTGAGGCCACCAAAACGGACCAATACAGACCACACTTGGCACACACAACCCCCATGACCCACTCTATCTCCTGGTGCAGTTCAGAGGAGGGTGGACCATGGATGATAGGACTTGAAGTACCTCTACACACTTCCCAAGTCCACTGCAACCCTTATCCAATTACTGATCGAGACCAAACTTGGCACACATAACCCCCATGACTACCTTCACGTCCTGGTGAGGTTCAGGGGAGGACTGACAGTGGATGATGGGATTTGTAGTACTTTCACACCTCTCTGTTCCCACAGACCACTGCGGCTCCCAACAAACACCGATAAAAACCACACTTGGCACACAGAGCCCCAGTGACCCACTCTACATCCTACTGAAGTTTGGAGGGGGGCAGAACATGGATGATGGGACTTGCAGTACCTTCCCTCTCTTTCCAAGACTGCTACAAACCTAATCCAATGACTGATCAAGAACAAACCTGGCAAACAGAGCCCTCATGACCCACTCTACATCCTGGTGCAGTTTTGTGTGAGACGGACCACAGATGTTGGGACTTGAAGTACCTTCACTCACTTCCTCAAAACAATGCAACCCTCATTCATTCACCAATACAGACCAAACGTGCCACACACAGCCCCCATGATCCACTCTACATCCTGCTGCAGGTTGGAGGAGGGTGGACCACAGATGATGGGACTTGCACTACCTTCAGTAATTTCAGGATACCACTGCAACTCCCAATACTGATGGATCAAGACCAAACTTGGCACAAAGAGCCCCCATGACCCACTCTACATCCTGCTACACTTTTCAAATGACCCGGGCACCGCCGGGTCCCCAAGCTAGTGTAAAATAAAACACATGTACTGTATTTTCCATCATATAAGATGACTGGGTGTATAAGACGACCCCCAACTTTTCTGCCTGCAGCTTGCTCCGCCCTTCACTTACACCTTCCCGGTGAGGCGCCCCTTCACCTCACCATTGGGACCGCATTAAGTCTATGAATCAGGCTGAAGAATGGATTTTCTTCCATACCATACTTGTACAGCGCCCCTCACCTCACCATTGGGCCCTTAATGCTTTCATACAGTTGCTGCATATGGCAGGGATGCGGCCACTGCCATTTTTGAGCTCCCCCCACCATACGCGGCAACCACAGATTCTCCAATCCGGATTGGAAGTTTCAGCACCCACTCTATAAGACGACTCCCAGCGCATAAGATGACTCCTGGTGTATAAGTTGACTCCCGCGTATAAGATGACCCCTGACTTTTGAGAAGTTAAACTTTTTAACTTTTGGGTTAAAAATAGTCTTATATGCCAGAAAAAATGGTAGTTCACATTTGATCAGCTCACACACTGCCTTTCCAGAGAAAGAAAATATGGCACGCATGTGAACAGTAAAGAACAAGTAGTTTACTCTTCTTAATTCAGAACAACATATGTACAATATTATCAGTTGCATCAACTCACTAAATGTCCTTTCAGAGAGAATTAAAATGGTATTTCTTTGTCCATATGAGACCTTCTTTTCAAGAGCCAAGAAGCAAATCTCTCTCTCTCTCTCTCTCTCTCTCTCTCTCTCTCTCTCTCTCTCTCTGCTTCTCTCTTCATCACTGTCATGTATTATGTTCTGCAGTTGATGGTGGTTGGTGATGGAAGGGTTAATGTAATTATTGGTTCTAATGGGTTGAGTAATCTGTAAGTAAGTGTTCATGGGTGAAAGCCATTAAGAGTAGAGGTATGGAAGAGATAGGTTGCAGCTGGGTGTTTCTGGATATAAGGAGTGAGCCTTGGAACTGATATTTGGGGAAAAATATTTGTTTTATCTTGGTGGTAGATGCTCCTGGTTTCCCCCCAGGTTTGTGGATTTTAGGTATCCTGACCTGTTTCCTGAACGCTTGGAACCCTGGATCCTTGATTCTTTGGACTGGCTTTTCACTACAGTATAGACCAGGCCTGGGCAAACTTTGGCCCTCCAGGTGTTTTGGACTCCAACTCCCACCATTCCTAACAGCCGGTAGGCTGTTAGGAATGGTGGGAGTTGGAGTCCAAAACACCTGGAGGGCCAAAGTTTGCCCAGGCCTGGTCTAGACTCTTTCCCCCTGGACTTTGCTCATTGAACTCTCAGCATTTCACCACTGGACTGGACCTTTTGACTGTGGTGTTATCTTGAACCTGCAACAGTGTTTACTAATAGTTTTTGTTTTGTTTTATATTTTGGACTATTGAAACAGCCAGAAAGTACCCGTATTTTCTGATGTATGAGACGACTGGGTGTATAAGACGATCCCCCAACTTTTCCAGTTAAAATATAGAGTTTGGGATATACTCGCCGTATAAGACTACCCCTCTTCCAATGCACACCTAATGAATATTTTAAAAACATCAGATTTTATTTCAATATGGTAATTTTCCTATTACTGTACCTCCTTCTCTGCCTCTCAGATCTCACACATGCGCACCTGCACCACTTCACTGCAGTCTTCAGGAGAGAGATCTCAGAGGCAGAGGAGGAAATATGGTAATAGGATACAAGGGCGGGCCAGACAGGTAAAAGAGATGTGACTTTCTGGGCCCAGAACCATTCTACCTCTTCTTCCATACCCCGGGCACCCCAGACTCCTGCAGCTTGCTCCGCCCTTCACTTACACCTTCCCGGTGAGGCACCCCTTCACCTCAACATTAGGACCGCATTAAGTCAACGAATCCTGATGAATGGATTTTCTTCTACCGTACTTATACAGTGTTGCCCTTAATGCTTTCATACAGTCGCCGCATACGGCAGGGATGCGGCCATTGCCATTTTTGAGCTTCCCCCACCATATGCAGCAACCACAGATTCTCCAATCCGGATTGGAAGTTTCAGCATCCGCTCTATAAGATGACTTCCAGTGTATAAGTCAACTCCTGGTGTATAAGTCGACTCCTGCGTATATTTATTTTTTATTTTATTTTATTTATTTTATTTATTTTTTCGTCTTATATGCCGCCGAACTCCCGGGGGCTCGTGGCGGCTCACAGTAGCCACAAGGCACAGCAATACACAGTCGAGGGCGATTAAAAACAATAGTAACAATAAAACAGATTGAACAGGGTTAATTAAAACAATGGTACAACATGTACTAAAGCTGAGAATTATTAGCGGCGAGTGGACCGGGCCTACCCATTAAAAGCCTGTTTAAAGAGGTGGGTTTTACAGGCCCGTCTAAATGGGAGGAGGTCCTTCATGGCCCGTGTTTCAGCCGGGAGGGCGTTCCACAGCACAGGTGCTATGACGAAGAACGCCCTCCGGCGAGTTGATGTCAACCTGGCAAGTTTCACCACAGGCACCTCTAGGAGGTTAAGATAACCCCTGACTTTTGAGAAGATTTTCTTGGGTTGAAAAGTAGTCTTATATGCCAGAAAATACGGTAAGTGCTGTTTTAATTAAACTGTTTTATACAAACTGGGTATTTGTTTGGTTCATCTCTACCTGAAAAAGGTAGAGCCCTGGCATCGTAACAATCACTCTCTCTGCACCTGCATAACTCAAACCTGAACAAAATTGCAACAGTATCCAAAAGTTCCAGGCTCAACCATCACCCCATGCAATGCCCAACCAATCACACACACACACACACTGATTCCTTGCATGCTCCAACATCCATCCCCTGCAGATTCAGAGGTTGTACTGAACTGTATCTGCTTTTGGGAGATATTGGTGTTCAGTTTTGTAGCATTTTCTTTTCCACTGACTTCTTTCTCGTCACGTTTCTGTAACCTGATCCTGTCGGTGGCATCCAGACAATTTGTAATCCAATTACCTGCAGACCTTGCTTCAAGGCTGTCTGCTTCTTTTTCCCCCCATTTAAAGTAGCAGCCCCTCCACAACTTTTCCTCATTAGCCTGCAAATCCGGGACTCGCTGTTTTCTTTTCCGATTGCTCTTGTTGCTCATTGTAAATGTCCATCCTCCTCTTTATCTCTTCCTTTGCAGCCTCAGGGTGTACACAAAATTAATTGGTTGTTGGATAGAAATGAATTATTAAACAAGTAAACAGGGCTAATACAATCAATGGAAGAAGACGAAGAAAGGGGCATTTAAATCAACTATCGCATGACATCAGACTCTCCAAACACAGGGGCGACTGTGCCGATATGTCCGCTTATTTAATTAGCACCCAATTAAGGGATATTTGGTTTATTAAAATATATAGGAGGCATGCAACACATTTTTTTAAAAAAGTAAATTGATGCTTAGCAGAAGCAATTGCACTTCCTTTTCTCCTTCGTTTTCTAATTTTTGTTTCAGTTAAAAGGGGGGTTGGGAGATCAGTTGGAAACTGGATCTCGACCCATGACAGCTAAAACTTCAGAGGCTTAATGTAGGTTTGCTATACATGTAGGGACTTCTTGTGCTACTTTATACCAGGTCACACTGTTGATATACCTCAGAACATCAGCACGGTATCATAACTCATCCTCTGGACTATGATGAATCTAAAGTTGGATGGTTCCCTTCTGAATCTGAGCAAGAGGTCCATCCATTAAAGTCCAGCAAAGAGAGAACATGTCCTGGGCTCAATGGCTATTAAGGGGGGCCCCGTGAGTTAAACTCTTGTGGCAAGACTGCTGATCGAAAGGTCAACGGTTTGAATCCATGGAGTGGGGTGAGCTCCATCTTCTCATGCGAGAACATGAGAGAAGCTTCCCACAGGATGTTAAAACATCCGGACATCCTCTGGGCAATGTCCTCGCAGACGGCCAATTCTCTCACGCCCGGAAGTAGCGAAACCCTCGGAAGAGGAGGAGGCAGAAACGGAAATGAAAGGAAAGGAATCGTGTCCCCACCCATACCATGGACCGGGGGACAGTGCCGACCCTCCTCCGAGAGGGCCGGGTTTGCAGAGCCAGACCCCCTGTAGGTCCACCAGATGAAGGCAGGCCCGGACAGAGGACGACAAGGACCCAGAGGACATTTCCCACTAGGACCTTCTGGAGCTCCTGGTATAGGCAGTTGAAGCTCCGAGGGACATGTTCAATCACCACGAAGGACGATAAGGACACTCGGCGGGCGGGTCGGAACTGCCAGCGCAGGCTGCCATATGGGAGCTTGCGGGCCCCGCCCCCTGCCTACACCCGGGTACCAGCGATCCTGCTGAGGCCTCCCTGCCTGTCCTCTTTTGATGGCGGGATGGTACCTTAGCGGGCTACCGCTGGCTGGCTGCTCCCCCCTCCCCCGTACTCCCCCCCCTTTCTCCTCCCTATTGTGTCATGTTGTTCATGTTGCTGTTGTGTTACTTGAACTTCTGTAAACCGCTCCGAGCCTTCGGGGAGTGGCAGTATACAAGTTTGAAGTAATAAATAAATTATAAATAAGTGAGTTGCAATTTCTCAAGTCACTTCTGACATGAAAAAAGTGGTTATTAAGAAGGTACGTTGAATTCAGGCTGCATCAGTGGGAATATAGTGTCTAGGTCAGTGGTTCCCAACCTGTGGTCCATGGACCACCAGTGGTCCACAAGAACTAAAATATGGTATGTGGCCTCACCATTACTACCCCGTTGCAATGAGAGCGACTGGTCTCGTGAAAGCCTTTTATAGTGCAAAGGCTTTTTATTTATCTATTTATTGTCTACATTTATATACCGCCTTTCTCGGCCCGGGCGCGACTCAGGGCGGTTCACAGTCAGAAATTCGATGCCTCCACAATTATAAAATACAATTAAAATAGATATAAATATAATTTAAATATTTAGCATATAATATACAACCATACTATTTATTTATTTACGTCATTTCTACCTCACTCTTCTCACCCCCGCAGGGGAACTCAAAGCCATAAAAACATAATAATCAGCGTCTCCTTACTAAAATAGTGGTTAAAGATGGTTTTCTGTGGGCGAACAGATGGGGACTCTTGGATGGCATATGTTCTGTATCAGAAACTAGGACTGATGTGGTCTGTCCAATGCAATTTTCTGAAACAGCACCCCAAATAACCAAACCAAAACTAAAGTTGACGAAAAACTGATTCGTAAGCCTTTTGGTAACCCTTTTCGTAACCCTAATGTTGGAGAGTGGTCCCTGGTCAAAGTACTCCCTGGTCAAAAAAGGTTGGGAACCACTGGTTTAGATCAAGGGAAGTAATGGCGCCCCTCTATTCAGCCTGGATCAGACCTCACCTGGAATCACTGTTCTGGGTGTTAATAAGCTAGAACATGTCCAGAGAAGGGCAACCAAAATGATCAAAGGTCTGGGAGCCAAGCTGGATGTACATTGCAGCAGGCATTAGGAGCATGTGTTTTCTAGCCACCTTTATAATCCATCTATATAAATAAAAATGTAATGTTCGTTTGTGGGATTAACATAACTCAAAAACCACTGGATGACACCAAATTTGGACACAATACACCTCTCAGGCCAATGAGCGACTGTCACTAAAAAAAACACTGAAAAACACAGCAGAAGAGACTTAAAAAGCAAAAGAAGAAGAAAAAAAGAAAATACATTACGACGCACGCAAAAAACCACACACACACACACATAGCGTATCTGAGGGACCGTCTCGCCTTATACTGCCCATCGAGATCACTCCGGTCTGAAGAGGCCAATTTACTGGTTGTACCATCTGCTAAGCTGGCTCGTTTAACATCCACCCGCCGGAGGGCGTTCTCTGTGATAGCTCCTACGCTATGGAACGCCCTCCCGGTCGAGGCCAGAGCTTTGAGGGACCTACTCCCCTTTAGATGGGCCTGCAAAACCTACTTGTTTAGGCAGGCCTTTGGGGGAGTAGGTCCCTTGCATCCACAATAGACTGCTCTCCGGCCACGGCTCATTGTACTGTTTTAATTTTTACTGTTTTAACTGTTTTATTGTATTGCATGTTTTTAAGCAATGTATGTTTCCTGTGTTTTTATGCTGAACCTCTGGCACTACGCCATTGGCCTGTGAGCCGCCGCGAGCCCCCGGGAGTCGGCGGTGCAAAAATCCAAATAAATAAATAAATAAATAAATAAATATATATACGCAAACACACATATATACACACATACACACATATAGGTACACAAAACACATATACACAGGTTGGGCCACAGCAACGCGTGGCAAGGGACGGCTAGTATCATTCTAAATTTTACAGCATGTGTAGATGGGGTTCCAATGAACAATGTTCTCAAATGTGGTTCAGGACCTTGGATAGCTCCAGTCAATTTTCAACTTAAAGGCTGCCATTAATTTACTGCCATGTATTTACTAGCAACCACCATTGTCACGGTGCATATACTCAAAGCTGTGTGAGTTTCTGCTGGTTTACTGCCGGCTGAAACCTGTGCATAGGTATACATAATGTATATTGTACTTTTAAGAAAGCATAAAGCTTGGAGAGCCGTCTCCTGTTGTAGATTAACCCAGCTGAAAGCCATATTTTGGTTTTCAATCAGATAAAAAGAAGTCACACACACACTTATTTAGGTAATGCTGTGCTTAACCAATGAGTTAATCATTATCATCTTGTATTGAGAGTAGAGAAGACGTTTGGGTCTTGCGCAATATGTTAAGCTGGTGGCTACAAGGGCCATGTGGCTTTTATTCCTTGTGCTTTAAAAAAGGGAGAAGACCTTCACGTGAAGCTTAAGGGCTATTCTTACCTTTTAGATTCATAAAATTACCTTCTGAATTGAAGGTAATCAATTCAAAATGTTAAACAATATTGAGAGGTGTTGTCAAAGGTTTTCATGGCCTGAATAATTGGTTTTCTGTGAGTTTTCCAGCTGTATGGCCATGTTTCAGAAGCATTTTCTCCTGACATCTATGGCAGGCATCCTCAGAGGTTGTGAGGTCTGTTGGAAACCTGGACAGTGAGGTTTACATAACTGTGGAATGTCCAGGGTGGGAGAAATAATTCTTTCCTGCATGGGACAAGTGTGAATGTTGCAATTGGCCAGCTTGATTAGCATTGAATAGCCTTGCAACTTCAAAGCCTGGTTGCTTCCTGCCTGGGGGGGGATCCTCTGTTGGGTAGTGTTAGCTGGCCCTAATTGTTTCCTGTCTTGAATTCCCCTGTTTTCTGAGTGTTGCATGTAGACAATTTCATATATTTATAAGGTGCATATCAAAATATAAATGAATTTCATGCTTGGGCCCCGTCTCAAAGATACATCATCATGTACGTATATGCAAATACATGTTTTCCAAAATCTGGAGGGGAGGGGGTGGATCAAAATCCAAACAATTCTGGTCCCAAGCATTACACTATGTAACAACATTTGACAATTTTACTGTTCCTGTTTTGAAAGTGTTATTTCCTGTTTAACTGTGTGTTACTTGCTGCAGTTGCAAAAGTAGCATCAAAGTGCATTAATTTTGCAGTGGAGATACACTTTAAAACAGGGGTGGTCATTAGGTAGATTGCGATCTACTGGTAGATCGCGTAGAGCATCCTGGTATATCGCAGACAGGGTGGGAGGAAGGCTCAGTCCCGCCCCGCAGGCTCCCGATGCCACCCAGGTGCAGAAGGAGGTTGGACTGGATGGCCCTTGGAGGTCTCCTCCTATTCTAGGAACCCATTGTTGTTATTATTATTATTATTATTATCAGAGGCTGAATGGCCATCTGTGAGGAATGCTTTGATTGTGTTTTTCCTTATGGCAGAAGGAGGTTGGACTGGATGGCCCTCGGAGTCTCCTCCTATTCTAGGAACCCATTGTTATTATTATTATTATTATTATTATTATTATCACAGGCTGAATGGCCATCTGTGAGGAATGCTTTGATTGTGTTTTTCCCTTATGGCAGAAGGAGGTTGGACTGGATGGCCCTCGGAGTCTCCTCCTATTCTAGGAACCCATTGTTATTATTATTATTATTATTATTATTATCACAGGCTGAATGGCCATCTGTGAGGAATGCTTTGATTGTGTTTTTCCCTTATGGCAGAAGGAGGTTGGACTGGATGGCCCTCGGAGTCTCCTCCTATTCTAGGAACCCATTGTTATTATTATTATTATTATTATTATTATTATTATCACAGGCTGAATGGCCATCTGTGATGAATGCTTTGATTGTGTTTTTCCCTTATGGCAGAAGGAGGTTGGACTGGATGGCCCTCGGAGTCTCCTCCTATTCTAGGAACCCATTGTTATTATTATTATTATTATTATCAGAGACTGAATGGCCATCTGTGAGGAATGTTGTGATTGTGTTTTTCCCTTATGGCAGAAGGAGATTGGACTGGATGGCCCTTGGAGGTCTCTTTTTACTCTAGGAACCTATTGTTGTTGTTACTATTTTTATTAGTATTAGTATTAGTAGCAGAGGCTGAATGAATATTATCATCATTATTATTATGAACAAATTCAGGGGCTTGTTATACTCACATTTAGTTGAATTCAGTCTTAAAAAATATTATATGGCTCTCACTGAAATAAATTTCCAAATATTTTGCTTTTATGGCTCTCTGAGTAGTGGGTAGGTAGATCATTTTGACTTGGTTATTTTATAAGTAGCTCGCATGCTGAAAAAGTGTGAGCACCCCTGCTTTAAAAGTTCGAACCGTTTTTTCTCGGGACGGTTTCCTGTGGGCCCTTGATCCTCTTAGCTGCCCTTTTCTGCACAAGAACTGAGCCGTTGTGTTCTTTACTCAAAAGGGCACCTTGACATTAATTTGCTGGAGTTTTGTTAGGGTCGTCGTTCTCTCTGTGTGTTTATTACTTACTTATTAAACCCTTTTATCAGAAGGGAATCAGTTTAAATTAACTTTAGATATAAGTATAGATTACTTACATCCAGGAGTTACAAAGTTTCTCCATTTGAATTCCTTGCAGGAGATCAAAACAGGCAGGAGGACCAGACTGAAGCCTTTTGAGCAGGTAAGAGTATTTAAGAAGTCATCCACTCTCCAGAATGGCATATTTTATTTTTATTATTCAAAATTATTACTTCTTGACTTATCGTCCCCCTGCTGGTAGCCACCACCATAACTTACATTGAAAATGCAAAATACATGGAAAATGGGTGCAATCAGTGAGACAAATTCTTCGATGCGGATGAAACCAGTGTAAAAAGACCTGCCATAAAAAATTAACAAATAATAATAACAATAATAATAATAAACTTTATTTATACCCCGCCACCATCTCCCCAAGGGGACTAGGGGCAGCTTACATGAAAGCAGCACAGTTAATGTAACTCACATATAAGCAATAACACACAAAATTTAAAACCTTATGGCCAGGCCATATATGATATTAACATTTTAAAAATAAACACTGGATGCAAACAGAGGTAGGATATATCTAAGCAGGAGGTTTTTAAAGGATAATGTAGGGAGATCAACCCAACAGGTAGTTAAAGTGCTTCTGAGGACATTTGCAGGGAATTGGTCAAAGCAGGGCATTGTTCACTTTATTCAGGGAAGGTACACTGGAACAGCCACATTTTCAGACTCCTCATAAAGATTGTCAATGTAGGGGCCTGTCTGATATCCTTGGGGAGTGAGTTCCAGAGTCAGGGGGCCACCACAGAAAAGGCCTTCTCCCTCGTCCCCACCAATCACGCCTGCGAAAGGGGCATGAGCGAGAGCCGGGCCTCTCCAGATGCCTGAAGAGATCGTGTGCATTTGTAAACAGAAATGCGGTCATCGAAAGGTTTGCCGTTCAAGCCCGGGTTGGGGTGAGCACCCGCCGTCAGCCCCAGCTTCTGCTCATCTAGCAGATCAAAAACAGACATGAGAGTTGATAAATAGGTACTGATTTAAGCGGGGAGGTAATAAAAGACATACTAGAAAAAACAGGTATCTCCTAAGAGTAAACACAGAAAAACACGAAGGATCGCAATAAATGCGCTAATGGTACACTATAGTAGGGTGCAGTATTGTCAAAGAACACACGATGGTGCTATAACCAGCAACCGCTAAATAGTAAATAATAAGGTGATAGCTCTAAACGCAGCAAAGTGATAATAAACACAATGTATCTACTTGGAGCAAACAGTAAACATGTAAGCGCGGCTGAGCATGAGAGGTATAAACACAGGGAACCCACATCAATGAAAAGAGTGAAAACAAGGCGGAACTACAACTCCCGGCAGTCTCTGCAGTCGCGGAAGTGACGTGTAGGTCTATCCGCTGTCCGTTGCTTCCCTATAGTGCAGCGGCAGTATCGCCAAGGTCTACAGTTCCCAAGGGCCTTAGCGGTACGTGGATGGAGTCCTCAAAGTATCGCGATGTGAGGAAAGTAAAGCTGGATACCTGGGTGAATCCCAGGCACTCTCGCGACGTCACGATGGGCAAGCGAAATCTCGTGGGGCGAGACCGAAGTAGCGTGGTCTCGCGGGAGTTCGCCAGGGATTCCCAAAATAAACAATAATCAAATTAAATGATGTATAATGTGCCCATCAATGATATTGAGGCAATAGAAGTGAGGGCATGCAGCATGTACTCTGCTCTGGCCGCAAATTGATGAAACGTGGCCGGGCGCTGCTCCTGTCGCTAAATGCCGGCCGGCTGCGGGCTCACTGCGTTGCTGGGGTGGGACCCGTGAGTAAAGGTGTCCCAACGGCGTATTTCAAATAACCCAGGAGATAATCATCAGGGGGTGCACCTCCTATGTAGGGTAAACGATAGTGTATCCAAACTAATGATGAAATCAACCAAAAACGCAGTCGTTCTCCGTAGAAATAGGTAATAAAAGACACCCATAAGGACATGGCGGCAATTGGATGGGGAGGACGTCTACAAATGACAAAGCTCCTCAGCATGGAAGATGGAGCGACAGCACCCTGTGGCCGGAGTCGAGCACAGCCTCCAGATGCCAGAGATGAAAAAAGATGGGAAAAGCCTTTACCTCTGTTTAGGTATTGTCTGTTTGTAGAGATAGACTGGAATACGAGGGCGGGTCAAACAATCCATGACTTTTTGAATGAAAAACAGGTTTTTGGATAAAAAATCATTTTATTTTTCAACATAGTATCCTTTGAGCTCTATACACTTTGTCCAACGTTTCTCCAATTTTTTAATTCCTTCCAAAAAAATAAGATTTGTCAAGATCATCAAAACAGGTATTTGTTTGTGAGATAATTTCATCATTGGAGTCAAATCTCTTTCCACCGAGCCATTTCTTCAGGTTTGGAAACAACAAATAGTCACTCGGGGCTAAATCCAGAGAATAGGGCGGATGAGGGAGCAATTCATATCCCAATTCATATATTGTCGCCATGGCAACTACACATGTGTGCACCCTTGCATTGTCCTGGTGCAAAAGAACTTTTTTCTTGGCCAAATGCAGTCGAGTTTTTTTTTTCAAATCCTCATTAAATCAACCCAATAAGTTGGAATAATATTTGCCATTGATTGTTTTACCCTTTTGAAGGTAGTCAATGTGGATTATACCACATGCATCCCAAAAAACGGTTGCCATGTCTTTATTGGCTGACAAACCCACCTTGGCCTTCTTTGGCGCCGATTCATCCCGAGAAACCCACTGTTTTGACTGCTGTTTGGTCTCTGGTGTGTTGTGGTGGATCCACGTTTCGTCTACAGTTACGAAATGGCACAAAAACTGATCCATATTGTGGTTGAACAATGCCAAACACTCCTGTGAAATTCTCACACGATTGTGTTTGTGGTCGATTGTGAGCAAATGCAGCACCCATCTTGCAGAAAGCTTTCTCATACCCAAGTGATCATTTAAAATTGAAACCACTGAGCCATGTGAGATGCCTATGGCTTTCACAATCTCTCGCACTTTCAATCTCCGATCGGCCAACACCATATCGTGAATTTTTTCAATTATTTCAGGTGTAGAAACCTCAACTGGGCGTCCAGAACGTTCAGCATCTTCCGTTCTTGTACGGCCACAACGAGATTCAGTAAACCACTTTTTTACCATTGAAATTGGTGGTACAGAGTCCCTATAGTATTTATCAAGCTTAGCCTCGGTTTGAGTGATGTTTTTTTCCACAAAAAATAAGGCTTAATGAGCACACGAAATTCACTTTTTTCCATTTTCTCCTCAAATCATGCATAGTCTGCTATCAATGGCTGTCAAACACAAACTAAATGACGTAACTTGTTCAAATTTTGACAGGAATCAACTGACAGATGCCTGTTGACAGGAGCAGTCTTGCCCTTTCAGTTAAAAGACGGGAAATTCAAAAAGTCACAGACTTTTTGACCCGTCCCTTGTATAAATAAAGGTTGTTGTTGTTGTTGTTTTACAAGGTCATCCTATAGCCTTCTCTCCCTGATGCCTCACCAAACTCAAATCTCACAATTCCATAGCATCAAGCCATGTTTATTAAAGTGGTGTCAAACTGCAATAATTCCACATTGCCCACAAGTCAATCCAATGCACCACACTGCCTCTCTTGCAAGATCTTTGCTGGACAATTGAGAACAGAATGGGAAATAGAGCTCTCATTCATAGGGCTGCCATGTCGAAATCAGTAAGATGGCCATTAACAACAACAACGCACACATACAGAACATGGTTTGCAGTCGAAATGAAAAAGAAGTGCATCACATCTGACATGTGGGGAAATAAAATTGCTTTGGCGGTTGGATCCAGCCCACAGACTGGCCGTCCTCTTAAATACTTGCAAAGATATTTGATCTGATCCATCCCACAAAGACAGAGATGGGATTCATGTCAACTTGCCTTCCATGTGAGTGTAGCGTGAAATTGGAAATCTGTAGACACCCTCAGGTGACTCAGGCCCAGATCAGAAAGCTGCGGGGAAGGAGAGTTTTCTCAAGCTGTGGCTGGATTTTAGCCATAGCTAAAACTTTGTACAAATCTAAGTGCCGTTTGATGTCCATCACTAGGCTCATTTTGCCTGGAGGCTCCCCAGCCTGGTTGACTCCGGCCTGGATAAAGTCATAAGATGGGAGATAATTACAAAACCAACTTATTACCATGAAGTCTGTGGAGCTGCAGTGTTTTCTCGCTCCAGGGAAATCCTTTCTGCATCAATTTTATCTGTCAAAGAACACCTGCTCCTCTGACCACAGAAGCAAAAAAGTTGTCAAAGGAACACAAAAAGGATTCACCACAAATCTGCAAGGATTGGCTGTGATGAAGGGCTGGGTAGACGTTAAGGTCTCATCTACATTGTAGAATTGTTGCAGTTTGACAACACTTTAACTGCCATGGCTCAATGATATGGAATCCTGGGATCTGTAGTTTGGTGAGGCAGCGACACTCTTTGGCAGAGAAGGCTAAAGACTTCATTAAACAATTAAGTTCCACTGCGGCATAGCATTGAGCCATGGCAGCTCAAGTAGACTCAAAGTGCATTAAACCTGCAGTGTAGATGCTTCCTTACTCCCTTCCTTGCCATATGGGGCTGCCCTTGAAGATGGCCCAGAAACTTCAACTGGTCCAGCGTTCAGCAGCCAGACTGTTAACCGGAGCTAATTACAGGTAGCAATCTACTCACCTGTTTAAGGAACTCCGTTGGATGCCTTTCATTTCATGGGCCCAAATCAAGGTGCAGGTTATCACCTATAAAGCCCTGAATGGTTTGGGTCCCGCCTACCTTCACAATCGTATCCTGGGAAGAATGCCAAGGAACGCGGGACTCAACCACAATGGTAGAGCTGCAGGGCCCGATCCGTTTCGCCCCAAATTAGGGCTTTTTCAAGCGGCAAAATAAAAAGTAATATGCAATGCGTCACAGATATACTTGATTCTGTAATAATAATAATAATAATAATAATAATAATAATAATAATTAACCATTAGTCCAATTTCTACAGTAGCTTGAAAAAGCCCTCTTTGGGGCGAAACAGATCAGGCCCTGCAGCTCTACCATTGCGGTTGAGTCTCGCGTTCCTTGGCATTCTTCCCAGGACATGGATCTCAGATCCCATCACCACCGCTGCAGCTTGTACCGGGAAGTGGACATTGTGTGGAATTATAATGGCATCATTTCATTTGGAATATAACTGGAACTCTCGAAGGCCCTCAAAGACTTACCTTTCCACCTGTCTGGATTTACCTCTCCCACTCATTTTTCCCAAGGTACTGTGATCCCAGCAGACATTGTTGTTGTTATTACAAATATGTTTATATGGACTATAATACATGAGCCACGATGTCTCTGTAAATCATATTTTGTGACTGTGTTCGGGTATGCAAGCCAATTTGCTAAATAATAATATTTGATATAGTCTTTGTATTGTTTGCCCCACTTTGTGGATGTTTGATGCATTTCTACAGCTTACTCTTAGTTGGATTCAAGTATATGGTCGCTGTCAGAGATTGCTTGACTTCCATGGAATACCAGCTTCATGCAACTAAGGGCTAAATGGGTGCATCTACACTATAGAATTATAGCAGTTTGACACCACTGCTATAGCTCAAGGCTATGGAATTCTGAGAGTTGTAGTTTTACAAGGCCTTCATCCTTCTGTGCCAACAAAAGGCAGGTGCTTCACCAATCTACACCTCCCAGGATTCCATAGCCTTGAACTGGTGTCAAGCTGCATTAATTCTACAGTGCAGATGCATTGTCTTCATGATAAAAGCTCCTTCTGGGCTTTACTACGCTGCTCGCTGGTACGTTATGTTTGGAATTTTATATGCACAACTGTTTTTAATGCAGATGATAACATTGCAGGAGATACCAATCATCATATTTTTGCATATTTAAGGGGGAATGTCATTTCCATACTGCCATTTTGGCAACAATAGTTAGGAAGATGTGGATGTAAATATATAAACCCGAGCTTTACTCCTGCTTCATTCCTGCAGCTATGAATTTTGCTTTTCTTGCATGACTTGGTAGGCGTCACCTGTTCTGTTACCGGGGCACATGACAGCCCTTGCAAGGCAAAAGTAGTGCACTTTTAGCTCTTACAAACTGTTAGGATTCCTTTGGTTTTCTTCTATTATTCCTTCATCAAGACTCAGGACTATGGAGTTGCACACATTTCTATAGCCAGTAGGTAAGTGGCAATATCATTTTATTTAAATGTATCAATTGTGCAATGTCAACGCTGAGCAAACAGGTTATATCATTATCATAATATCAGCTCTCAGGGTAATTAAAGGAACTATATTCAGTGCCAGGGTTCAGTGGGGAAGTTTGTCAAGGAAGAAGAGAGGGACGTGCCCCAGATCACACACAAAGCGAGAGTTAGTGCTGACTAATAGTAGTAAGTGACCTCACGCGTTACATACGAGGAAGGTTTTCCAGATTGGACAATGCATCATTGTCTTTTATTTCGTGCATTTCATTCGCTTTCTGGCCTGCCATGCTATGGGATCATAAGAACTGTAGTTTGGTGAGGCGCCAGCATACTTTGGCAGAGAAGGATAAGGGCCTTGTAAAACTAAAACTCCTAGGATTTCCTAGCATTGTGACAATTGTACTAATGCACCCAAAGTTTAGTGAAGGGGATTTTGTATCATGGAGGGCTCTGCACCTTATCAATCCCCGGTGGCTTCTGCGAAAGGAATCCGCTCTGAGTTTTAGTCTAAACTTTCGAGGAGGGTCACAATTGGCTGGTGAATCCTAACAAAAGCCCTTGCAGAAAGACAAAGATAATTATCTGCTCCTGAATAAACAGCCCGAGCAGCAAAGCGTGCAGAACAGGAGTCTATACAAGCAATGTGATGCCTAACCTCCGGCTCCTTCTCTGTGTAAGCAACAGCTGGAAAAACAGCCTTCCTGATTGTTTATAATATGAGCCGAGGCTGTAAGAAGTCACTGAAACAATGCTCCTCTTTTTGGGCATCTTCGCAATTTTTTCCTGCTTCAAAACCAAGATTTTTTTCCAAGTACTGAAATAAAGTTCAGACTAAAACCCAAAGTGGATATCATGAGGGCCAGTAGCCTGTCCAGTACCACTACCAGTCAGAAGGCATTGCGTAGCGTATTTTTAAAATCTCTGTTGTCAAAAGCTTTCAAGGCTGGAATCACTGGGTTGCTGTGAGTTTTCCAGACCGTATGGCCATGTTCCAGAAGCATTCTCTCCTGACGTTTCACTCACATCTATGGCAGGCATCTTCAGAGGTTGAGAGGCTTTTTGGAAACTAATCGAGTGAGGTTTTATCTCTGCCAAAGTGCTGGCGCTTCGTGAAACTACACAGTGTCTTAATGTTTTGATTTCATATTTTTGTGTTGTTTATTTACATTGGTTTTGTATCTTAAGTTATTTTATTTTCTGATTTTTTTGTTGTGTTCTTGTGTTATAGTGTGTTTACTGTATTGATGGGTGTGGTCTCATGTAAGCCGCCCCGAGTCCCCTTGGGGAGATGGGGGGGGGGATATAAATAATAATTATTATTATGATAATAATTATTATTCCATGCTCCCATAGCCTTGACAGTTAAAAGTAGTGCCAAACCGCATTAATTCTACAGTGAGATACATCCTTAAGTGCAACCAGTCATTGAAGGTTAAGGCCGGACCTACACTGTCATATATAATGCAGTTTGGGGCTGTGTCATATGGCTAGTGTAGACCCATATGATGCAGTAATTTATTTATTTATTTCATTTATTTCTAACCCGCCCTTCTCAGTAATTAAACTGCATCATCATACTTTTCAAGCAGCCTGATATCTAAAGACGGAAATGCCTAAACAATCTCAGGAGGGCATTTACCAGAACTAGATTTGAACAGTTAGACGCAATGGTCAAACATGGACGCTTTGTAATGTGGGTTGTAAGCTTTATGAGTATGTGTCAAGTGTGTTTGACAAGTGTTTTGATGGGCTAATGAGGTTTTAATTCTCCTTTTAATCGCTGTTCTCATGTGCGTTTTCTTGATTTGTTTTCATGTTTAGTTAAGACAGTGTTTATCAACCTTGAAGTCAAGACCCCGGAGGAGGGGGTCCCTAGGGGGTTTCAGAGGGGCCGCCAAAGATCATCAGAAAACACGTATTTCTGATGGCCTTGGAAACACATATTTCTAATGGTTGAGAGTTGTAGTCCAAGAATATGTAGAGAAGGAAGAAAGGGGAGAAAGAGGAAGGGAAAGAAAAGTTGGGGTGGAAAGGGAGAAGAGAAAGAAGGAAAGAGAGAAAGGAAGGAAGAAAAGGAAAGGTGGGGGTGGAAGGGAAGAAGAGAAGGAAGGAAAGAGGGAAGGAATGAAGGAGAGAAAGAAGAGAAAGATGGAGGGAAGGTTGGTCACAGCAATGTGTGGCGGGTATACAGGGCCGGATCTAGGTAATTTTAAATGGTAAGCGAACAGTATTTTGGCGCCCCCCAGCCAATCACTGAAATATACATACATACATACATACATACATACATACATATATATATATATATATATATATATATATAGGGGGGAAGGCATAGACCTCCAGTTTATATTAGACAGCCTACTGGCCATTGGGAAGTGGGGGAGGTGAAGACCAAAACACACGCAGGACCGGTTCGCCCATGCTGTGTGTATATATATATATATATACCTTCCTTCCCACCCTTCCCCTGCCCTATTCCTATTCTCTTTGTGTGTGTGTGTGTGTGTGTGTGTGTGTGTGTGTGTGTGTGTATCTATTCACCCTCCTTCCTTCTCAGGGCCTTTCCACACAGCCCTATACCCCAGAATATCAAGGCAGGAAATCCCACAATATCTGCATCTGGGTTACTTGAGTCCACACTGCCATATATCCCAGTTCAAAGCAGATATTGTGGGATTTCCTGCCTTGATGTTCTGGGGGCCCTTCCACACAGCCCTATATCCCAGAATATCATGGCAGGAAATCCCACAATATCTGCTTTGAACTGGGTTATCTTAGTCCACACTGCCATATATCCCAGTTCAAAGCAGATAATGTGGGATTTCCTGTCTGGATAATCTGGATTATACTAAAAATCAACGTATATTGTTTTCTACCTATTAAATGCATTACTATCAACATCAGTATGAGTATAGTCCTCTATTTTAACAATTATATACTTATAGTGGAATATAATCCTGATTTTATAGCTGGATAATCTGGATTATATTAAAAATCAATTAATATGGTTTTCTACCTATTAAATGCATTACTATCAACATCAGCATAAGTATAGTCCTCTTTTTTGACAATTATATACTTATAGTGGAATATAATGCGGATTTTATAGCTGGATATTCTGGATTATACTAAAATCCACATATATGGTTTTCTACCTATTAAATGCATTACTATCAACATCAGCATAAGTATAGTCCTCTTTTTTTGACAATTATATACTTATAGTGGAATATAATCCGAATTTTATAGCTGGATAATCAGGATTATATTAAAAATCAATTAATATGGTTTTGTACCTATTAAATGCATTACTATCAACATCAGCATAAGTATAGTCCTCTTTTTTTGACAATTATATACCTATAGTGGAATATAATCTGGATTTTATAGCTGGATAATCTGGATTATACTAAAAATCAACATATATGGTTTTCTACATATTAAATGCATTACTATCAACATCAGCATAAGTACAGTCCTCTATTTTGCAACATAAGTAGTGATATAGTACCCTGCTTGTTTTTTGGGATTTACAGTACTGTTAACCTATAAACAAAGAGCATTCTGAACTCCACCAATAATGGAATTGAACCAAACATGGCACACAGGACTCCCATGGCCAACAGAAAACACTAGAAGGGTTTGGTGGGCATTGAATTTGAATTTTGGAGTTGTAGTTCCCCTACATCCAGAGAGCACTGTGGACTCAAACAATGATGGATCTGGACCAAAGTTGACACGAATATTCCATATGCTCAAATATGAACACAGATGGAGTATGGGGGAAATAGACCTTGACATTTGGGAGTTGCAGTTTCTGGGATTTACTGAAACTCTTTGACCTACAATCAAAGAGCATTCTGAACCCCACCAATGACAGAATTGGGACAAACTTCCCACACAGAACCCCCATGACCAACAGAAAATACTTAATGCCACCCAGACCAACTCTCTTCACCAGGGCAAGAAAACGTCATCAAAGCCCTCCCGACAAAGAGCCATCCAGCCAGGGAGGAGGGGAAGAGGGAGGGAGTGGGGGAGGGAAGGAAGAACTGGAGGAGGAGAGGGAAGAGATGAGAAGGAGGGAAGAAAGAGAAGGGTATGGACGAAGGAAAAGAGGGAGGGAGGGAGGGATGGAGAGTGAGGAAGCAAAGGAGGAAGGGTAGGAAGGCCAGCTAGAGATGGGAAGATGGGCTCCCTCGAGCTTCACCTTTCCGGCGTGGGCAAGGCTGCCTTCTCGTGCTTCCTTCTTGACCTCCTTTTCCACTCGAGGCCAGCCTGCTGGGCGCAGGGGCGGGGGCCTGGAGGGCAGGCAAACCCTCCTCCTCCTCTCTGGCCTCCTGGCTTCTTCCAGTGCTCATTGGATTCACTGCAAGTACTAAGTTATACTACGGACCTTTTCCCATTGGCGCTTGTATGCGTCCTGTGTTTTTGATGTTATAATAATTATATTGGAATGTATTATGAATGTTTTTCGATACATGCGACTTCCTTACACTAATGACTACCATGTCCTCTTGAAAAATATAGTTTTATATGTGCTACAATAATTAATATTATTGATTGAACTTCGCGTTCCTGTCAGTGTTGTTGAAAGAGTGAAAGAGGCAGGAGGGGAAGGGGGGGAGGAGGGGGGAAGGAGGGGGGTGGCCAGAGATGGGAAGGTGGGCTCCTCTCTCCCCTTGAGCTTCACCTTTCGGGCGTGGGCGGGGCTGCCTTCTCCTGCTTCCCAGCTCTCCTTTTCATCTGAGGCAGCGAGCTGGGCGCAGAGGGCCTGGGCCTGGAGGGCAGGCAAACCTTCCTCCTCTCCGGCCTCGTGGCTTCTTCAAGTGCCTCGCGCTTAGCTGCTCTCGCCTGACGGGAAACGGAGGAGCCCGCGCCTTCCAAATGCACATGCGCAGAGCAGAGGGGGGCGGTGCGTGGCTGCGCCTCCAGGCTTGAGGGTGCGATCTGCAGCTCCTCCCCTCTGCCCAGCCCTCCTTCTCCTCCCTCCCTCCTCAGGCTACTAGCACCAGGCCGGCAGCGGGGACAAAGATGTGCCCCTCAATGCAGTGCGGCATTCGGTCCAGCTGGAGTCGCCTCGCCCGCAACAAAGGCGCATGCATGGAACCTGGCAGCCAAATGCGCCCCTGACCATGTGGCGCCCTGAGGCGGCCGCTTAATTGGCCTCCAGTAAGAACCGCCCCTGCGGGTATAGCTAGTGGCTTTATAAATAAGCACCTTGGTGTCCCTACGGATGTCCCGGTCCTCAAACACTCTCTGCTTCATTCAGAAAAATGCTGCACTCGCAGAGCTCAGGCAATGTTGTATTTCAGTGTAATTGTTGATTTTTGTGGAGAGGTGGGTGCCAAGGGAGCGGAAATGGTTAACATTTTCTAATGTTACACCATTAAGTTGTATTTCTGGCCTTGCAGGGGGGTTGGCTGTTGACACAGGGCCTTGCAGGGGGGTTGGCGGAAGAACACTTTGTATGCTTTCACAAAGGTGTTTAGAGTGGCTTGTTGGTCTTCTTCTGTATGCGCACAGATTTCTTTCTTTCTTTATTTAGTGTGTTTTTACCTTGCCCTTCTCAACTCCCGAGGGGGGGCTCAGAGCGGTTAACAAAGGCAATCCAATGCCACAATCAATACAAAATATAAACTATAAATACAAAATTAAACAATAGCAGGAAGATTAAAAATGTCTTGGGCTTTTTATGTATTTTAATATGTTGTTGTTGTAGTTGTTTTTAAATTGTATAGCATTTAATCTTGCTGTCAGCCGGTCCAAGTCCCTCTATGGAGGTGAGAAGGTCGGGGTATAAAAGTTTTAAATAAATTATAAATAATAAAACAATAATCAACAGCAACTAAATTAGAACAATACTCAATCCACAATTCTGAATTGATAAGAACAATAAAGCCATATCCCCAAATCTGTCGCCATCAGTAATCCATTCCAGTCAAGATGTTGCTTAAGCTATTGTGCAAAGGCCTGGTCCCAAAACCAAGGCTTTAGCTTCTTTCTAAACACCAGGAGGGATGGGAACGAGCGTATTTCGCTTAGAAGCGCGTTCCACAGGCGGGGGGGGGGGGGGCACAGCCAAGAAGGCTCTGTCCCCCGTTCCGGCCAGCGCATTTGAATTGCTGGCGGTAGTGAGAGTAGGGTGTCCCTGGATGATCTTAAATTGCAGGGAGGGGCATAGGGGCAGATGTGTTCGGACAAATAGGATGGGCCAGAACCATATAGAGCTTTGTAGGTCGAAATCAGCACTTTGAATTGAGCTCGGAAGTGGACAGGCAGCCAGTGGTGCTGACACAGCAGGGGGTGTGCTCCCTGTATGTAGCTCCTGTTAGAAATCTGGATGCCGAACGTTGGACTAACTGCAGTTTCCGAACTGTCTTCAAAGGCAGCCCCACGTAGAGTGCGTTGCAGCAATCTATACGGGATGTGACCAGAGCATGGACGACCGTAGCCAGATCAGACTTCATCATCAGCATACTGGAGTTCTATAACAGATGTTGTTGTGACCTTGGTTTTGGCTTTCAGTGTGCTGAGGTTAAATAGCTTGCCATCTTTCTGATAGATGATTTCTACTCTGGTGGGAAGCTTCCCATTAGCAAGATGAAGTATCATAGAGATGAAGATGGAAAATTTATTTTTATTTATTTATTTATTGTTCATTTTTATATACCGCTCCTCCCTGCAGACTCGGGGCGGTTTACATAAAACAACAGATTAAAATGCAGATAAAACACTTTGTTATATAAAACACAAGGACATGGTCAGAGTTATCTGGGGGAACTTAGACTGAAGGCCTGCTTAAAAAGGGTCATCTTGCAGGCCCTCCAGAAGGGGGCTAACTCTGTGATAGCCCGAACATCGTCTGGTAACGCGTTCCATAGCGTCAGTGCCACCAGGGAGAAGGCTCGTTGTCTTGTCACTGAGAGGCAACAGGAATGAACTGATGGAATCATCAGAGATCTCGGGGAATGTATGGGGTGAGGCGGTCCCTCAGGTACACTGGCCCTAAACCATACAAGGCCTTAAAGGTCAAAACCAGCACCTTGAAAACAATCCGGTACTCTATTGGCAGGCAGTGCAATTGCTGTAGGATTGGTGTGATGTGCTCTCTCGCAGGTGCTCCCACCAGCAATCGAGCGGCAGCATTTTGCACCAGCTTGAGTTTCCGGGTTGTCGACAAGGGAAGGCCAATGCAGAGGGCGTTACAGTAGTCTAACCTCGAGATGACCATCGCCTGGATCATCGTAGCGAGGTCATCCCTGGATAGGTAAGGAGTCAGTCGCCTAGCCCAGTGTTTCCCAACCAGTGTGCCGTGAGCGATCATCAGGTGTGCCGTGGGAAATTGGCACTCTCCCCCCTCCTGGCAGCCCCCTCACAGGTTTCCAAGAAACAAATTGAGCATCTCTGGCAGGATTTTTTTTTTTACTATTTTACTGGATTTTTTGAGAGTTGCCCCCCCCAGGAACTGTTTATAACAGCTTCGTGACATCCATAGTTAACTGGAAGCAAGTTTCACTCAGGGTTCCACCTTAAATGGGTCTCTTTGGGAGCTACTGCTGTCCAGGTCTGCTGCCATCATGTCATTGTTGAGTAGGGTTCCCATAAAGCGGTGTTGGGACTTTCCAACAGGAGTACAGTCAGAGAGTGATGCTGCACACGTGTAGAGCTTAGAAAAGTGGGTTTCTGTGCCAAGAATCAGGCAGGCACTTGCTCCGTGAATGTTACACTGTGATTGGTGTTTCAAATCAATGCTATGATTTGCTAAAGTACACCCCGTGCCTAGCGTAAGATAACGTAGGCTCAGATTGGTCTAACAGTACAAGGCGTGCTGCTTGTTGACATCAGTGCCAAAGGGAGAAGAACTGCGCATGAGCAGAGGGATTCTGCCCCCTCCGTTGCTGGCAAGGAGAGGCAGAAACGAAATGTTGCTACTTGGGAACATGAGAGTCCCAGCCACTGATAGTTGTACTGTGGGAAAGACTAACTTAGAAATGTTCATTGTTCTAACACATAGGAGGGGTTTGAGATGTGATGCTAATGAAAATGTTATGTTTTATTGGATTAATGAAATGCTATGTAACACCAGCCAATGATGTTTGTGAAAAATCCATGAAGGAGGGCGGGCTTTTGGAGATGCCGCCATGAAGGGTATAAGAACTTTGTGCTAAGAATGACCGGGGCCGTTTGCCCCTGATAGCAGCGTGTTCTGCTGGCAACCCCACCAGCTGGTGTTAATCAATAAATCTCTTTGATTTCACGTTGAGCAGTGAAGTTGTTGCGTGATTCCTCATCCTTGCGCCCGCACGTCTACGCGCCGTTTTGGTAAGAAGTAAACTTGCCACTCGGAGTTCCATAACTCCCCAAATTTGCTGCTTCACCCATATGTCCCTTATTCTAAGGGACGTCCCTTATTTTGGCCCTAAAATTTGTGTCCCTTATTTTCAGGCCCTGTCCCTTATTTTTGACTAGCAGGACAGAGCTGGGCAGGGTTGACCAGAGGAAGGTGCGCTCTGTGGTTTCCACGGCAATGCCTGCCCGGGGATCCCAACTCGCAGGGCAGCCTGTGTCCCCGTTGGAAGGAAGAGGCGATACAGGACTTTTTCAAAGTTCAGTAGACTAATTAACCGTTACCCAAGGGGAATGTTGGATCATGTTGGATATAGTTTCTGGTTGCTTGAGAGTTACTCTTACAATAGGCCTAGCTGTGCATCCCAATACTATACAAATGCTGTGCATCCCATACTATACTATACCATACCATTAACTATTGACATAATAATCATGAAGATGTACTGTCTTATAAAATTTATTTTATTTTAATGTTTAGACAGTGTGCTTTTAAAGTCAGCAAAGTCAAGTACTAAATACAGATGGAGAAAATTAGGTAGTTCTAATAATGCTTTTTCTGCATGACAAAGCAGTTAAGAGGGTATAAGTCAGTTTCTTTTGTGAGTTTCAATCATTATCTCAGTCTGTTAATAAAACTATTTCTACCTAAGTTTTTAATGAAGTGTCCCTTATTTTTGTGAAAAATCCTGTAAATGTCCCTTATTTCTTATATCAAAAAATGGCAACCCTATCGTTGAGGACATGGGCGGAGAACGATTCCATAGGCCCAGGTGTTTTGCACCTATGAAAAGCACCTGTTGAGACATCCTAGGGCAGCTCAGTCCAAAACAAAACCTGTAGAAACAAGTGCAAAGGTGTGCTTTTGTTGATGTTTGATCTGCCAAGTAGGGAAGGTTAATGTATATCTTAATATATAGGTCAAAAATAAATAAATATAAAGAAACCACACAGTGTAGATCAAGCATGGGCCAACTTGGGCCCTCCCTCCAGGTGTTTTGGACTACAACTCCCGCATTGCGGGAGTTGTAGTCCAAAACACCTGGAGGGAGGGCCCAAGTTGGCCCATGCCTGGGCTTAGAACACTTTAGAGAAGATGCAGCTCTGGAGCTTCTCCCCGGCAACCAATCAACGCGCGGGAAAGGACACAGCCTCGCCTCTGATTGGCCGAGCGCCCCTCTCTATGCATCCCCGTCACCTCCTTGCCCACCTTCGTTCCCTCGCGCCGGGAGGCCCCGCCCCCTCGTTTTGCATATCCATGAGGCGGGCGCGAGGGAGGGGCGGAAGCGGAAGCGTTTCCTCGGAGACGGTTCCCGAGGAGCTGTGTGTGAGAGAGGGAGGGAGGGAGGGGAGGCTATATAAAGCACCCGCTGGCCGCCCGCTCGGCAGTCCGTCGCTCGCCGCCGCCTCAGAGGGAAGCACCGGCCGGCTCAGCGACCTCCAGGCGGAGCTCGACCGCCCTCCGAACCCCGTCCCCAGCGGAGGAGGAGGAGGAGGAGCAACAGCGCGGTCCCTGAGGAGAAGCAGGTACCGGCCGCGAGAGAGAGCGAGCGAGGCCTGAGGCCAAGAGAACGCCGACCGTTAGGGAGCCTCCCCTTGACCCGCGTCAAGCATGGGCACGCATCTTTGCACGTCGGAACGGCGGGGGAAGATGCGTGTCGCGTGTCAGGTGCCGCCTCGGCCCTCAAATAATAATAATTATATGCTAGCCGTCCCCTCTTGACCCGCATCAAGCATGAACACGCATCTTTGCACGTCGGAACGGCGGGGAAGATGCGTGTCAGGTGCCTCCTCGACTCTGAAGTAATATATTATTTATATGCTAGCCGTCCCCCCCCTTGACCCGCGTCAAGCATGAACACGCATCTTTGCACGTCGGAACGGCGGGGGAAGATGCGTGTCGCGTGTCAGGCTCCGCCTCAACCTTGAAATAATAATAATACTATTTATATGCTAGTTGTCCCCCTTGACACGCGGATCAAGCATGGACACGCATCTTTCCACGTCGGAACGGCGGGAGAAGATGCGTGTCGCGTGTCAGGTGGCTCCTGGATCCTGAAAAAATAATTATATACTAGCCGTCCCCTGTCACGCGTTGCTGTGGCCCAGTCTGTGTATATGTGTTTAGATGTGTATATATATATGTTTGTGCATATATATGTGGGTGTATAGATGTGTGTGTATATATTTGTGTGTTTAGATGTGTATATGTATATTGTGTATATGTGTGTGTGTGTATATGTGTGTGTGCATGCGTACAGGTATGTATGTGTGCATGTATATCCATGTGTATATGTGTGTATTTGTGTATTTATTTATTTACGACATTTATAGGCCGCCCTTAGATGTGTATATATGTATGTTTGCACTTATATTTGTGGGTGTATAGATGTGTGTGTATATATTTGTGTGTTTAGATGTGTATATGTATAGTGTGTATATATGTGTGTGTATGTATTTGTGTGTGCATGCATACAGGTGTATATATGTGTGCATGTGTATACTTGTGTATTTATTTACGACATTTATATGCTGCCATTTTCATCCCAAAGGGGTTACAAGATATATACCCACAATATATATCTAAATATGTTTAGATGAGTGTATGTATATTGTGTATATGTGTGTGCTAGTATATATGCATATATGTGTATATGAATATGTGTATATTCATATATGTATGTGCACATGTGTGTATGTGTGTGCATGCGTACAGCTATATATGTGTGCGTGTATATGTACAGTATATGCATGTGTGTACGTGTGTGTATTTGTGTATTTATTTATGACATTTATATGCCGCCCTTTTCACCCCAAAGGGGACTCAGAGCGGCTTACTAGATATATATACATACAATATATATCTAAATATGTTTAGATGTGTAAATGTATATTATGTATATGAGTGTGCTTGTGTACATATATGTATATGTGTGCATATGTATATGCATATATGGTTGTGCACATATGTGTGTATTTTTGTGGATATATATGTGTATATTTGTGGATATATGCATGTGGACATGTATATGGTGTATTTTGGGGGGGTTTAAGTGGTCCGCTGGGGTTTTTTGTGTGTGTGCGTGTCTGTTTAGGAGTGATGGACACTCGTTGGCCTAATAGTTGTATTGTGTCCAAATTTGGTGTCAATTCTCCCAGTGGTTTTTGAGTTATGTTAATCCCACAAATGAACATTACATTTTTATTTATGTACTAGCAGTCCCCTGCCATGCGTTGCTGTGGCCCAGTCTGTGTTTATGTGTGTATATTTGTGTATATATATATGTGGGTGCATAGATGTGTGTATGTGGGTGTACATATATATATTTGTGTGTGTGTGTAGATATGTAGATGTATATTGTGTATATGTGCGTGCTCGTGTATAATATGTATGTGTATATGCATATACTGTATGTATGTGCACATGTGTATTTGTATATGTGTGAATATTTGTGTGTGCTTGTGTATTTATTATTTAAAACATGTCCCGCCCTTCTCATCCCGAAGGCGACTCAGGGCAGAGCACAGTTTATATACAAGAAACATTAAATGCCGGGACAAAAATTCATATAAGCATACATAGACATTAAAAACATTTGTCTCAATATTAAAATACACCATTTAAAACGGTCTTGGTCATCTGCATCAAATCTAATTGGCCTGGTAATCTTTCCTATTGCTACTTAATTGTCCTGTCCCGAAAGCTTGGTCCCACAGACAAGTTTTTACCATCCTTCTGAAGGACAGGAGGGAGGGTGCCAATCTGATCTCGCCCGGAAGGGAGTTCCAAAGCTGGGGGGCAATCACTGAGAAGGCCCTGTCTCGTCCCCACCAATCGTGCCTGTGACAATGGTGGGACGGAGAGCAGGGCTTCCCCGGAGGATCTTAATTTCCGCGATTAGGTGTGTGTGTATATATGTGTGCATCTGTATATTATGTATATATGGTGTATTTTTGGGGTTTAAAGTCTGTACTGCTGGGGTTTTGTGTCTGTGTGTGTGTTTAGGAGCGATGGACACTTATTGGCCTAATAGGTGTATTGTGTCCAAATTCTTATTTATATAGAAGAAGATAGATTATGTTATAGGTTTCCTCCTGGAAAGTGAAGCCTGAGGATGAAGTGCCTCCTCCTCTCTGCTGTTTTGTTTTTCCTTCCATCTCATATTCAAGTGTGTGTCAAACTAAATCAAGGCTACCATGTTCATTTATTATGTCTAATTTTTATTTATACTCCTGCTTCATATCTCCCACAGGAGACTCTAAAGTGGCTTATGTTTGTGTGTGTATACACACACACACACAGGTGTGATAATATAGTACAATATAATAATACAATTGTATATTTGTATAGTACATGTAATATTACTAAAAATTATATTATAGGGGTATAGTACAATATAGTAAAGGTAAAGGTTTTCCCCTGACATTAAGTCCAGTCGTGTCCGACTCTGGGGTTTGGTGCTCATCTCCATTTCTAATCCGAAGATCCAGTGTTGTCCGTAGACACCTCCAAGGTCATGTGGTCGGCATGACTGCATGGAGTGCTATTCCTTCCCACCTACTCACATTTGAATGTTTTCGAACTGCTAGGTTGGCAGAAGCTGGGGCTAACAGCGGAAGCTCACGCCACTCCCCAGATTTGAACCTGCTGCCTTTTGGTCAACAATTTTAGCAGCTCAGCGGTTTAACCCACTGCGCCACGGGGGGCTCCATAGTACAATATGCACATAGTACAATATAATAATATATATACTTCCATTAGGTGATTGTGAAGGCTGGGCACCTAGGTTGTGGGAGTAGTGGCTTTATTTAGGACAATGAGGGGAAAGCCTATTGGGCATGAGAGGCTGGGTCTTGAATGTGGTTAAAGAAATCAAGAGAGATTTGGTTTTATGAGGTCTTTGATGAAAGGCTCAAACAATAAGGGTATTGAGCATTCACAGGGGGAAGCAATATCCTAAAAGCTGATCCATTCCGATCTTGGAAGCTGACCAGGACCAAGTTTGGTTAGTTCAATTTGGACAACCAATTGAATTGCCAAGGGCTGCTGGCTCTGTTTCTGAGAAATGAAATAGTAAAGCAACTTCTGATTAATTATTTGCCTTAAAGTACAAAATTCATGGGTTGCTATAAGCCAACAGGTAATTTGAGGGCACGTTTTTGTCTGTCTTATAGACCTTTCCAACTCATGCTGACTTTAGGAATCTAAGTTGAATCTGCCACTGTTGTTTCTGGGCCATAGAGACTCGGCCAAGATCACCCAGGGGATTTTCATTGTTGAATAGGGATTTCCAGAGTTATAGTCAAGTGCTGAAGCCAGTATAACACATGGTTCCTTTGAGGGCACACACGGACAAGGAAGTGCTGTCAGTCCTTGGGTTGGGGCATAGTCTCTGCTTGAAGGGGGTCTTCTGATACCTCCCCTCCAATACAGCCGATGGGAGGGCATGGCATCTTGCCAGGGTAAAAGCCCTTCAGTGTTTGGGCACCTCCAGGTCTGTTAGGTATGCCATGGGGACAGTGAGGTATCTAGTGGCTTCTCTAACAATGAAGGCTGGGGAACAGGCTAGGTCGGATTGGTGCTCTATGTCCAGGATCCGTTGCTTAATAAGATCCTTGGCTTGGTCCCATCTCATGCTTAGCAATTGTCCTTGGGAGAAACCTAGCGTTGCGATCTTTGCTGCTACTGTTTTAATCCATGTGGACTGGAAGTCGTCTCTCATGATCAGGGGGGCAAGACCACATGGGGTTGTCTCCATTATAATTGGAAAATGTGTTAGTTTGAGCAATAGGAGGACACTGAGTCAGGGGCAGGCCCGGATTATCCATGAGGCCGCACTAGGCCACGGCCTATGGGCGCAGCCATGGGGTGCCAACCAGACCCCCCCAAAGTTTTTTTAAAAGGTCCCGCAGAACCGCCCCCCCCCCCACCCCCCTTGCTCTGCTGCACCTTGGCTCCTCGCTCCCTCCTCAGGCCACGTTAAGACACCCTAAGTTTAAACAACTTGAAGGCACAAAATAACAACATATCCGGAAGGAAGTTAGGTTTTGGGCTCCAGAAGATCTGATGGCAGGAGTTCAGAAAAGTTGAAGAAAAAAGAACAGTAGAAAAGATGTAGGACATGGACATGGAAGTTTCTGTTCTGTAAAAGCTAAATTTAGACGGCAACGCTAAAATGAAGGATCTTGCAACTTGGGTTAGTTTTAACCTTCCAGGTGATATAGAACTGCAGCTCTCATCAGCCCTCACCATTAATTTTGCTGGAACTAGAACTGCATCAATATCCAGACAGCCACAGCCTGGTGAACCATTCTACAAATATGAAGATATCTGAGGGTATCTCTAAGGCAGGCATCCTCAAACTGCGGCCCTCCAACTGTGTGGGCCTCCAACTCCCAGAAGCCCTAACAAGCCTATTCAATTGTCAGGAATTCTGTAAGTTCAAGGCCCAAACAGCTGGAGCACTGCAGTTTGAAAATGTCTCCTCTAAGGCAGTGTTTATCAGCCTTTTGTTTTTTAGCTGCGGCACATTTTTTACATTTACAAAATCCTGGGGCACACCACCAACCAAAATGACACACTAATACAGTAATACATATAGTTAATATGTTTTTAAATGTATTTATACACTCAGCGTGAAACCTGGGCCTGTTTCAATGAACACAAATAGATATCCTGGCAGGAATGGCAGAAAGACACACGCGAAGGTCTTGCTCAACAGCTGTCAGTCTCTCTCTGTGTTTAGTGGGCATTGACCTTGAGTTTTGGAGTTGTAGTTCACCTATATCCAGAGAGCACTGTGGACTCAAACAATGTTGGACCAGGACCAAACTTGGCATGAATACCCAATATGCCCAAATGTGAACACAGATGGAGTTTGGGGAAAATAGACCTTGACATTTGGGAGTCACAGTTTCTGGGATTTATAGTTAACGCACAATCAAAGAGCATCCTGAACTCTTGCAACAATGGAATTGAACCAAACTTGGCCTATTGAACTCTCATTACCAACAGAAAGTACTGAAAGGGTTGGCTTGGGAATTGACCTTGAGTTTGGAAGTTGTAGTTGACCCCCTCTCCCCCCCCCCCTCCCCAGAAGGAACTAATCTGGAGAGAATAAAAGGAAGACGTGAATAAACAGCTCTCTGAGCACATTTGTTGTGGAGGAAAGGGGGGAGGAAAACAATCACAGGGAAGGTTCCAGAAGAAATGGTGACAAAAGGGAAGTATCAAATGGACAAAGTCTAAGAGGGTGCAGAAAAGCAGAGAAACAAAAGACAGAGATGAGGGAAGTGAGGCAGTGATTGCACGAAGGATACTCTGTAGCAAGAAAGGGTTGGTTTTTAAAAAAACTTTCATCCAAAATATCTCAAGAATCACTGACAGGAGTCGGGTGCAGATTATTGGTTCTGGGGAAAGGAGAGAGCCCGAGGAGTCATTTAAACAAGAGTGTGCTTCTCTGCACATCTCAGAGCAAAAATGTCTCCATCTCTTCAGTCCTTTTCACAGTGCCTTACGCAGAAGAATCTACTCTCTTGGCCAAATTTGGGAATGGACGATCTTTCCTTCTACAGCAGTGATTTCCAAACTTTGGTCCCCCAGGTATTTTGAACATATTGCAGAAGCCCTAATTGACTTAGTCAACAGTCAGGAATTCTGGGAGCTGAAGTCTAAAGCATTTGGAGTAGCAGAGTTTTGGAGACATTACTATAGAGGTTCAGCAGTTGGGATTCAAATAACTGAGTTGAGCCCCAACAACTTGCTGTTGAGAACATATGAGCCCGGGAGAGCAACGGAATGAGAGAAGGATTTGTGCAAATAACACACTGCTGGAGAGATTTTGGTGCTGTGTTGGCTATGCACCAAAAGCAGTTTGAGATTAGTATTCTAGGTAAACACCACCAGTGATCGACATAGTCTGTCTGTTTTTCCAAGAGTATTCATGTTACTCAGTTGTCTTATCTCAGGAGCCCTTCTGGCAAAGCAAACCATATCTCATTTGAAACACGGGGAACATTGTTGACTTTGTCACTTTTACTGAGAATTTATTGGGAAGCTGCCACCATATTTAGTTAGGAGCCAGAAAGAGCAAAAGGTGGAACTGAATATTAGCAATAAAAATGACAATAGTCATCTTGGTACAATTGTGCCCACAATGCAAATAATCAACACTTTGTAAGGAGCAGGCAAGTTGCTTCAGTTTGCATATTTGTGGTCTGGCCCCATCACTCCTTGCATTATACATATGCAACAGTGGAAAAGGCAAACATGTACGACAGTTGCAGGTACATTTAAGTCTCACCCAGATATTCAGGACCCTTTTGCTAGACATTTTGAATAGAAAGATAGCATTTTGATTTTCGGAGACATATACTTGCCAGCTTTCAATCAGATTGGAAGTTTAAAAAACAACAACTTAAAGAGCACATGAATGGTGAAGCTTGTTAGTTTCTAGAAAAGAAGGATCTGAAAGTGACTAGGGCAGAAACATTTTGACTCTTACTTGTTCTCTGCAGATCAAGGCCTAGCTTGCCATGTCTAGCCAAGGAAGGTATGTGGATCCCCACCTGGGAACTGTCCGTAACTCAGCATAAAGGAAAAGCAGTATTTAAAACTTCTGTAAAACGCATATTGTTAAAATGGCTTGTGCTGAATTGTGTGTCCATTTGGTACAAGCTGCTTTCTGATTATGTTTCTGATTATGACCTGTATTGCACCCCATGGCCCAGTTTAGGAAGTATTGCTGCGAATATGTATTGGAAATCAGCTGGATCTGTGGCTGGTTGCTGTTGGTGCAAGTGGGTGGATTTTGGCTGGACTTTAGAGCAGAAGGAAGAGTGTATCTCAAAACCGTTTGATAACTAGGAGGGAGAGGAGTGTCTTTAAGCTGTTTTACTAGATACGCAGCAATTATTTCATGTGTTTATGTGTGCTTGCATGTAATTCTGTCTATTACAGCTGCATGAAGTGAGGAAGTTTTGAACTGCTGAATTTTAAGCTAAGATATTTTTTTTTTAAATGCCTTAGTCTTTTTTAGAATTTAATTTAATTTTTTGAATGCTTCAATGTTTATGTAAAGGCAAAATTATTTATTTTTAAGAGGGCACAGTCAAAGAACTACATTTTAAACACATAAAGTAAAATCAATACATTAAAACAATTCCAATGCTTCAGAACTAGTTTATCCTAGAAACAGACTTGCAGCTTTTAAAGGCAAAATTGTGCTGTCTATGGTTTTTTGAGTAATTGTGTACTTCAGATGCAAAGAGCGAGGTATCTTGAGTTTCATTCATGTTCCTGAAAGCATCTATCAAGGGCTACTTTGACCAAGGAGGCTGCCAAAAGGATGACAAATGCTGATGGTAAAAGCAAGCACTTAATGAAGGTAGCAGCAGCAGCTGTTGTCTTGGAAATAAACATTAAGCTCAGTCCTTCAGAAGTGCCGTTTTAATCTAGTAGGCATCACTTGTTTTTTGAACTGTCTTTAAAGATTCCTTCCAAATGAGACTAATTTTGTCTCAGAAAAGCAGGTATTTGGTGAATGCAAACGCTGAACCTGTCGAGCTGCTTTGGGCTTCCCCTGCTTGGACCCCAAATGAGAAGAACAGAATAGAAATCCAAGTTGGTAAAATGTATTGTTAACATCTGATTACAAATGCAGAGTAAAGGATATTAATTTTAATGGTACTATAGGTTATAAAAATTAAGCATTTAGCAATCAAGAGCCATGAGGAGGAGTGTGTTTAACTCTGTCCACTTTTATTTTACTATCTACAGCAATAATGTAGATTAGCACTTATGTAAATTAACACTTTAAAATATATTTTACGCATATACAGAAATGGAAGTTACACTGTCTGCCACATGATAACTTTGCCACTTCATTCTGCTGCATTTGAACATTAGGGGCGGCACTGCGCGGTAGTTATTTCTCTAGGTTATAGGCTGACTTGGAAGTTGCACTCTTGGGCAAGAGACCTTCCTAGTTCCAGTGCTGGAGATTTTCACTGGAAATCTGGGGATTGATCCTGAGATTTTAAGTACAAAATCAGTACATGTTCTCATTATTGAGCTGTGTAGGGTGGAGCCACAAATGATTGTTATATTTACACTCTGCTCTTCTTCCAAGAAACTCAGAGGCATCAGAGCCTACGACCAACCTTGAAAAGTCAGTTAGAATTACTGTAACTTACTTACGGTACTCTTTGGTATGCATGGTTGAGTAGAGATCTGAACCCATCTCTGTGCATCCAAACAACTGGTGTACTGCATTATCTTGTCATCTGTGAACCTGTCCATTGATCACTGAATAAGGAGGAGCAAAGTACAGTTAGGCATATGAGTTACTTCTTAAAGCAGAGGAAGGGAAATACTTGTCAACATCTACAAAACCCCTTGCTAGAGGGGAGAAGGCTTGATTTGGAGGGCCTTCAATGAGTGCTACATCCTCAGTTTGCCTTAATGCATTTGCCTAGTTGCACAACTCAGCTCTTGTAAACATTTGGGAAGGCTGCATGATGTTTTTTCAGCTGTTGCTTACACAGTGAAGGAGGCTGAGGTTAGGCATAGCGCTTGCTTGTGTAGACTCCTGTTCTGCGTGCTTCACAATTCAGGCTATTTATTCACGCAGAAGAGGCAGCAGGAGTAGATAATCCTGTGTTTCTGCTTGTGTTTTTATTGGGCTTTGCTGGCCAAGTGGAGCATTCAAAATCAGGTCCCCCTCCAATTTGTGTGCATTGTATTTGGGCTTATTTGGATGGTTGAGCTCCAGCAAAATTGCTCAAGTTTTGTGCTTTTAAATGCTTAGCTGGTTTATTAGAGAGGCCAACTTCTCTATTTTGAAGAAAACAGAGCTCTCTGTACATTAAAAGAGAATTGAGGAACCTACACCCTGAAAACATATTCCAAGAAAGCAAGAGGTCCTATAGCTTGTTAAAGACGTTGACTAGCTTTTGATTTTGTATGAAAAATAGTGTGAAACTGGTTTCAGAATCAGAATCATCCCATGCAAAAGAGGCAGGCAAAAATTTAACAATGGGTCTATTTGACCTTTTTTCCTGAGGATTTGGTTATCTGTCTGCCAGGAAATTCTGATTAATGATCTGTTTACAGAGACAAGTTTAACTTAAGCTCTGCTAGGAATTCTATAAATGTCTAGATAAAAGCTTAAGTTGTTAAATCCCAACTTAGTGAGAAGCTGGCACTATTTATACTTGTATGTGTTGAACCTCATGTGGAAATGAAGGATGACTTGCAGTTTCTCTATCGTATGTTCAGGTAACTTGATGCTTGCTTATCCAACTTCCTTCTCCTGGCCCTTTTGTCAACAGAGACCTGTTGACAAAGCGCAATCCCTCTTGATTTCATGCGTCCTGCCTTCCAGCCTCTTGGCTGACTCTGGTACTGAAGTTCACCCCAAAGGCTGGAACCACTGCCAAGGTCTTGGAAAAAAGATATTTGTTTATCCTGCAAGTAGATGTCATTGGCTTGGCAGCTCCCAAGCAACACAGTGCCAAGCTTGATCATGGACTCCAACTGTATGCATAACATGGCCTTTTTTGTGCTTTTACTGGCCCCTTGCTTGGCTTATACATTTATTCTGAAATTAAAGCAGGAAACAGAGTTCATGATCTGATGTCAGTAATCTTTGTTAGCCACAATCTTTGGTCAGTATTTTGCTTTCCCTGCTTTAACCAGCCCTTTTCACTGTTACCCTGCCTAGTAAAACATAAATAAGGGATTTCTGGGTAGCAGCTAGGGAATCATACAAAACATTTGATCCTTCATGTATTGCCTGAAAAGGTTCCAACCTCCAACGTCAGCATCACATAGATCTGTCTGCCTTTTAACATTGAGATTCAGTAGAACTTCGGCAGCACGTTGTGATTGGTGCAAACCGGTCACAAAAATCCTTTTGTTATAGCATGAAGATAGTAGTATGGTCATGGTTCGGGATCAAAGAAAAAACTTTATAGAAAATTCTGCTTTGTGAGTATCCTCAGCATGTTTGGTTGCACCATCGGGAGTCTGATGGTGTAGAATGCTCAATAAAAAATGTACCTGCTGCAAGATGCTGGCTATTGAAGTTATTTTCAGGCTTGTCCAGTTTGTCTAAACCAGTCCTGCTCTGGCTTAATCACTGCACCAATGTGTGTTTCCTCATTGGAAACTGTCAGATGCATTTTGCAAACAGGACTGATTAGATCGGAGCTGGCCTAATTGCATTCCCCTTGGATCACTTGTCTCCTTGCATATACTCCTTCCCACATCATATGCTACAAACACTTGCATATTTGAAATTCTGCCTTGCTTTCTCGAGGTAGAGGAGATTGAGTCTAGGGAATTAACAGTATGCTGCTTTCAACCAGCACCAGCCAAACAATTGGTGATCAGGTTCTCAGCCTTACCACTCCAGAGCTTGCTTGGGAGACCAAAATTGGCCTACAGAAACCAATTACAACTACCTGGGTGTACTCTTTTAGAGTGGTATTGACCAAGATCTAGGTTGTCATGAGTCTGTGTGAATTTGTATTTGGATGTGAAGATGGCTGATCAAAATTGTCCAGAATTCTATTGTCAACATTTCTGCTGTCAAACTTCAAAGACTGAGATGTGTCAAATTTTTTTTGGAGAAGTGGTGTTTCCATGCACAAATTCTTGAGCCAACCAACTTTTATCCTAAGTGGTGACAACCCTCTTCCTGATTCATATTATAATCTGTTTCATACTAACATTACCAGAGATAAATTAGACTATATCAAAGGATGTTTCACATGAACAGTTGAAATTCATAATGATGGGGAAGGGTAATGATAATTATGAGGATCTCTGAATGGGAGGAGGATTTGAATTCACTGTTGTGATTGTGTCAACATTTCATTTGCCCTTGATCATTAACCTGAAGCTAAGGTGTATGAAATTTACACATTAATTCGAATTTTGGCAACAGTTTATTGTGAGAATAAAAGACAGTTCTGAGCCCATTAAGAATTCTCTAATCTAAAGGAAATAAATGTATAAATGCCCTTTTGGAAAAAATAAAAGTCTTTTCTTTCCATACTTATGTATACAGTAGTCTCTCGCTTATCCAACCTTTGCTCATCCAACGGTCTATATTATCCAACACAGACTTCCTCCCGCTCAGATCCACAGCTGTTTCAATATTGCATCCCGCCGTCCAGGATGAGAGCCCAGACAACTCGGCACCAGGCTGTGAAGCATTTCCTAAGTTCTTTGCGGATAAAGACGCATTGATCTGTTCCGGCCTGGTCACCATGTTAATGGAAGTCTCTGAAGATGTAGCTGGAGCACCTGCTTGTCCAATTTTGATGGATCAATTTCAATTGGTGAAACCCGAGGATGTGGACAAGATACTTGGAGGAATGAGAGCGACCACATGCATCCTAGACCCCTGCCCCTCCTGGCTTCTAAAGGAGGCCAGAGGGGGATTGGCCGAGTGGGTGAAGGTGGTGGTCAATGCCTCCCTCCGGGAAGGCAACATTCCAGCAAGCTTAAAACAAGCTGTTATAAAACCGCTGTTGAAGAAACCATCACTGGACCCCACTCAATTTGTCAACTATTGGCCTGTTTCCAATCTTCCCTTTTTGGGCAAAGTCCTGGAACGTGTGGTGGCCTCACAACTCCAGGTATTCTTGGAAGACACGGATTATCTGGATCCGGCACAGTCTGGTTTTAGGCCGGGACATGGTACCGAGACAGCCTTGGTCGCCTTAGTGGATGATCTACGCCGGGAGCTTGACAGGGGGAGTGTGTCCCTGTTGGTTCTGCTGGACCTCTCAGCGGCCTTCGATACCGTTGACCACGGTATCCTTCTGGGACGCCTTGCAGAGATGGGGCTTGGAGGTACTGTCTTGCAGTGGCTCCGTTCCTTTCTGGAGGGCCGATCTCAGAAGGTGTTATTGGGAGATACCTGTTCAACCCCACAACCATTGTCTTGTGGGGTTCCTCAGGGCTCAATACTATCTCCCATGTTGTTTAACATCTAAATGAAGCTGCTGGGGGACGTCATCCGGAGTTTTGGAGTGCGGTGTCATCTGTACGCAGATGATGTCCAACTCTGTCACTCCTTCCCACCTGCTACTAAGGAGGCTGTTCAGGTCCTGAACCGGTGCTTGGCCGCTGTGTCGGACTGGATGAGGGCGAACAAATTGAAATTGAATCCAGACAAGACAGAGGCACTCCTGGTCAGTCGAAAGGCCGAACAGGGCATAGGGTTACAGCCTGTGTTAGACGGGGTTACACTCCCCCTGAAGATGCAGATTCGCAGTTTGGGTGTGATCCTGGACTCATCGCTGAGCCTGGAACCCCAGGTTTCGGCGGTGACCAGGGGAGCATTTGCACAATTAAAACTTGTGCGCCAGCTGCGCCCGTACCTTGAGAAGTCTGACTTGGCCACGGTGGTCCACGCTCTGCTTACATCCCGTATAGATTACTGCAATGCTCTCTACGTGGGGTTGCCTTTGAAGACTGTTTGGAAGCTGCAACTAGTCCAACGGACAGCAGCCAGGTTGATAACAGGAGCGGCATTCAGAGAGCGCACAACTCCTCTGTTGTGCCAGCTCCACTGGCTGCCAGTTTGCTACCGGGCACAATTCAAAGTGCTGGCTTTAGCCTTTAAAGCCCTAAACGGTTCAGGTCCAACTTACCTGTCCGAATGCATCTCTCCCTATGAACCATCGAGATGTTTAAGATCATCTGGAGAGGCCCTGCTCTCGGTCCCGCCTTCTTCGCAGGCGCGACTGGCGGGGACAAGGGACAGGGCCTTTTCAGTGGTGGCTCCTCGGCTTTGGAACACCCTCCCTAAAGACATCAGATTGACCCCTTCCCTCCTGACGTTTCGCAAGAAAGTCAAGACCTGGCTATTTGAGCAGGCATTTGTTGATGAAATATAAGGCTTAATTGGATATATGGAATGACGACGATGCGATGGAAACTGATTTCAACATGACGCTGAGGCTGCAATTGTATGTTTTTAATTGTTAAATTGTTATTATATGTGTTATCTTTTTTGGGGGGAAGGGTTTGTCTTGTTGCTGTGTTATATTGAGGGCAGAGACTGCCTGTGTAAACCGTCCCGAGTCGCCTTCGGGCTGAGAGGGGCGGTATAGAAACGTGACAAATAAATAAATAAATAAATATATTATGACGTTTTAGTGCCAAATTTGTAAATACTACATTAACGTTACCGTGTATTGAACTGCTTTTTCTGTCGATTTGTTATAAAACAGGATGTTTTGGTGCTCAATTTGTAAATCCATAACGTAATTTGACGTTTAATAGGTTTTTCTTTAATTCCTCCTTATTATCCAACGTTTTCGCTTATCCAACATTCTGCTGGCTCATTTATGTTGGATAAGTGAGACTCCCGTGTATATGGAATATATTTTAAGGAAGTATCTTTATCTGTGCATTTGTCCTCTGAGAAAAGTATTATGCTGACAAAAGCTGGTCAGATTGATAATTGGGGTAAACATTATTTTCTGTGAAAAGCTAGCTTGTTAGAGAGGTATTTAAGTCTTCTGGTGTTTGTCTCATGCCATTTCCAACCTGTGGTGTCATAAGTACTGCATTGAGAGAAGAGGTCAGCCAGATGCTTTTGCTGAATGTGTAGTTTATCTATCTAAAGAGCAAAATCCTGCAATTTGCCATAAGAGTGAAGCCTGAAGACCCAGTGATTGTTAGTCCTCCTTTGTACCTACCAATACTAATTAAGATTTTAGCACTCGGCAGCGTTCTTGGCACTGTTTGGACCACAAGTGAGGCAGCCCTTGCCAAGTGAGATTATGCTGTACATTCAGGCAAATTAATGTGTTCTATAATTTACACAAGCTCTAATCTTAGCTCCTATTCTCTGATGCCATTTAAGCTCTCTGGCGCTTAAAACTTGTAGTCAACAAGCATCATCTGCTAAATCCTCAACCAAGCTCTAGCAGGTCCTGGTACTCTGAAGCTCTCAGTTATTTGCTTAGAGAGGGACCTGTGCTGCGCAGACTCTGTTGAAACTGAGGGTGTGTGGCAGTCGGCCTCAGGTTACACTTTTGGGATTTAGTTGCAGTTTAAATGCTGAAATGGTTATGTCATAGCAGTTGCCTGTTTTGTAATTAGCATCCCATAATGGCTTTTCTGGAGGCTTTCCAAGTTGCACACTATTCTCTCATCTTAACTAGAGAGCAGCAGACAGAGATTTGATAGGTTGTTTTGAACCAAACTGGACTTCAGCTTTCTTCACACACAACGCTATGTGTGCAGCCCTCTTCATTCTCCTTTAGTTTACCTTCACTGCCCTATTTTTGTGCTCAGTCATTTGTAAAATTCCTTATTCTAGGTATTGTTTTCTTGGATTTACTAGATCTAGATCCAAGCCTGCTTTTTTAAAAAAAACCTAGTCTATACAGTGTTCCCTTGCTACATCGCGGTTCGCTTATTGCATACTCTCAATTTTACGGATTTCAAAACAAATAATTTAAAATATATATCATGGTATTTTTGCTGTTTTGTGGGGTTTTGCCCCCACCACTCTCCAAGGCGCTTTCCCTCCTCAGTCCTCCCTCCAGCCTTGAAGGGCCTTTCCTTCACTTTACTTTAAGTTTATAAAGACATAAAATAGTGTATAACTACTACCATAATGTATAAATATTAAAATACATAGACTGTCTCTACATCACAGCTTTTCACTTATTGCGGGAGATCCTGGAACCTAATCCCAGCAATAAGTGAGGCAACACTGTGTTCTGCCTTTATCTCAGTGTGGCCACAGATGGGGTTGACAGCAGAGGTTACCCTATAGCAGTGGTTCCCAACCTGTGGGTCCCTGGGTGTTTTGGCCTACAATTTCCAGAAATCCCAGCCAGTTTACCAGCTGGTAGGATTATTGGGAGTTGAAGGCCAAAACATCTGGGGGACCCACAGGTTGAGCACCACTGCCCTATAGGCTCGTTTAGACATTTAGAAAATTTAGTTATAAAATTTTCTGATTTTAGGATAAAGGAGGCTCAACCTGTATGCATGTAATATTGCAATAAATAAACCTATGACCCATCCTGTAAATACAGTACTGGTAGTTTAAAGCCTCTTAAACTGGGCTTCACTGTCATTGCCATAATACAGTTACAGGGTTCAAGCGACATGGAAGCTTGATCAGAATAAGTTTTGGGTTAAAGTAAGCAGTGTAAAAACAAGAAAAGGGAAATGCCTTTTCCTCAACTACTGGTTTTGCTGAAACCAAAATAGGTTTAAGGAGATCAAAAACTTCCAATTGGTTCAAGTGAAAAATGTTCTTAGGTAGAATCCCCCAAGGGAATGATGAGTTTGCAAGTTGCAGGTGGATCTGTAGAGTGCCCTTTTCTGATACTTTAAAAAAACTGTTCACATCTTAAAGATTCATACTTTTAGACTGTAGAAAAGACTAGGCTGCCCTGAAAATTGCAAATATAAAAGTAGTTTATTTAAACATAAAATATATTTAGAATCAACAAAAAGGTTGTTCATTTCCAAGTAGATAACAGAGGAAGGATTGTGAAATCTGAATATCAAAATATTCATTCTTCACAGCCAAAGATGTATTTCTGGTAGACCAAGGTTTTTATGTGTTTTTCTTGTTATAATTGCCATTATTATGGTTAATGAAAACCTACAGCTGGCTCTGAGTTTAGCCAAAGATGTCTACGAGCATATTTGGTTTTCACCGTTCATACATACCATTCAGCTTGTCATGCTAATTGTCCCTACTCCTGTAGATGAATGCCATTGTGAGCCTTTGCCCTCTTGCAAAGGAGTCCGAGAAATCCCCATTAACCTGTCACCTTTGTGGCTTGGAGTGAATTGTCAGAGATTCTGAAACTCATTGAGGAATCAGAGAAGACCATCCCCTCCACCCCCAGATGGAGGAAGAATGGATCTGTAGCAACCACAATTTTCAGTGCCCTTAGTATGCAGATTTACAGTTCAAAGGCAACCTTCTTGTATTTAAAAACACACATGAAGAAGCAAACATGTGGAGAGAGTGGCATGTTGAGTATCAGGTTGTACTGAATTTACAGTAGAGTGGAGTCCTTAGCTGGAGTTTCAATTAATGCCGCCTGTCTTGGTTTACAGAGGAATAGTAATGTTTTTGTAGCTGAACATGACACCAGTGTTTTGCTGACCCTGCATATTTTTCTCCTCCTTCAGCTGCCCAGCCTTCTGTTGTTGGCAGGGCCGGCTCATTAAAACACACGCAGGCACACTTCAAAACAAATCCATTATCACACTGAAATGCCAAGTATCAGGAGGGGCGGAGGTCGTTTTTAAAAATTCTCTCCAGTGTTTTCTCACCATGTATTCCTCTCCCCTCTCCTCAATGTTATCTGATCATTCTGCCTGGCCCACTTCCAATAAACTGTGGCTTTCTCATTTTCCAGCAGACCCCCCACCAGTTAATGTTCTGAGGACTGTGATCTTGCTGCATGTTTAGCAGTAGTGTTCCCCTATCCCCAGAACCTATGTATATTGACTATAGAAAATATTTCTTTGAAAGGAATACACTGTCGGAAACCATCTTAGAGAGGATAGAGAGGAAAAGGGTAAGAGACTAGTGTGTATATTAGTATAACTTAGAAAGACTGCCCAAATTTCCAGTTCTAAATTCAAAATTATCATTGGATTCAATACTCCATTCATCAAAATGAACCATTGTTTGCTCACCTACTGTATATCTGCATTGTAACCTTCTAAATACCATCCTCCAGATGTGCTGAACTCCCCATCATCCCAAGCAGCAGCTGACAGAGTAAAGGGAAGATAATTCTTTATATGTTCACTCTTGTTAAATGTTAATCTCCTTAGATCCCTTATTCTTCAAAGACCCGAGAAAGAGTTTGCACCTAAAGTTTGGGAACTCATATGGGCACTTTCACATGCTTAACTTGCAGTTTTCCGATACCAGGAAGCTAACAGAAATAGTTGTGCGTATGTGAAGGAATGGCAACACCAGTAGTCTCCGAAGTAAGACACTGGCAGCAAGAGAGTCCTGGGCTTCATGCAATTCCGGGGCTAGTCTAACAAAATACTTCCTGGTCCCATCTTTTTTGTTTGTGTGTTTTTAAACCTCATAGTCACTTTTCAGCAAGATGTCAGATGTTTTCACCATTACTTCATGTTTACTACTGAAGTAACAGCTGTGTGTATCATTGAGGTGAGCCAAGGAGTCCCAGATGAATGACTAAGCTGTGTAAATTGTTATTTTATCCCTCGTTTATAGACAAATATTCTCATTTTTAAGCCTAACAATGTAACATTTGTAAGCACCAATTTTCAGTGCCGTTTCCATTGCTGGGTGGTTCATATTTCAGAAGAAGGCGGAACACAGAACTTATTTCATATCAGATCTCTCTGAATGGAGGAGGGAAGAGGATGGTACCAAAGTGTGTGTACTTTGACCTTTGATTGTGCTCATAAATGGATGGATACTGAAGTACATTATGAACATCTCAAAAACGATTTATCAGTCCTAGGAAACCTCAGTTCATCATGCTAAATGAAACAGGAGCAGGCTACATTATGTGTCAAAGGTAGCTTTGTGTGCTTGCCAACTGATAATCCGTAAAACAGGGGTGACCAACTATTCAAAACACAGACTCGTTGTCTAATGCTCAAACCATTGCACCACCTTGGCTGCTTTGTTTTAGAGCAATGCTGTCGTAATTCAAAGAGCACAACTATTGTTTGACCAGGAAGTGTGCTCAAGGACACCTGATGCGGACAAATCGCCAGCTAGGACGACCTTCCCTTTTCACGGGGTTTGTCGCAAACTGGATGCTCCGCAAGCCTATGGGACCGGGACAGGGAACATCAAACCCTGCGCATCCCCGACCACGGCCACGCCAGACCTTGGAGAAAGAATTCCAATAATTACAGGAAGAGGAACTGGTAGAGCTAGAAGCCGGCCAACAAACAGAGGCTGTGGAAATCAACGGAAGTTTTACTCCTCTCCCAATCTGCGACCCATTCCCGACAGAACACCTACTCTCTACCATCTCCTATCTTTTCGTCCCTCCTGCTTCTCAATGCAAGATCCACACTAAATAAATCAGCCACCGTAAGTGAGTATATCACTGAGCAAAACGCAGATATCACCTGCATTACTGAGACCTGGACCCGGGAGGGGGACAATATACCCCTCCGCGAGCTGTCCCCTCCAGGCTTCCAGATGCTCCATCAACCCAGAATTGGAGGTAGGGGAGGAGGAGTAGGAATACTGGTCCAGGACCACATCTCCATAACAGCTGTACAGACCCCGGAGATCACTGGCATTGAGTGCCTGGGAATTACCCTAAATGCCAAGGAGAGCCTGTCGATTCTTTTAATCTATCGTGCACCTGGGGCCCCGAGGGAGAGTACCTCCAAACTACTTGACCTTGTTGCAGACTGGACCCTTAGATCGCCGAGACTCATTGTGCTAGGAGACTTTTAACGTCCATGCAGACATGACTACGTCATCTCCCCTAGCAAAGGACTTCATCCATTCCATGGACACTCTAGGTCTTTCATTAATGGAATCCAGCCCCACACACCAGGCCGGGCACACCTTAGACCTAGTCTTCGGATATGGGCTAAAGATTACACCACAAGCAACAACGGAGGTCCCCTGGTCAGACCACTTCACCCTGAAGGTTAACATCAAAATTCCTCTACCACCAAGGATAGATCCAGAACCTATCCTGGTGCGGCAGAAGAGACTCATGGACCCTACCAGATTTGCGTCGGCCATAGAGTCCGTGGAAGTCCCCGGGGGTACCCTTAACGACCAAGTAGAAAGGTGGAATGTAGCCCTGTCTAAGGCTATCGACCAAATAGCTCCTAAACGCCTCTTCCGACCACGCAGTTTCCGCTCTCCGTGGTTCACCGAAGAACTGAGGTCACTGAAGCGCAAACGAAAACAACTGGAGAGTGCCTGGCGGCGGAAACCTAGCCAGACATCAAGAACAGCCTTCAGAAACATGTGCAAGACATACGAGCGGGCCACAAAAGAGGCAAAGAAAATTCACAACACCTCCTAATAACAGCTGCGAGATCGCGCCCAGCGCAGATTTTCAGGATTGTCCGAGATTTGGTCACCACCAATCCGCAGCCAAAAACCAGGGACACTCCAGCCATCTCAGCAGAGGAATTCCAGGAATTCTTCATAGAGAAAATCACCGCTCTTCGGCTAGACCTGCTATCCGTGCCTGAGGATACGAGTGAGAGGGTAGAAGAACTACATACACCAACTAACCAGATATTTGACCACTTCAAAGCCCTGGACCTGGAGGCAGTTAATAAAATCATCTCCACAGCACGGGCGACTACCTGCTCCACGGACCCTTGCCCATCCCATCTAGTTAAGGACTGCGCAGAGGGGCTCTCGATTCCCTGATGCAGATAATAAATCACTCCCTGGAGCAGGGAATTTTCCCGGATGCCTTGAAAGAAGCCTCGGTCCGCCCACTCTTGAAAAAACCCAGTGATGCCAGCGAACTACCGTCCCGTCTCAAACCTCCCGTTTCTCAGTAAGCTGATCGAACGCGCGGCAGCAACCCAGCTACAAAACTTCCTTGAGACATCACAGGGCTTGGACCCCTTTCAATCAGGGTTCCGCCCCGGGCACGGGACCGAGACTGTCCTGGTGGCCATCTCGGACGATATCCGCTGCCAACTAGACAAGGGAGGCTCAGTAGTTCTGGTATTGCTGGACCTTACTGCCGCATTCGACACGGTGGACCATGATCTGCTGATACGACAACTTGTCGCCATAGGGATACAAGGAACAGCTTTAGCTTGGCTTAGCTCCTTCCTGCGCGGACGTAGCCAGCGAGTTGAATGGCTAGGCCAAACATCTAGGAAATCTCTCCTCGAGTGCGGAGTGCCCCAAGGCGCCATATTATCACCAACGTTGTTTAACATCTATGTTCGGCCGTTGGCTGGTATAGCGAGAGCTTCGGCATAGGGTGCTACCAATATGCCGATGACACCCAGCTCCTACTGAAACTGGAGCCTGGCGCAACCGGTGCCCGAAAACTTCACTCAAGGCCTAGAAGCAGTGACAAAATGACTCCAGCCCACAAACTTAAAATAAATCCATCAAAGACGGAGATCTTATGGCCGGGCCGCCCAGAACCACCTTTCTCGCTGCCCCCTTTGAAGGGGAACCGCTGATTCCGTCCCCTCAGTAAAAAGCCTTGGTGTTATCCTGGACTCCAAATTGTCGATGGAGGCCCAGGTTGCCTCCACGAGCAAAAGGGCCTTCTTCCACCTGCGCCAAGCGAGACAATTGGCGCCCTATCTTCCCGACGGAGCGCTAGCTACAGTAATCCATGCCACGGTTACATCAAGGCTGGATTACTGTAACGCTTTGTATGTAGGTCTACCCCGTCACTAACCCGCAGGCTCCAGATTGTGTAGAACGCGGCCGCCAGGCTTCTCACAGGAACATCGATGAGATGCCACATTACACCATCTCTGCAGCGCCTGCACTGGCTGCCCGTTGAGTATAGAGCCTTACACAAGACCTTGACCTTGGCTTTCAAAGCCCTACGGGCCGGGGCCCAACATACCTAAAAGACCGCCTGTTGATGCCTGCTTACTCAAGGACCCCGCGGCCAGCAAACAAGAACCTTCTTCACGTACCAGGCTTGAAAGAGGCCCACCTGGAGACCACGAGACGGAGATCGTTCTCCGTTGTGGCCCCCGTTCTTTGGAACTCGATGCCACCGGACCAGAGAGCCTCCCTCGACCTGCCCCAGTTCCTGACCGCTCTGAAGACCTGGCTATTTAGGAAAGCCCATGGTTAATGCAGAACCAGGAACTCAAATACCGAGCCTGGCCCCTGCATTTAACCACTGAATATTTTAATCTAGTTTTAAATACTCTATTTTAATTGTGGAATTTGTTGTGTGTAAGTCGCCCAGAGCACTAACGTGGAGGGCGACTCAGAAATAATAAAGTCAGTCAGTCAGTCAGTGATAGGAATGGGGTAGAAGACTCACAGGAACATTTTTTGTAAATGAGAAGGCTGCATATTATACTGCCATATAATTGATACAAGGGCAAGATGGATGGATGGTATCCTTGAAGTGACTGATTGAACCTTGAAAGAACTAAGGGTGGCCACGGCTGACAGGGAACCCTGGCGTGGGCTGGTCCATGAGGTCACAAAGAGTCAGAAGCGACTGAATGAATGAACAAATATGTTTTTATGAAGATGATGACTGCCATGCTGAGGTTGATAGACATGTTTGTTCTATATACTATTTTAAAAAACAAGACATATCATTTCCTCCCCTCTGCCCCTTCAGGTGCCCAGTGCATATTATTTTTAATACTTTCTCATTCTCTAGCATTCAGCACCCATTCTCCATCTAAGCAAACAGTTACATTAGCAAGTAATGCAATACTGAAAGTGGACAGGGAGCCCCTGCCCTCTCCCCCAAATCCTGGGGCAAAAGGCAACTTTTCATTTGCAGTGTTTTAATTAATTTAATGCTTTTAGGCGATTTTAAATTATTTCTTTTTAAGAATTCGATGTTTAATTCTATGTCAGTGTTTATATGGCATAGGTTTCTAAATTGCAAATTGCATTCCTTTAAATGTTGTAAAACACTTCGAATCTTATTTTAAGAGAAAAAAGTGGGATAGAAATAAATATACGTAATAATAAAAACAACATGACATATAATTCCAGTTACCCTACGAACTGTTCAGGAGGTACTGGTGTTCAACTTTTTCTGAATTCTGATCCCAACTGGTATTTCAGCACAGTCCCTGCATTTTCACTTCTGTTTGCAAAATAAAGGACATCTTTAGCACTCTTCATCCTGACTAACTTCACTGTGTACCAACATTTATTAAAGAAAAAAGCCTGAAATACTGAATTTGAGTCTAATGCAGATTGGAATGCTAATAGTCCTAAATAAGTCATTGTACTGCTAGTAAACTGAGGCATTATTTACATGAAGGGGTAATTTATGTTCTGTCCTCGTGACCGTTTCATTCAGAAGTTTCTTTTGCTCAAATGATAGGTTGTTTTCGAACTGGTCTTGTGAATGTTCCTTTTGTCCAGGGCAGGTTAAAAAATGGTGCTTGCTCCATGAGAGATTCAAAAATAAATATGCACTCTAGTAACCATCTTAATACTGTAAAGTTTCTCCTATTGCTTCACTTATTGGATGTGTCCCAAATGGCCCTACTGTAAGTGAGCAGGTGATGCAAGATGGCATTGAACTCAGACCTTTGAACTCGGTGAGACAGCAGAAGTCAGAATATAATGACTGTGTTGAAATAATCCCATTTTTCGCGCTGAGAACAGCCAAACGCTGTGACCTCAATACATTTTGCAGACTAAGGGAATTTCCTCCCCCTCTAAATCATCTTCCTGCTTGAGTCTGGAGCCTTTGGTGGCAGCAAATGAGTTCACTTGATGTTTGAGTTACTGTCCTCACATTATCTAATTCTCTCCCTAAATCCTAAAACCAGGAATTTTCAAAAAGGCCAGAAAGTCTCAAGAGGTCCGCCTATATGTGTGTATATTATGCACACAAACATGCAGTTTAAAACAAATGACATTCTATCTATAAAGTTGGCAGTGGTAAATAAGATTACAATAGGGATTACAATTCTCTCATTTTCACCAAAATAGCTCATATGTCTAGAAATCACAGTATAACCATGCAATATTTTTAAATTGATCACATTTTCATTAGTGAACAGATTTGTGTCACACAATGATGTATATTATTTACTAGCTTGGGGACCCGGCAGTGGCCAGGTTATTTGGTGCTTGACTGGTGCCTGCCATAACTTGCCATCCTGCCGCGTCATTGCCACCTGCACTATTTGTTAATCTGCTGTAGTTCTATTGTAGGGAGTGGGGTTTTAAAATTTTTATAATGTTGTTTTTATGTTTTTAACCTGTATATTTTATGTGCTGTAAACCGCTCTGAGCTTCGGATAGAGCGGTCTATTAAGCCGAATGCAATAAATAAATAAATTTGAAAAGGGTATTGTTTGTTTTAGGATGTTAGGTAATATCAGTTTAGTCATATATTACACTATGTCTTAATCAAACTCAAGTTTGATCCAGATCATTGGTGGGTCACAGTGGTGTCTGAAAATGGGTGAAGGTGCTGCCAATCCTACCATCTGATATCCATCCTCCCTCAAACTGCACCAGGATGTAAATTGGGTTGCCAGTTGTCTGTTTGCCAAGTTTGGTCCAGGTCATGTTTATTTAAGAAAAGGTTGTTTGTTTGTTTTTTTAAAAATAATTGTTTCAATACTAAAAAGGGTAAGGTTGTAGTTGGACGCACATCATACTAAGTCATCCCCCTCAAACTTCATCATTTTGCTTAGGTTCACAATGTTGCCTAGTTTAATTTGGTAAGGATAAACATTAGAAATACTCCTTGTTTGATTTTGGATTTTAAGAATAGACCTATTAGACAATGCATAATTGTATAAATAGGGCCATTTATAAATTTGTGCAGCTGATGTGGTGCAACTTCCATCAGTGCAAGACCAACCTACTTAGCTGCTTGTTGGTTTTCCTCATGTTAGCAATCAGTTGTCTCACATGATTGCTGTTGGTATTTTCCCTTTTTTGCTGTTGTTGGGATTTTCCAATGGTTTCCCCCCCTTTTTTTGAGATATGTTTATGTTGCCACTTTGCTTGAAGGATGTCTATATATTTTGGGGCCTAGCTTGTAATGCTAGTAATGGTCTCAGTACATCAGGAAACCCTCTCACTGTAGTGAAATCCTCTCAGAAAATGAACATTCCATTGCCAACGGAAAAAAACTGTCATCTGGCCAACGGAAAAAAACTGTCGCCAATCTGAGGTGATATGCACTGCTCGCAAGCATTCAGTTGCATTCTTTTTTTCTGGCCAATCGGAGTCTTTTATGCAAATTGTCTCTCTATGGCAACTAATGGCTTCTGTTTGGTGCCTTAGAGTGTCGGAGTTCTGAGGCTGGCCAATCAGTGTCCTTTATGCAAATAATCCCACAGTTGCAGCCAATCGAAACGCTGGAACATATTCCTCCCGTCGCACCACCACACCACCGCCCGCAAACACTGACTTTTATTATATACATAGATACACACAAATATCCATATAGTGTCTAAACTTAAGTATGAATGCCATAAAGTATTGAATAAATAACATTTAAGTAAGAAATAAAAAATAAGGTCTGAATCTAAGCTTTTCTTCAGGAACTTGATCACTCTTGTTAGGATAAGTAGAGTTGGTTTTTTAAAATACCAAAATAGCCTTTTTATAAAAATTATGGTTGGTTAACTGTTTTTTATTAGGCAAAATCCCACCTCAAAACTACCTTATGAAGAACCAGTGGCCAAAATCCTTTTCGTAATATAGAGAAATAGGTTGTGTTACTCATACAGTGATTTTATTGGATGCTAGTGCAAAATCCGCAGCCAGCTGATGGGAATGGAAATATGCCTGCATGCAGAATCCGTACAGATACAAAAACACCTATCGTAGTTCATTGCATTGTACTTTGCAGTTGTGCAGCACGATGTCAGACATATGCATTTTGCTGTGATCCGCACACATTGTGTTACAGTGTTATCCAGTGTCAGGATTACAAATGCAAGTGGAATGCAACTCGTCTGACAGTTATTTACACTACAGTGACGTGAGATCTTGGACCTGCTTTCAAATCTCTAGACATTCATAGGGGTACAAATGCTGTGCTTACAGAGTGTTGCATTTCATGACTGGGCAAATAGTGTGTTGGGAGTTGAGAGTGAGCACACAGTGTTGAACCTGAACTTACTGTTTATTTATTGCAGTTGTATGCCAGCTTTCTTCCAGTTCTGTCTGATTCCAGTACAGGCTCCTTTGAGCAGATTGCAGTGTGGCCTATTTGGGAAGCGTAGTCAGAAGGCAGTTTCTTGCATGTGCTGTGACGGCTAACTAGTGAGAGCATAAGCTGCTAATATTACTGTAGTTTGAAAGGGCAAGCTGCTTAAAAGTGGACAGGGTCCTGCATGAGCAAGTCCTCTAGCTGCCCAATAATTCCACGTGTTGTTTGTTTGCATGCTAAATTTGTGCACAGCCCTTTGCAGACCTGCCTTCACAGGTGCCTCTTGGCTCCGTGTTGAGGCCCTTTGAAATAACATGAAATCAATACTAGCCCCTGCCTGCACAAGCTTTCCACCTGTTCGTGATTCTCATGTCCCTCCAGCCTCCTGCCAAGGACCCACGCTTATATCAAGGTATGCATTTCACTGTCATGTGTTACGGCAATGAATGTTTCACAGGAAAGCACAAATACATGCAGCGTAACTTGTTTGCCAGAGCAAAATTAGATATGGGGAAGTTGTGAATTGAAATCTGGATCAAGTGGCCCACAACACATGACTGTGTGCTGTCTTGAGCAGCCATCAGCCACTACATTTCTATTGCTTTACAAACACCCCAAGTTGGGTTTTAATTTACAATTGAGAAGTTAGATTTTTGAATGCCAGCATAACAGGCCACCGCATTCTGTTGAAGCCTTGTGCCAGGAAAAGCTGGGAAGATACCTGTGTCTGAATGAGAAAAGCATCCAGTATTCATTTCAGTAGCATAGGTAGCAAGATGAGAATACTGGAAAGAGTGGTAGGGTGGGGTGTTTTTTTTCTAGCAGTAGGTATGCATCCTGATCCTGGCACAGCCAATGTTTCCGCTACTGTCTTTCTAAAACTGTTGTAGCTATTTTTACAAAATGTGTCATTGAGGTAGCTGACTGATTGAATGTTAGTCATAATTTAAATGTGCTTGGATTTTCTATAGCAGGGGTGCTCATTAGGTAGATCGCGATCTACTGGTAGATCGCGTAGGGTGTCCTGGTAGATCGTAGGCAGGGCGGGAGGAAGGCTCAGTCCCACCTCGCAGGCTCCCGACGCCGCCCAGGTGCAGAAGGAGGTTGGCTCTTGGAGGTCTCCTCCTATTCTAGGAACCCATTATTACTATTATTATCAGAGGCTGAATGGCCATCTGTGATGAATGCTTTGATTGTGCTTTTCCCTTATGGCAGGAGGTTGGACTGGATGGGTCTTGGAGGTCTCCTTCTACTCTAGGAACCTGTTGTTGTTACTATTAGTAGTAGTAGCATCAGAGGCTGAATGAATATTATCATCATTATTATGAATAAATTCAGGGGTTTTTATACTCACATTTAGTTGAATTCAGTCTTAAAATATATGGCTCTCACTGAAATAAATTTCCAAATATTTTGCTTTTATGGCTCTCTGAGTAGTGGGTAGGTTTTTGACTTGGTTGTGTTATAAGTAGCTCGCATGCTGAAAAAGTGTGAGCACCCCTGTTCTATAGTATCAAAGGTTTTGTTACCAACCAGTAAGAAAACACTCCTTTGTGAATAGTTGTGAGATACATGTATCTCCTTTTTGTTGGTGTTAATTGTTGCCATGTTGGCTTCAGCTTTTTGCAAATCTAGAGTTGATTTACTTCATTAATCAATGTTATCCACCTGTTGAGCTTTTCCTCTTTCCCCCCACTTTCTTCTGCTTTGCCGAGCATCATAATCTTTTGTAATGAGTTACATCACCTCACATACAAAGTAGTACAGTCTCTGTTTAGGCAACTTGGCTTCTAGGGAGATTTCAGACTTGATTTATAGTTGGCCCTCCTTATTTGACCTGCCCTCCAGTGCCATGGTTCAAATGGGTTGATTTTCTCTCTGTCAGCTTCCTTCATTGTCCAGCTTTCAGAACTGTATGTGGAAACTGGAAATACTGTGGCATCTCTATTTTGAGGGGATCTACATAGGAGGTTGACAGGATGGGAGGAGAGCCACTCCATAGGAGACATTCCTTCTACTGGTGCAGAAAAAATGGAGTCAAAATGCTAATGCACAGGGTCTAGTTCAGAGTTTTCAGACTGACAGGAAATTACCTTGGTAATGCGTAACCAACCTAAATAAAATCACCACACTAAGTGAATTATTACGAATTTGAGAAGCTCCATTGCAGATGTATAGTCAGCCATTTACTTCTCAGCTTCAAAACTTTTAATGCTAGTATACAAAAAGACATATTTCCATAGAAGCTTAGCTTTTTCACAGCAGTATGGCAATGGTTATGATTCTGCTGAAGTGAGCACTCAGTTTTGATTCAATGTTATTGCTCACCTTTTTGTGCCATCTTTGTCTTCTTTAATATGATAGATTAGTTTACCATAGTAAAGCCATACTGCTATTGGAAAAAATGAGAGCATGATGGACCAGGCAAGAGGTTCTTCCAGACCATGCTAGTGAAGGTGAAAAAAAGGATCTTGGATGTTGGCTATATTTGGCTGTAACTTTGTCATTTACCCCAAAGTGTGCATAATAAAATATCTTCTTTTTCTCATAACCAAAACAACCCGCCTCTAAGACACTCCATATTTATATTATATGTATTTCACATTAAGTTTATCTACAGTTGCAGTAGTTCAAGACCTGTGTAATAATGGTAGACATCTCAAAATCTTCAGTTAGAATTTCCCAAGCTCACCTAGAGCATGGTTTTGTTTCTGGATTAAAAATGGAGGCCTGCCCACCATGTGGCCCGCCAGATGTGTTAGACTTCAGCTCCCAGGATTCCTGACCAGTGGATAAGGTCACTAGGGCTTCGGGAGTTGGAGTCCCAAACACCCGGAAGGCCATTGGTTTAGTCCATTCAGGCAAACCTCAAAGAAGCACTGATTGGCTCTGGTTTCTCTGCTGCACTGGCACTTCTGACCTTTTTGAATACTTCCTATCAAAGAATAATTTGTTCTAGGTAGCATGTTAAAAGGAACCATCCATGCACTGATTCCTGGAGCACCTGGGCCAGGAACCCTCTTCCGACCCATCTTCTCTGGCTGTGGAATTCTAAAGTCTTCCTGAAGTCTTCAGTTGCAGGTGCACACCCATATCTTTCTGTAGTTATGCCAGCCATTCTGCCCACCCACAATAGGTTCTGAGTTTTTCCTCCTCCTCGTCTCTGTGCATTTCTTATCCTTTGACAAACCAGTGAATATTGACAAAAATGCATCTTATGCTTGGCTCCACATTCTCAACTAGGTCCAGTAGGCTTTGGGAATATCCAGGTAGGCACCGTGAAATGTCCAGAGCTGTATAGCAAGTTAAATGAATATGCAAGAGTCCTTGCAGATAGAAGACCTGAACCCCATCTTTTTTACGAAGACAGCTCTTGCTAGTCAATGTTCTCCTTTCACTTTCTGTGTCAGTTGCTCAATAGATATCTGCTTCAGCTGGAAGTAGGAAAGGAAGGGTTTGTTTGCTGACTTTCAGTTAATGAATTGCTGACATATGAACTTATCTGCATTTTAAAACTATCTGTTAAATGCCTCTACTGAGTCCCCGCCTCATCTAAAGTGGGGTGAGTATGTGGAGGTAGACAGTAAGGCGGAGGGTTTTGGGGGGAGGGGGGTTGGTTTCCAATTAAAACATTTTTTCACCCTGGTTTTTCCACTTTCTACTGGAGATACACTTCAAGACATGTACCAATTGAAGTGGAATGAAGTCCACAAAAGCAGGTGGCAGATAGAAATTGCTAGCTTTTAAGGTACCACTGAGTTACATTAAGCTAAGATAGCTCTCCACTCCAAAAAAGATTCTTGTTTGCCTGTGGTTCTTCTGGTCTCATTACAGTATCTGCTATTTACAGCATACTATATAAAATTCAGTTATACCAGCCTTGAATCTTTTAGAATGAAAAATAATATGTGAATAATTTAGGTAAATAAATGATATTAGTATACATTAGTAAAGCTAGAACATTCAGGTTGCTTACTAAAAGAGAACAGATTTTAACTATCCTTCACATAGGTATAATTAGTTTGCTATGAATCATAATAACTAAATGGAGCTATCTGTGTACAGGCAATATTTTTCTGAATACATCATTCTGTGGACAGAATAAAACCTCTGCAAATTAATCTTCCCTTCCATTTAGAAATTTGGAAGTGAGGAAATACACTATTTTCAGATTGTTTGTTAATCTACTGTATGCAGATAAAAATCACACTGACAAACAAGATGAATTGTGTGTGTCTTGGTTTGTTCATTAAAATATAAAGTATAATATATGCATACAGTAATGACAATAATTTAGCTTATTTTTTTCAGATTCACTTTTTTTGTGAATCTGAAACTGAGAAATGTGTTAACGTAGTTTTTGGATGTGTATGAGAAGCAGACAAAAGGTTAAAGTCAAGGCCAGACAAAACCATAAAGATTATTGATAAAACCAAAGCTTCTGTACCTCTTCCAGAACATTCCAATTATTAGAAACAAGACCCTCTTTAAATCCTGGAAAAAGGAAATATCAAAATTTGTCTAGGACGGTAAAAGACCGAGAATTAATCATAAAATCATGACAGATAAGAAATCCAGAGGAGGGTTCGGTCTTTCTGACCTAACTCTATATTTTGAAGCTTGCGCCCTTACATGGGCGAAATAGTGGATTTCCCTAAAGAGACAAAACCTCCTGACACTCGAAGGCTTCGACCTACGGGTAGGCTGGCATGCCTACCTATGGTACAGAAAGACGAGGGTCGAAAAGAACTTCGGAAACCACTTCGTAAGATCGGCGCTGATATTAGTCTGGAACAAATATATCAGATATTTCTATACGAAAACTCCCCTTTGGGTATCGCCTATGGAGGCAGAACATCGAAGATTACAGGGATGGAACATATGGCCAACATACAAAGTCCTGCTGAAAAAAACCAACAGGATCACAGACCTAAAAACACAAGAGGAACTAAAAAAAAAATAAAATACACATACGCGTCACACCTAAAAGAAAACTGGCTCAAAATGTTCCACAGATGGCATATCACCCCTAAAAAAATCGGTATTATGTACAAGAACAACTAATCAAACTGTTGGAAATGCCACTCTCATGTGGGCAGCTACTTCCACATGTGGTGGTCCTGCCCTATAACAATCAAATATTGGAGAACCATACACAAGACCACCCAAAATATCTTAAAAACAAATTTCCCGATGAAACCCGAATACTATCTTCTAGGTCTAACAGATAAAGATAGGAACATGGACTCAAATAAAGACATCCTCTTCACCTACATGGCAACTGCGGCAAGAATAGTGTTCGCCAGATTATGGAAATCTGAAAAAAAAAACCCTCAATTAGATGACTGGTTGCACAAAATACATGACATAAAGGACATGGATACTCTAACCTTCCTCTTGAGGAAAAATACAGGATCACCAAGAAGACAAACTGATTGGAATCCAATAGACACATATAAAGATAACTAAAAGTGACTATAAACAAACCAACAAGGCTAAACCATAGCCAGTTGATATACCAACAAAACAAACAATTGAAAAATTTTATATTGAAAAAATAAGAAAGGATGTAAACCACCTTAAGGCTGAATAGAAGTCAACATGTTTTATTTTTGTTTGTCATATGTCCTCCCCTTAAGGCTGAATAGAAGTCAACATGTTTTATTTTTGTTTGTCATATGTCCTCCCCTTCCTCCTTTCCCTTCCCTGCCTCTACTCTCTTTCCTTCCTCTCCCCCTCCCCCCCGGCCCCCTTTCCCCCTCTTTTCCCCTTCCTTATATTTCACTTTCTACCCCCGTCTAATTACATGTCAGTTTTATGTGTATTATGTATTGTCTATATTGTTTATTTTAAAACCCAATAAAATATTTTTTTTAAGATTATTGATAAAACAAAAGTATTTGTGCATTCTGAACTTAGTCTCCTTTACAGTGTCAAGCAGACACAGAAAGCAATGATTTTCAGAAAAGCAGCTGAGAAAAGCAATGCACACCCGGTTTCATTGAATATTAATCAGACTTGTTTTTTCTTATCTTTCACTGTCGGTTTTTGGCTTTTTATAATCAATACCCTTTCCTGTATCCGTTTAATTCATGACTTAGAGTAGGTCCAAAATAGCTAAACTTCTGTCCACTGCATCCAATGGAGATTGGGGATGTTCCTGGAACAGATATCTAAGAGTGTCCTGTAGTCTGTGCTCACGTTATTTTCTAAGGCCAAGTCCTAGATAGGCATTGGAATCACTTTGGGGGAGTATATCAGGGTTTGGCAAAGTTTGCTCCCACCCAAAGAATGATGTTGGGGAGAAAATTCTTTTGGAGCTGTGATTCCCGGAATCCCACAGTCTATATCTTCCCATACTAGCTAGGGAATTCTGGAGACATAGTCCTGAAGAGCCCGCCCTTTTCCAAATTGTGCTTATAGAAAGGCATCCGAAGTGGGTTTGGGGCCACATATTTTCAGCCGCTTCTCTGCTGATAGTATCTATGTTACATAACTTTTGTCAGCAAAAATGGTCTTGTGTCAATAAGGGCTCCCTTGTCTTTGTTTGCTTCTATGTAAAAAAAGAGAAAGGATTTTCCTCACACGCCATGTGTTAGAAACGTTAGTTGTGCATCTTTTTACAATTACAATGACACTTCAACCTCTGCATATTTTAAGATGCAAATAGAGGTCCTGATGATTAGCTAGCTTATTGCTGCATAAATAGCTGCCGAGTGGCTCAAGAGCAAACCTGATCTATCTCCTGTCAGCATTTGGTTCCATGTGAGATTCTGCGTCAGAAGATTAAAAGGCTAGCCATGGCTAAAAATATAAGCCTGCAATGATAAACATTGAGCTGTAAGCCGTTTGGGCATACATAAGAGTGCATGCTGTGTACAGTTATCTCCCTGGAACAAAATTTAAGTTGAGGGCTTTTGGTGGAGAGTGTTCTTTCCGTCATCTTCCATTTTCCTTTGGCTGCACAAGGGCACAGAAAAGAGCAAGCAAGCTGTTGGTGCAAGGCAGGCTTTTATACATACAGGTGTGTTGTTGTTTATTTGTTCAGGTGTTTCCGACACTTTGTGACTTCATGGACCAGCCCATGCCAGAACTCCCTGTCGGCCGACACCACCCCCAGCTCCTTCAAGGTCAAGTCAGTAACTTCAAGGGTAACATCATAGACTCATAGAATCATTGAGTTGGAAGAGACCTCGTGGGCCATCCAGTCCAACTCCCTGCCGAAAAGCAGGAAAATCACATTCAAAGCACCCCCGACAGATGACCATACAGCCTCTGTTTAAAAGCCTCCAAAGAAGGAGCCTCCATCACACTCTGGTGCAGAGAGTTCCACTGCTGAACAGCTATCACAGCCAGAAAGTTCTTCCTAATGTTCAGGTGGAATCCCCTTTCCTGTAGTTTGAAGCCATTGTTCCACAGCCATCCGTCTTGACCTTGGTTGGCCCCTCTTCCTTTTTCCTTCCATTTTCCCCAGCATCATTATCTTCTTTAAGTTTTCCTGTCTTTTTCATTATGTGGCCAAAGTACTTCATCTTTGCTTTTAATTTTCTTCTCTCCAGTGAGCAGTCGGGCATTTTTTCCTGGAGTATGGACTAGTTGGATCTTCTCAGAACTTTCCTCCCAATTTCCTCCAACAAAAGCATCTATCTTCCTTCATTCAGCCTCCCCTAAAGTCCAGCTTTGACTATGCGGATCTTTGTTGCCATTGTGATGTCTCTTGTGGCTCCTTAAAGGAGACCTAAAATCCCATTTAATGATTGAGGACTACAGATGAAATGTAGAACTTAGATATTATTAAAAACCACTGACAAATGTGTTAAGGTAGATATATTTATAATTTCTGCAGCACTTCTAGAAACTTATAACTATAGTATTGCAAAGCTTTTTAAAGGTAATTTGTCTTCTTTGTAAATACGTAGCTTTTCTTTGATTCTATGCAGTTAAGATATATTTTTATTTTCTTCTCGATTCTGTTTTCCTATGCATTGGGAGGGATCATTAAACATTCCTGCAGATTATACATTTGCAGCTTTGTAAAGATCTTTTCATCAGCTCAGCTGACGCTTCAATCTTTAGATGCCAAGCTCAGGTGTTGAGTGCAGTGCGATGTCCAGTTGTAACAGGTTTGTCCATGTCAAGCTCATGTTGCTTCCTGGTTTGTCAAATCATCTGTCTCTAGAATTCAGGATGTAGAAAGAAAAGGTGGAGTAATTTTTACTTTTCTGTATTGATGATGCAGATCGGATACCAATGCTATAAACTCATAACAGCCTTGTTTACTAAAACAAATATGTAGATGATTAAACATTATGAGGTGCTATAGAGTATAGACAATTACAGCTTTAGCTGCCTGCATTTTGCGAACTGTTAAATAAAACTACGTCAGATCAAGCAAGATCATGAAAAGAAAATATGTACAACTGATGTTTTCTAAGACTTTAATGTATCCTGTCTCTCGCTCCCTTTGTCTTCCAGGGATGTCAGTTGGTTTCCTCGCTGCCCTTTTCTCATGCTCTCCACACCTTCTCTCATTCTGTGTCTGCTCTACCAGTCACTTATCTGATGGAGAGGCTACAGACAGGAAGCAAGAGGAAGGAGAAGGGAAATGACTCAAAAGATTTTCTATGAAAAAGTGTTTGGGATTAGGAGTTAATGATGAGCCTGGTGCCAAAAACCAGTATTGCATATATATGAGTAGAAGGGCCAAATGCAGGGAAACAGTATCAAAAATTAGGCAGCTACCAAACTCTTCACTTAGCAGCCAGAGGATTTGCATAATGAGCTTTTTAATTGTGTTATTTTTCTCTGCTACTAGATTTCAAACAACTTCCATGTGTGTTATTCCTAAGCTGATGAGAAATCGTACTAGGGGTGCAAACCTCTTGACTCAACATCAACGTCAAATTACTGATACTGGCTAATGGGTTCTGGGGTATAAGAATTAATCCAGGGCAAGTAGTTTTGATCTTGTATAGAGATGGAGTTGACCATTTGAGAGTCGTTCACAAAACTGATTGCCTTAAATTTCAAGAGATTTGTGATTGGGTAGCTGTAAGTTTTCCGGGCTGTATGGCCATGTTCCAGAAGCATTTTCTCCTGACGTTTCGCCTGCATCTATGGCAGGCATCCTGAGAAGTTGTGAGGTCTGTTGGAAACTAGATTATGATTTTAGAGTTTCTTAATACTGGTAGCAAGATTTTGATCATTTTCATGGTTTCTTCCTTGCTTCTGGAATATGGCCATACAGCCCGAAAAACTTACAGCAACCGGTGATTCCAGCCATGAAAGATTTGTGATTGCCGCTGTTACTTTGCTCACTGCTGAATAAGTATTTGACAAAATACCCTTTCAACTTCAATTAAATTTGTAGCTTGATTATCTTTTAATAAAGTGACCCATCTCCTGACTCCAGATATTCCTTAATATAGCCTCTGGCTATGATTGGCTTGACATTGAAGGAGCTGGGGGTGATGAAGCCCACACAAACAGCAGTGTGGAAATGCCAAATGGGATCAGACTCTATTGGCTAAGTGTTATAGATCAAGGAAAACAACCAATGTATGCAAAATATGTCTCTATATTATTACATAGTGTAAATAACACATAGTGTATCACATTGAACATACATAGATACAAAAGAAACAGGCGCCGGATGCAATACGTTCCGGGGGTCCGCTCTCTGTGTGAAGCTGTATAGCGGCTCGCGTTCAGCATGGGCCGATACGCGAGCAGGGAGAGGAGGCGCTGAGTGATGACGCTTGCCTGCGCCTGATGCGGACGTCGTGAGGACAATGTTATTGTGGTGACGCCAGCACGTAGGAAGTGGTGTGCGGGATCTCCCGGAAGGATGACAAACTTGAAATGGGAAACCCAGTGTAGCAAAAAGGGAATCCCGGGCGTCCTGTCAATCCAGCCTGGCGGTCTCGCGTCCCTGTGGTGCTCAGTTGAGCCGAAAGCCACAGTAAGGGAATCCCTGGAAATGACGCGGGAGGGGGTGATGGAATCACAAGCGGGTGGGTTGGATTACAAGAAACACAAAGCAGGTCCGATTGAAGAGCTTCAATGCTCCAGAGGGGCAGAATTACCTCAGACTAAACATGGAGGAAGAGGCGGTGTGGCTTCTTCTTCACATGGAGGCTTGAGGTTTAGCAGAGCCGACGGCCAGCTGATGCTATTTATTTTCCGCGGTTTTTTGAAACCGTTTCGAAGGCCCCATAGGCTCCCTTTTTCAAGGCTCTTGTAGCTATACCAAGCAGTAGTCACTAGAGATATAAATATTACAAGGAATGAATATCCACCAAGTACATTAATAACACAAATACACAGCCACATATAATCATTACAAGTATAATACATACCATATCAGGTAGAGAGATGCACATAACCCTATACCATGTGGATAGGGTGACCCAAAGGTACTGAGTGCGAGGAATCATACAGTTTATAACAGCATGGAGCTGATGCAGATTGGGTCATTGAGGCCAGCTGGCCATTCTGTGTTTAGGCGGAGGGTCCATAGGTTTTCTAGCCTAATTAATTGCTCACTTGTATCCCTTTGAGTATTTGGATTGACCTTCTCCAGGATTCTGACTCTTAAAGAGGCAGGTGTATGATTCATTTGGACACAATGGGAATAGAATGCTGAATCTAGACTCTTGTTATTAATTTTCGAACGATGCTCAATAAATCTGGTCTTGAGCTCTCTTTCGATTGGCCTATGTAAATTAAATCACAACTGCACTGGATGGCATAAATAATCATTTTGGTAATGCACGTTCCAAAAGATTTTACCCAAAAGTGTTTGTTTTTAGATGGGCTGTAAATTTGTTTATCTGTGCAAATGTTTTTACAGACTGAGCAATGTGTGCATGCTACTGTACCCGGCGATAGGGTGCTTCTAATCGCGGGACTGCGTTGTTCGGTGTGTACCAAATAATTTTTAAGATTCTTAGTTCTTCTATAGGCAATCATAGGTATGTTGTTAAGGCCATCAATGTTGCTTACAAGTGGCCAGTATTTGTTAACAATAGATCTGAGTGCATTGCTGTGAGGAGAGTAAGTCAATGGCCAGATGATTCTTTGGGGGTTTGTCTTGTTTGTTTTAGTAAAGAGGTGATTCCTATTGGTGATTTCTTTTTAATCTCAGAAATTGAGAATATGGAAGGTTTCTCTTAAGATTCTGTGTATGGAAACTCTGGAAATGGAGGTAAGTGTTTTGATTGGTGGGTTTTTGGTAATTCCTAATCTGTAAGTAATCCATGTTCTTGTAAACAGTGACATCCAAGAAATTCACTTCTATTGGACTGCTGGTGGATGTAAATTGAATGCAGGGATGCCAACTGTTGAGCCAATGGTCAAATTCCCTAATGGGTACAGAGTCATTAAGAATAAGGAAGACATCATCTATAAATCTAGTGTACAGTCTGACCGATCTGGAGAAATGATTGGGGTTGTCCGGGAAAATGTATTTCATTTCTAGACTATTCATGAACAAATTGGCTAGGGATGGAGCTGCCGTGGTGCCCATGGCAATTCCATGTATTTGAAGGAAGAAATCATCTTGAAATTGAAAATAATTGTAATCTAGAATTATGTCCAGCAGGCTCAACAGGAAACCTGTGGGTGGATCCTGATTGTTCCTGTTGTTGAGGGTGGACTCAATAACTTCTCTTAGTTCAGGTAATGGGATATTCGAATAAAGGGAGGCAACATCCGCAGAATATAGGACGTCACCTGGGGCTAGTTTGAAATGTTCTACTTTTTTGATAAAGTCTGTGGTGTCCTGAATAAATGCCCTGGTCCCTTTAACTGCTGGTTGGAGGAATTCATCGAGAAATATTGATAAGGGTTGTAGAATTCCATCACATCCCGAGATAATTGGTCTCCCTGGGGGGGGAAATGTATTCTTGTGAATTTTTGGGAGACAGTAGAATTTGGGGACCCTATAGTGTCCCTTAGATAGAAATTGTCTGGTTATATTATCTATGTCCCCCTGACTGAGGGCTTCTTCCAAAGTGAGATTTATAATCCTTATGTATTGTTTAGAGGGGTCCATGGGTAGCCTTTTATAGTATTTAGGATTGTTTAGTTGATTTAGGCATTCTTTATTGTAGACCTCGGAGTCCAAGATGACAATGGACCCTCCTTTGTCTGCTTCTTTGATGACAATGTTGGGATTATTCCCAAGTCGTTTGAGTATTTTAACATCGTCGTATGGCATATTCGAAAAATTTTTGTCCTGAGTGTGATCAATATGTTTGATTTCCTGAGTACCATTTCTTCAAAGGTCCTGATGTTATGGGGGATTTATGGGTGTAAATCTACTTTTGAGGGCGAATTTGTTGGTATATGTATGGGGTGTACTACCTGCAAAATGGTGTTTAAGTCTTATTGTTCTGAAAAGTGTGGAAAGATCTTTTCTGATGTCAAAATCATCACATCTTGGTGTGTGTACAAATGATAATCCTTTATTTAATAAGGTTTCCTCCTTTTCAGAAAGTACATATTTAGACAGGTTCATAACTATCTTTTGTTTCGTTTCCCCGGCCCCTGGGAAAATTTTGCCCACCTTTTGGGGTCTTGTTGGGTGGGTTATTTTCGGTCCCTTAAAGAGTAAGAAGAGGATGTCCCTGGTTGGGGGTTATCCTCAGGGGGATTGGATCTATTTCCCTGTGAGCCAGTGGAGTCTATGGAATCATTGGAAAAGGTGATTCTTCTATGGCCAAATCCTGATGTTCTGGGGGCCCATTTGTAAATATTCCCCTCCTTATAATCCTTTTCATCCCTTTTTAATTTTGAAAGTTTTCGTTTTTTAACCTCATTGTATAGGGCTGCACAATCTTTTTTGATTTTTTCCAAATCCACTGGTTGAATTTTATCCTTCAGGGTCTCTTTAAGTTCAGATATCTCGGTCCTGAGGACCTCACATTCTTGAGTGGCACGTTTAACTATAAGGGTCATCAGATCCAAAGAACATTTTTGAATTATCCCATCCCAACTTTTGGTAAAGTTATCATCAGACAGATATACACCTTGAGGAATCCTCATCCTCATTCCCCTGGGTATCATGGACTTTCTGATATATTCAGCTAAGGAAGCAGCATTCAATTCTACATTGATCAATCTACATTCCTTATTTAATAAATCATCTGCAGTGAGTTCCTCATGTGTCTCAGCATCTGGGTCCTGCGCATCTTCTCTATTAAAGACATTATACATTTGAATAATATCAGCCCTTTCTTGGGCTTCAAAGGATGTAACTACATCCATAGTTGCTCAAGGGTGAAACACCACAAACAGTTAAAGAAAAACGAGCTGGCTGGTAATCAAAGCTAACACAAACAGCAGTGTGGAAATGCCAAATGGGATCAGACTCTATTGGCTAAGTGTTATAGATCAAGGAAAACAACCAATGTATGCAAAATATGTCTCTATATTATTACATAGTGTAAATAACACATAGTGTATCACATTGAACATACATAGATACAAAAAGAAACAGGCGCCGGATGCAATACGTTCCCAAAAAGTACTTGCCCTATGGCGAATAGTTGCTTCGTAATTCTTCCCTCCTTCAAAGGTCTCAAGGTAGGCATATAGCCAGGGATTAATGAACAGGTAATGTTGTATGTTTTTAATTTGACCACCTTAAGATCCATTCACTTAACAACAACAACAACAACAACAACAGTATTCCTGACTATTTCTGTAGCCACGATAAGCTTGACTTGTAATTTAATATTGGATTCCTATACTCAGGCTAAATTAACACTGTGGGGAATCTCACTTTGCAATTGTAGGGCAGTCTCTTTAGGACAGAAATGAACTGATTATGGGATTAATACATCAAATCAATTGACTGAATTGGATCATTGATCTTTGCTGCTCTCAGCATTGCAAACCATAGCATTGTGTAAAAAGGAAAATGGTTGAAACTCTTCTCCGTGTGTGTGTGTGTGTAATATTTAAAACCCTAAACAAGTATGTGAGGAAAACTGAGATTGCAGAAGGGTTGTCATTTTAATCTTGGTTGGTTTTATTATAAGCTGTTGGTTTTATTATAAGATGTCTTGAGATCTTCAGGTTAAGGGCAGGATAAATAAATAAACTGACATTTCAAATGAAGATAATGTGTCAGTTCAATGTAAGTTAAAATACTTTTTCTAGGTGAAATTTTCATCTGTTCTTGTGCTCTTCTCTTTACTTGTTCTCCTCTGACCTTATTTTTTCTTTGCATCTTCTTCTATGCTTCTTTAGATCTTGTTTCCATAGAGAGGACAGTGGTGATCATTTGAGGCAGAAGAAGGTTAAATGGTCACCAGGTCTTTCTATAAAGGCTTTGGAGCTCCAAAGGAGAAGTGCTTGGTAACATTGGACCACAGGATGAAAAGGGGTTGGAGAAAGTAGGTTTGCCACATGAGGCAAGGCAAGAGCTTGACACTGTTGTCATAAAAGTGCCTGGGCATAAAATTCCACCAAATAGCCATTTTTTCCATAATTGAACAGTATTAATTTGTCCCACTTCCTGCCTCGGCATGCCACTTGAATTTTTTTAAAGAAAATTTCAAAGCCTCGTAAATGTCAAAAGCACTCTCCTTCTTTCTGCATTGCTTCCTTTTTTATCCCATGCTGAGTAATCTTTAATGAGCTCATTCAGGGTTCGTAGCATTCAGCAGAGCTCAGTCGAAGAGTTAATAGCAAGCAGCCTACTTTCTAGATGGTTGCTGTTAAGTTATTCCATACAGGTGCTTGAAACCACAAGGGCTGAACAAACTGTCCTATATCTCCCTAGGTAAAGCTGGTGGATGGCTTGCACCAGTGGCTGTAACATAGAAAAGTCAGCAGTGGCATGTGGCTAAAAACCCTTTGGAATCCCCTCCTTGAAGGAGGGGATTCTTTAAAGTTGCATACTTTAAAATTTCCACTTTTCTGTGTATCAGCTTCATCATTCACACACTACTTCACTTTCTGCATCATCTGCCTACACAGCTCTGAGGCTATATGACAGTCAGTTTTCTACTGATTGTTTGCTTCTATGGCATTTTGTGCTGAGATATTGCAATGCCCTCAATTCCCCCCTTGCAATGAGCGAGGAGTTGTGTTATTGCACAGGAAAAGGGCAGTGTGTGTGAAGGAGGCAGAGATAGCTGGTACGTTAAGATCTGATGCAGAACTATGTGGTGACTCCAAAACGTGAGCCATTTGGCAGTGTCTGTAGCACATGTGTAGCACTTTAGAACACAGGGACAGCAAGTTAAGCAAACAAATGTTCTGTACACTTTTTCATGTTAATCTACTGTATATAGGTCGTAAACCAGATATTTTGGGGATTGTAAGTAACTGAAATCAATATTCATTTTGCCCAGCCTATAAGGCAGAAAGAGCACCATTCAACAAAGCCTAAGAGGCAGCTATTAGTGCACTGCAACTCATCGTAGAGCTCTATAGATTTTGTTCCTGCAGAATCCATGCTGTGCTTATTGCTGTTATGAAACTGGGTCAGCCCCATGTGCATTGCAGCATTTCTTACTATGTGAGTTTTCCCACCTGAAATTAAAATGAGTGCAAGAATGGAGTTTTAAAAAATCTTGCATAAGAGAAAAAGTGTTGCCATACCAGGTCATTTAAAAAATTTTAATAATCCAGTATATGTGACTTAAATTTTTGCTTGGGGCAGCTGCAAGTAATATGTTCCATATCTTTTGTAGTACAATCCATTTTCCCATTTGTAGCCAATGAGGAAGTTTGGGAGGTTGGGCAGATGAGTGACTGTAATGTGGTATGTTTGACCTTAGTCAACCCTTCAGATAAACAGCTGGTCTGGAAGTGTGTGTGTATTCTACGATACAGAGTTGAGAGAAGGCTCCATAGTGAAATCCATGCTTTATATACAAAAAGATAATGGGTCAACACTGAGCTCTCAAAGGCAAGGCAGAAAAGACTTGTGGCTGAATATTTGGAAAGTCACTTCCGGTCAGCACTAACCAGGGTTAAGAATCAAATGGCTCTCCAGGTGTGGTTGAACTGCAGTTCCCAGCAGCCCTAGCCAACATAGTCAATGAGGGCTGCACAATGAAGCCAGTACCCAATCCATTACACCTAAGTTACTCCATGATGCAAATCCTTTAATTCGTTTCCATTGGCTTCTGCTTACTGTATCAAAGGTATCCAGTCTAGTTACAGAGCTGGACCATCCCACCTTCTTGGTAGCTCCTGCTGCTGGGCATTTAAATAGTTGACAGCCCTCCCTCTCACAAAATCCCACTCTCAGCATTCATTAAATGCTGGATGGCAGAAGTATGTTTTCATTGCCTGCTAAAAGCAACCAGGGATGAGGCCATCTTAACTATGACCCAGAATGTCAGTGTTATATCTGTAAGGCACACAAGGTTTGAGACTCTGCTTGACTAGTGTTTATTTATTATTTATTATTTTGGTTTCTATACCGCTCCTCCCCGTAGGCTCAGGGTGGTTCACAAAATCTAAAAGCATATACATTAAAAAGCAATACATATAAAAACCAAGTTTCTACGAGTTTTAAAGGGGGCCACTAAGATTGAATGCTTGCCGGAAAAGGGTAGTTTTACAAGCCCTCCAGAAAGGGGCCAGTTCTCTAATTGATCGAACTTCCTCCGGTAAAGAATTCCATAGAGTCGGAGCTACCACTGAGAATGCTCTTTGCCTAGTAGCTGATGAGTGGTAAGTTTGGATAGAAGGGACATCAAGGAGGTTTTATTCCTTCGACCGTAGTGATCTCTGGGGAATATATGGGGTAAGGCAGACCTTCAGGTAAACCAGCCCTAGACCATACAAGGCCTTAAAGGTTCGAACCAGCACTTTGAATGCAATTGCTGCACTCTGTTGGGAGCCAGTGCAATTGCTGCAAAATGGGAATGATATGACATCTCACCGGCACTCCGGCGAGCAGTCAAGCTGCAGCATTTTGCACTAGCTTAAGTTTCCGGATCACAGACAAAGGAAGGCCAATGTAGAGGGCGTTACAGTATAATCTCGAGATGACCGTCGCCTGGATCACCGTAGCTAAGTCGCTCCTGGATAGGTAAGGTGCCAACTGCCTAGCCTGTCTCAGATGGAAAAATGCGGATCTGCTTACAGTGGAGACCTGGGCCTCCATTGTCAGCAGTGAGTCCAATTGGACTCCCAGACTTTTTACTGAATACGACAGGCGTAATACCTCGCCGTCCAGGGTAGGCAGCCGGCATTCTCTCCCACCCGGGTGACCCAGCCATAGGATCTCCATCTTTGATGGATTCACCCTCAACTGGCTAGCTCATAGCCATCCAGTCACAGCCTCAAGGCACAGATGGAAATTATCGGGTACGAAGTTCGGCCGGCCTTCCATTCTCAGCACAAGCTGGGTGTCATCAGCGTACTGATGGCACTCCAAACCAAAACTACGCACCAGTCAGGCAAATGGACGCATATAGATGTTAAATAACAAAGGGGAGAGAATAGCCCCCTGAGGGACCCCACAGCTTAGAGGGAGCCTCTTGGAGACTACACTTCCCCTCTACACCCGTTGTCCCCAGTCTTGGTGGAAGGAGGACACCCATTTAAGGGCAGTCCCTCTAACTCCCGTTACGGCTAAACGGTGGATCAATAATGCGTGGTCTACCGTATCAAAAGCTGCCGTGAGGTCCAATAACACGAGCAGTGCTGATCCACCTTGGTCCAACTGGCAACGGACCTGGTCTGTAATGGAGACCAGCACAGTCTTCGTCCCGTGCCCAACACGGAAGCTGGACTGGAAGGGATCTAATCCGGCTGTGTCATTTAAAAACTGCTGCAGCTGTCCCGCTGCTGCCCTCTCAATCACCTTACCCAGAAAAGGCAAATTCGAAACTGGGCAGTAGCTAGAGGGAACCGAACAGTCTAGGTCCAGTTTCTTCAAGAGCGGACTTACCACGGCCTCTTTTAAACCCTCCGGAAAAACTCCTTGCTCAAGGGAGCCGTTCACTATCTTCAACAGAGGGCCTCGTAACCCCTTCCAGCAAGATCTAACCAGCCAGAAGGGGCACGGGTCGAGGGAGCAAGTAGTTGGTCTGATGTGTCATCTTTTGATGTGTCATCTTTTGGTTAAAAATAAAATGTAGTGTCAATATGCAAATACAATGATAAAATAAGAGTCAAAGTCATGTGAAATTAGTTAAAGGCAGGTAAAAGCATTTTTCCAAAACAAAATGAATTAAATTAGGTAAGTTTTTATTTCCAACAGGAGTTGATGAAGTCTAGTCACCAGTTGGCTTTTATCAAATTCCTCCTTTTTCCATTGAGTTGCTTGAGAACATGTGGCCTTCCTAAACTGCAACTTGGCAATTGAGTACAGTGCCCTTTCAAGACAGATCTCTCTCTCTGTCTACATCTGTTTTCTTTGCGTTTTGGTCGTCAATGAGTATTTTACCGCACTTTCCGTTGGCATGTTATATTAATACAGAATGCACTTCACACAATAAATAATAGAAAAGTTTTAAGAAAATTAAACCTTTTGTATCATTTTTAACTCTTTTTTTTTAAAGGGGGCTTCTGTAAATCACTTGCTCTTACTGATCGGCAGTGATGGTACTCTCTTGTATGGGCATCAACAATTGTTCTTTTTATTAAATAGAGATTCTTACTACAACTTAAGTTAGCACATGATGTACATAAGGCTTCTTTAATTATGATTTCGGGGGGACTTTTTGAAAAGTAAACAATCGAGCAGCTTCTGAAGCAAGATCCGGGGGGGATAAGCACTATGCAAACTATAATTATCAAGCAGTGTGGATGGAGCTATATTAGTACTAATTCAATCTCATAGCCTTTTCTATGTAGAGGGTAATGGCATTTATGAGTATCTACATGTTCAGAGATGTTCTCCTTCAGTATGAGATGCTGGAGTCAGAGATCCAAGGATTGTGCTCTTTGTTCATCTTCAGGGGTAACACCTGCTAAGGACTGAACACTGAACTAAAGGGGCATGCAGCCTAATTTTCCAGGGCTGATATGCAAATGTGATTAATGTTCTGACATTCCCTTCCTGATAATGCATAAAAGGGTTTATGCTCCCATGCATGTATCAGAGAGCTAAAGATGCCTCTTTGGAGAAACATGGGCTTTTTCATATCCTTCTCTTTGAACACAACACTTGTGAATGGACAGCATTTTGAGTCGGGAAATACTGGATGCACCAGAAGAATTGAACAAGTGCCTAGTTTACTCCTTCTATTGCAGTTTCTGAGAAAATTTGGTTACTCGTTCTTTGGCTTTCTGCATTACAATTATAACTAATTGTTTTTAAAAGGGAGTCTGTTGGATGTGTGCATGCCCCTCTTCAACAGAAAGACAAAATAAGCCAGACATTGCCTTGATACTATCTTCAGTTTCTTTCCTTCCTCTCTTGGGAAAGTAAACATTTCAAGAATAAAAGGATCTGCTAGTAATAAAATATAATAGGATGCTGTAGAATTAGTGTTATGATACTAGAAGATTGGCTGGAATCCTCAAAAAAGTCTTTCACTAAGAAAACCACATTCTTATCTGATTGCAGTACTTGATCTTGTTTGTCTGCAAAAACCATAATAGGTTCATTCACATAATATGTTTTGGGATATATAATGCCTTGAGGTTTGTGCTTGAATAATTAAAGTAGTTGATGGAAGGAAGAGGGACCTGAAATGGGGTGGATTCAGTTGAGGGCAGAGGCTGTAATATATAATCACAAAGTTCATCCAGGACAAATCTTCCATGACCTACCAATGTTAGTGTTGACTTGAGTCACAAACTGTGGTCTAGTCGCCCCTTTGGGGCTAGCGAAGGCCATCTGTAGTAATCAATATTAAGAAATGGACATCCCTGTTGTGCTGTCATCTTCAACCAGATTCGAGACTCAGGGCTCCAGGGTCAGGATCCAATATCATCTTTGAAAGTAGACTCCAAATAATCATTGTCACTCCCTCAATCATTAAATATGTTGGTGGATTTTATGGTGAGAGGAAGGGGTGAAAAGGAACCAATATAAGGATCTGCTTTGCAGAGGAGCAAGGTGGGCATCCTTTTGTTGATTTTCCAAGGACAAGTTTCTCATGATTGAATTCAGTGGATAGTCCATTTGTATTTCAAAAATGTGTGTTCTTTTTATCATTGCAGCAAAGTGCTGTTAGAAGACTATATAGTCCAACTATATAATGTATATTTGTTATTGCTGTGTGGAGAAACAAGAAGCAGTTGTCTGCTTTAACAACTTCCTCTATCATGAATTTCTGTTCCTCATTTAAGAACCTACTAGAATATGTGATTCAGAGACAATGCCTGCATGTGTCTGCACAAACCATATTAAAAATTTAACAAGGACCTTGAGATACTGTATGTTTGCCTCTTTAGACCCAGTTTGTATCAGTTAATCTTCTGTTCCCAAGGCTAATGAAGTGGTTGTGCTCCTCATTCTTCCAAGGGGGGGAAGAGTACCTGTCCTCCCACCCTTCTCCATGGTCTTGCTGGGCCCGGTAATGAATGCTGCTTGCCAACTACATACTTCTCAATGTTCTGCAATGCAGTGCTGCAAGTCACATGGTTTGGAAGAATCTCCTTTCAGTTTCAAATGAGCGAATGGAGGAAATTGTTAGTTCAGATTGCTGCTTCTTGCTTCTCCACTTAGTGTTACAATTGCACCATAACAATGCCTACCGGCACTGTTTCCCTTGGCAGCACTGATAGTCTTAGAGTTAGCTCACGTGACATTGATAACTTTGTCTTTTGGGGCAACTTCTGAAGGCAGACCATGACATCACCAAACAACAAGGATTTTGCTTCAGGGTCAGGAATACATGTGTTGCCTGGCAAGAGCAAACTTAACTTGCGTCCTGTTTGTGAGATGCAATTGTGTTTAAGTTGGATATAGTTTGTGTTGATATGAAAAAGCCATTTTCACTGATAAAATAATAATTTGGGGAAGTTCTTAGGTACCAATGCTTCTCTACAGATAGGTACTATGGAAAAACCAGATGTTGGAGCAGTAGTATAGTGATGTATACATTCATGCATTCATGTGGTCAGCCTGGACAGCTTCAAGGCAGGATTAGACAGATTCATGGATACCAAGGGAATCAGTAGCTACTGAAATGGACATCCAAGTGCCACCTCTGTGTTGATGGAGGCAGGCAGGATTTGGGTACTGGTTGTGGGGGTCGGGAGCAGGTGAGGGTTTTGCCCTCCTTTCTGCTAGAGATCCCTGTGTACAACTAGTGGGCCACTGTGTGACACAGAATGCTGGACTAGATGGGCTGAGGCCTGATTCAGCATGGCTCTTCTTATGTTCTTATGTTCTTATGCTTGAGTCATGTGTAAAGACTATATTACTACATTAAAGTCATCCACCACTTACAGTGTTTTGGTTTTGATGATGGGGTGCCTTCAAGTAATTACCAACATATAGCAACAATTAACTGAGCATATTACATGGTTTTCTTGGCTGATTTGTTCAGAGTAGGGTTACCATGGCCTTCTTCTGAGGTTGAAAAGGTGTAGCTTGGCCAAGGTCACCCATTAGCTTTCAGTAGCTGGATAGGCATTCAAACCTTGGTCTACCTGACTTCTAGTCCAACACTCAGAACATTACATAATGCTCATTCTCCATTGTTGTGTTAAAGTTACCTTACAGTCAGTGTAGTAGTTATAGGTCTCCCATCTGAATGTATCAAGAGAGGTGGTCTGTGAATATCAACAGTTCTATCTTGCCTTGAAACTTTCCCACATGCACTCAGCTATAAAAGCCAGTTGTAGCAAATGGGACTGGCTTATTCACAAGTGTATTGGAATTGTATAAAATTTATTGCTTTTGACCAAAGGCCGTTGCAAGTCCAAAATAAAAAGCCATCAGGAATACAGAACATACACCATTTATTTAAACCTTCTTAAACCAGATTATCTCCTTTACATAGGACAAGTGTATAATGCATACTTCATCAGGAAGCCATCAGATACAGAACATCATTTATATCCTAGACTAGGCATGGGAAAACTTCACCCCTCCAGGTGTTTGTACTTCAACTCCCACAATTGTAGAAGTTTGAAGTCCAAAACACCTGGAGGGGTGAAGTTTGCCCATGCCTTGTCTATAAAGCAATGTAGGTTGGGTCCAGACTGTGAAAGACCGTATTTCCTAATACAAACCTGCCAAGGATTGAAGATCCTGAGGGGAAAGCTTTGTCTCAGTTCCACTGCCATTAAAGTCTTGTTGAGGACACATAAGAGACTGCGTCGGAGTGGGCATTGAGGTTCCCCAGACTTATTGTTCTGGGGGACTTCAATGTCCACGCCGACGCAGCCTCCGTTCCATCTGCAGCCGCGGACCTAATCTCGACCATGGCGACTTTGGGCCTCTCCTTATGTAGCTCGGGACCCACACACTCGGCCGGGCACACTCTCGATCTGGTGTTTAGCGCGGGGGTTCAAGTGGTCCTAGCCTCTGTAATAGAGGTTCCATGGTCGGACCACTGTGCTCTAAGGATACTGGTTGAGCAACCGCCCCCTCCATGCAAGGGCGCCGAACAGATTTTGGTTCGCCCGAGGAGACTTATGGAACCCGAAAGGTTCCTGAATGCTCTGAGGGATCTGGAGTCTATCAGTGTCTCTGTCGAAGAGCAGGTTCAAGCTTGGAACACCTCTTTAGCCAGAGCTCTCGACGAGATTGCCCCTAGGTGCCCTCTCCGCCCTCGCAACCACCGATCCCCCTGGTATACAGGGGATCTTAGATAGATGAAGCGAGAGAGGCGACGGCTAGAGCGCGAGTGGAGGAAACTCCGCGACGGAGCCTCAGTATCTGCTTATAAGCTAGTTAAAGAGGCCTATGAGCATGCTGTCAAGGCGGCCAAAAATGGTTACTTTTCCGCCTTGATAGCGTCTGCTAGCTCACGCCCGGCCCAATTGTTCAAGGTAATTCGGTCTTTGACGACGGTCCCTACTGTCCCAAAAAATAGTGATCAGGCCCTCACTGCCGGTGCTTTACAGAGCTTTTTCACAGACAAGATTCTGAGTCTCCGCCGGGACCTTCCAGCCACAGTTGAGACAGTAAGAAAGCTTGAGACCCCGTGGCCCTCCGCCGGCCCACCCTCGACCGGTTTCGGCCACTGGATGCAGATGCTGTTGATAAGATTGTGGCTGCAGCCAGGCCTACCACCTGCTCCCTCGACCTGTGCCCCTCCTGGCTTGTTAGACCTTGCCTGGAGGGGTTACGTGGGCCTCTGTTAAATATCATAAACAGCTCCCTTGAGCAAGGAGTCTTTCCAGAGTGCTTAAAAGAGGCGGTGGTAGCTCCATTACTGAAGAAACCGTCATTTAGACCCTGCGGTTCCCTCCAACTACCGCCCAGTGTCGAATCTTCCGTACCTGGGCAAGGTAGTTGAGAGGGCAGTAATGGAGCAGCTGCAGTCCTTCCTAGATGATGCAACATGGCTAGACGCCTTCCAGTCCGACTTCCATTCGGGGCATGGGACGGAGATGGTTCTGGTCTCCATCACAGACCAACTCCGCTGCCAGCTCGACCAAGGCGGGTCTGCGCTGCTCGTGTTATTGGACCTCACGGCAGCGTTTGACACAGTCGACCACAATCTATTGACCCACCGCCTGGCCATGGCTGGAGTGAGGGGGGCAGCCCTAAAATGGCTGACCTCCTTCCTCCACCAGCGGTCTTAGTGTGTGAGGAAGGGCGGGGTGGTCTCCGAGGGCTCCTCATTAGTTTGTGGAGTTCCGCAGGGGGCCATTCTCTCCCCTCTGTTATTTAACATCTACATGCAGCCGCTTGCACAGCTGGTGCGGAGTTAAGGGCTGGAGTGTCACCAGTACGCTGACGACACCCAGCTCATTCTGAGGATGGAGGGCAGGCCGGGATCCGTCCCCGATAATTTCCAGCACTGCCTCGAAACCATCACTGGATGGCTGCGAGCCAGTAGGTTGAGGGTGAATCCGGCGAAGACGGAGATCTTGTGGCTGGGCCGCCCGGGTGGGGGTAGATGTCCAGCTTCCGACCCTGGACGGTGCGGCGTTATGCCCGTCTTCCGTGAAGAGCCTGGGAGTCCAGCTGGACTCTCAGCTGACCATGGAGGCCCAGGTCTCTGCGGTCAGCAAGGTGGCCTTTTTCCATCTCCGACAGGCAAGGAGGCTGGCCCCTATCTCTCCCGGAACGATCTCGCCACGGTGATCCAAGCCACGGTCATCTCAAGGCTGGATAACTGCAACGCTCTACGTTGGCCTTCCTATGTCGGCGATCCGGAAGCTCAAGCTGGTGCAGAACACTGCCGCCCGGCTCCTGTCTGGCTCTCCAGCAGGTTGCCATATAACACCTGTTTTGCAGGATCTGCACTGGCTGCCAATTGAGCACCGGATCGCCTTCAAAGTGTTGGTTCTCACCTTTAAGGCCTTGCACGGCCTGGGGCCAGCGTATCTGAGGGACCGTCTCATTCCATATTGCCCTTTGAGATCACTGCGGTCCGAGGATGCTAATTTCTTGGAGGTACCTTCGGTGAAGCTGGCACGGTTGACATCCACCCGCCGGAGGGCGTTTTCTGTCATAGCCCCCACGCTGTGGAACGCCCTCCTGGCCGACACCCGGGCAATGAAGGACCTGCTCCCATTCAGGCGGGCTTGTAAAACCTATTTGTTTAGGCAGGCCTTCGATGGGTAGGCCCGTGTGTTCTTGGTTGCGCCACCACATCAAATGTTGTTGTTTCTATTGCGCTGTTTTGTTTTTAATTGTTTTTAACCTTTTGTATTTTACTGTGCCTTCGGCTCTGTAAGCCGCCGAGCCTCCGGGAGTCGGCGGCATAGAAACCCAACCAAATAAATAAATAAATAAAAGAGAGCCTTCTCAGTGGCTGATTTCCACCTTCTGGAACACTCTCCCATTGTAAGCTAGACTGGTTTTCTTCTTGCTGTTCAAGCAAGCTCTTAACATGGAAACAACCTTTTATAGCAATATTTTATTCCCCTTTTAAAATTTGTGCTTTTTAAACATCTTACAAAAATTCATGTGGTTTTAATTGTTTTTAATTTTATTGTGAATGATTCAGTCACAACTGAGATTCTTACCATGTTGTGATTTCTAGAATCAGAGCTGCAAAAGACCACAAGAGCATCCAGTCTAACCCCTGCCATGCAGAAATGCACAATCAAAGCACTCTCAACAAATGGCCATCTAAGTTCTGCTTGAAACCCTCCAGAGAAGAAGAGTCCACCGCTTTCCTAGGCAACAGACTGTTAAATAGCTCTTACCATCAAGATGTTTTCCTGGTTTTTAGGTGACATTGTTTTTCTTATAACTTGATTCCGTTGCTCCGTGTCTTTATCTTTGAGGCAGTCAAAATCAAGCCTGCTTCATATTCAATATGACATTCTTTCAAATATTTATACATGGCTATCATGTCATCTGTTCATCTTCTCTTCTCCAGACTAAACATACCCAGCTCCCTAAGCAACTCCTCAAAGGACTTGGCTTCCAGACTCTTGACTATTTTGGTTGTCCTTCTCTGGACATGTTCTCACTATCTTTCCTGAACTGAAATGAGCATAACTGCATTCAATATTTCAGGTGAGGCCTGGCCAAAGCAGAATAATTTTAGCAGCAAACCCAAGTTCACATGATATCCTCTGATTTTGTAGTACCCATCATTTCTGGTTAAATTGGAGGCCCTTTTTCAGCTGTGCTCCTGGCAAAGAAAGGGCATTGGAGGTGCTGCTTAATTATCCCAAACTAGAAAAATACTATTCTGCTGTAAGCCAGATAAATTGATGAAATGACAAGGACAAAGCCACTGACATTCTAATAATATTTCTAGTTCACATGCAGCTTGAACAGACATGCATGCTGATTGACCAGTATAATAATCTAAGCATGTTGGTCTTCAATAATTTTTATTGCTCTTAGGGATAACCAGAAAGATGATTCAGGCCTGGCTCGGTGTGCCCGCTCCATACCCCGTTCCAAAAGTCCCAGTTTAGTTAAGTCTAATGGAACCATTCCAAGTATAGGGCAGAAGGAAAGATTTCTGGTCAGAACCCCTACAAAGGCATTGGTAGTAATCATGGTGATTTAAAAGACATGGTATAAGGCGGCTTCCCTCGCTTTTTTCTAATCTTTTTTCTAATCTGATTAGAGATAAAAAGGTAATTGTGTTGCGAATGGTTTCTGTTTGCTTTTCTATCCAGTGTATGAAGACTCGTAAGAGCACTTATCTGAAAAGTAATTGTCCCGGAGAAAGGCTGGCACTTGACTAAGCACAGCAATTTTCTCTGTTTGATGGAAGACAAATGACCATGTCTTTTGGTAGTCATAAATAATCATAGTCTAAGAAAAACAGGGCAGCCATTGACTAACATAAAATATTGGAAAGAGCTGATGAAAGCGGTCATCTCAATGAAATAACACTAGATGGTGATAAATCAGTGGTTCTCAACCTGTGGGTCCCCGAATGTTTTGGCCTTCAACTCCCAGAAATCCTAACAGTTGGTAAACTGGCTGGAATTTCTAGGAGTTATAAGCCAAAACACTTGGAGACCCACAGGTTGAGAACCACTGCGAGAGATAGTCCTTGTGACCACTAGGAAGCCCACAGTATGTACACAGCAGGTGTGTGTAGTGCTCAATCTCAAATGTAAGATTACCTAAACTGGCAGTGTTCTTGTTCAGCATTTTTTACTGTGGTTGTTGTTTAGGTCATTGGTGGCCATGGATGAAGTTTGAGACAAATGTAAGATGTCCAGAAGTGTGTTGGGGAATTGAGAATGCCATCTTTCTAACACAAATCCCTCGCCGGGGCAATTTTGAGTCATACAGTCTTGTCAAGTTCATTTAAAATATTTATAGCCCATCCAATTTGCAAATTTTCTTGGAAGTGGCTTACCAGTAGCTAAAAGAAAAACCATCAATGCTATCTCAGATTTTATATCTCACAGTTATGTGAAAACCTGGTATAATCATTCGGTGATAAATGATTGTACCAGGGTTTAATGGTCACCCTGCCTGAATCCTTTGCTAGAATCAGGATAAAGCAGGTTTGCCAACCAGTGCTATTGAGATTTTGTAGAAGACCAAATGGCAGTGAGCCATGTCCTGACACCCTGGGTTCTCAAGATGTGTTGAAATACAAGTCCCATTAGCCCCAGACAAATACAGATTGAAGCTCCCCCATAATAGTTTCTGTCATGGTTTTAAAATAGAAAATGGCAAGCAAGGACCTATTAAAATTTCCCTTTTAAGGGTGTGGTGGGAGTCAGGGTGAGCTATGGGTTCATGTGCCCCAAGTTAAATTACTCCTGACTTCAGTCTGTCTCATTGTTGGCTCTCTGCAAAACAAAAGGACTGGAATCATATAGTTTTTAGTTTGGAATAACAGTCTGATCTCTTGTTTTTTATGTGGGGGGACATAAAGGGTAATAGCAGCTTTTTCCTTAACATCTGCTGCCTTTTTGCAAGACATCAAAATTATACAGAATCTCTCCTTAACCCTAAGAGCAAGGAAGCAAAGACAGAGAGAACATCAAGTGAATCCCAGAAATATAATATTTCTGAAGCAAGTGTCTTCAACCAAATAGAATCCCTAGATGTTTCATGTCTCTTTGTATCTACCTTTGAAATGGTGCTTCGGGTAATAGTGGTTTCCTTCTTGCATACCTACCTACACATATGCACATTAGTCTCTTAATCTGCCTAGATAAGGCACCGTGTTCGCTTGAATGAAAGGAAATCATTCAAGCTGGTATTCTAGCAAACTAAAAAATTAATTCAGGAAAGAGCTACTGGCACTTCTACGCAGGAAGGCTCAGCCTGGAATATTTTATATCTGCCTCTCCCTTTGAGGTTTGCTTTGGCCAGGGCTGAGCTGCAAATGCAGCATTTTCTGCTCGCAATTTTGCAAGATTCAAAGGAATAGACAAATGGCAATATTTGTGCTTGCATTCAGCAAAAGAGATTGGAGGCCTGCTTCATTCCTGTTTGCTGTGGGAAATGGAAACAAAGGGGAAATGCACTTTCTTTTGTTAAAAAAGAGTATATCCTTTTGCTGAAACAAGCAACTCGCTTGCATCATGCATGTGAAGTTTATTATATGAATTAAAGGGTTGTTTCTGAAAGCAAAGTGCTTATTTCACCCCTACATCTGCATGGTTGTGCACACCATGCCAGAACTGTGTTTTCTACTCATTTGACAAATGGATTCTTACTTACCAGTATCTTAATTTGAGAAAGATGACTGCCTGTAGTATGCCCACAATACTTATCTTTTTACATTGCAGCTTACATGTAAAGGTTGAAATATGTGTTTGCCTTCTTGTTTCAATATTTGTTTTTGACAAAGGCTGCCTTCTCTCAATTTAGTGGAATCATTTCACTGTTGCTAGAAATAAAAGCCTTGGATAGTCATAATACCCAACTTCAAAGCACATGCTTTGCCACTTAGAACATTTCCCCCTGGGGCTTTTCACTGTCTGCTTACTTTTTGAGTTCATAGTTAGAAGTCCTGCAGTGTCCATAAAGTTTTAATAGTGAAGACAGTGTTTTCTGAAGTAGAATAAAAGGCATGCTCAACATACGAACCCCAAAGATTTATTCTCTATGGTAAAGAAGTTAATCAATTTTGGAGGTGTGCATCAACCTCTGCATGCTCCTTTTCAACTGGGAGAAAACATGTACCCATATATATAGGAATTTGACAGGGTTTGAATATCTATATATAAAATTACATTTTTGTATCACTATATTGTTGATACAAATGATCCCATTACAACCAGTTTGGAAAAATTACCAGAACTTGCAATGGAGTTTAAAGAGAGTCAGAGTAGTGAGGTGGTTTGAGCATTGATCTACAACTCTGGAGACCAGAGTTTGAATGGCCATTCAGTTGTGAAAGCTTACTTCGGTGGCTTTGAGTAGGCCACACTCTCTTAGCCTCGGTGGAAGGTGAAGGCGAACTACCCTTTGGATAAATCATGCCAAGAAAACCCATGCTAGAGTATATCCTTTTGCTGAAACAAGCAACTCGCTTGCATCATCTCCTTAGTATCACCATAAGTTGTACATGTCTTAAAGGTAGAAAGGAAGAAAGGCAGGAATGGAAGATCATGGAGACACGAAACAAGCAACCTGTTCAGTGAATGGGAATTTTGAACTTACACAAGTCATTAATACTCCTTTCTTCATGGTGAACGCTTTTGTCTTAACTGAGTGTGATATACTGTATGTAGGGATGTTTGTGTGGTTTATCTTATCCTAACCCTTGAATACACTGATTATGTCCTCCTTTTGCATTTAAGATGCCCAGAGGTGTGTCGGTCTCATCTCTATAGAAGTTCCCTGTGTCAGACTCTTTACTGTGCCTCTCCATTTGCACTGCTTGAGGAAGGGAAGCCAGCTGTGTTAATGCCTAGACTGCTTGAATAACAGGTAAAAAAAATAGCCACACCATGGGTTGCTTTCAATATTCTTGTCTGAGAATGTTTAGTCTTCTAATATAAACCAATTGGTTTGCAATTTTTCTGGAGCTGTACTGTTTTGCCAGCATGTGACCCAGTGGCCTAGAGATACAACCACATCAAGCCATGGTTTTACAATGCACATGTACTATCTTGTATACAGGACTGAATGTATGGTCCTCGTTGTAGATAATGGCTTTTGGCAGACATGTCAAAAGTAGAACATCACTGCCCTATTCTCTCTGGAAACATGGGGAACTGCGTACTTGGTTCCAGGATACAAAGCAGTTTTCATGAAAGTGAAGCTGGGCTGCATATCTGCTCAAGCCATGGTTTCCACATTGTATTGTAGAGGGCAAAATCTTGCCCAATACTCCTGACCTTGTGCCTCAGTGTACAGCAGTACTATTGTAGCAATACATACCTGGTTTGCATTGGATGATGTCTAGAATGCTTCTCGGCATTGTCTGAGATGTGTAGTGTGTTCCTCAGAAGATTAACATTAAAAGAGTTCCCTGAATTTGGAAAATTTGAGTAAATTAGAGCTCAGGACTTTCTACTCCTCCAGATTTTGATGGATTAATTCCATTATCCTTCAACATTAATTAATTAGCTTGATAGGAATTGAAGTCCAACAACATCGGGGGGGAAAGAGCCACAATTTTTTTAACCCTAGAGTAAGTTTTATGCTAGTAGAATTTGCTTTCCCTGGGTAAACGTTTTAAAACATTCCTTCGGTCTGCTACATCTCCAGAGAAAGGAGTTGTAATACTTCCAGGGTGAGTCTTTTTATTCCTACCTAGATTCCAGAATTTGCTCTAAACATTATCATCAAGCAGAATAAACACCCTAAGCAAAGGCTAAATGGTGCAATTCAAGGGGAACAAATTATGTTGGACTGCAGCTCCCAGCACTCCTTCCCATTGGCTGCATTTACTAGTGCTTCAGGAATTTGCGGTCAACTGACATTTATAACTATAAAAAGCCAATGCTTTCTATAGTTATAATCAAATTGCGGTTGGTTCTGTTTGGTACTTGAATGGGAGACCACCAATTGATTCCAGGTGTTATAGTCTGTATTGAGAGGAAGGAATTGGCAACTCCACATGGATAGGCAATTTGAAGGCACATACATTCACGCACCAGAGGAATTCAGTGGCAAAGCTCTTCTGGGAATTCTTTGATTTAAGAAAATTCTGTGAAATGAATGGAGTCGCCATACTTTGATAGGTGACTTGAAGGTACACATACACACAGTTGTACAGGAAATTGGACTCGGTACCACTCTGAACACTTGTAGCTTTGTGGTTCATGTTTATTAAATAGCAGTTTTGCAATGATTAACGGCAAGTTGAGTATCCTATTCTTGAATTAAAACTGGCACTCTGCAAAACCACTCGTATTCCTTTCCCAGACTCGCCTCCTGAGGCCTGGCTCGCATCTCTTGCTGCTTGTGCATCTGTCCATGAGAATTGGTCAGTTATTCTTTGCATCCTTAATGGCTAACTGAGAAGTATTTATCAAAGAATATAACAATAGAGCAAGGGAAAACAAATTAAAAAGTAGAAAATGTGTCATGTAGCCAAAAGTGTTAAGAGAATTTCCTATTGTTGTAGAAACAAGAAAGGAGGGGGGGGGAGAAACCTCCATTTTTTTAATCTACTCTTTGTTGTTTCTGTTGTAATGGGCTATATCACGCATTGGCTTGACAGCAATTAACAGCAGCAACAATAAATATTTCAGGAACTGCAAGTCTCTTTTGTGGTTATCAACTAGACGAAGTTGCATCATAGGGGATACACTTCAGGCAACCTTGGATGATCACAAAGAGGTGACACGAATTAAAACTAGAAAGCAGCATGATTTTTTTCTTATTCTGATTTGTAAGCAATTGCCTGAACGGTTTTCTTTAGTCAGAAAAACTGGAACAACCCAGAACAACCCACTTATCCTGGAACAACCCACTTATCACCTTTTTTTGCTAGGATCTGTTAATGCAAAGGATTGCTCTAATTGAAAAGGAAGGGGCCCCATTAAGCAACATTTGATTCTGGTTTCCTCCTTTGAGCAGTAGGAAAGGTGCATGGCTGCAGCTGTCTTGTGGTTTCTTAAAGAGACAGACAGCGGGTGACTAATACCAAAGTAGTTTGTAGCTCTCTCTGGCCTCTGGAATTCAGTAGTGTTAGGTCTTCAAAGCAAAACTACTTTGTTAAAAGAACAGCAAGTATCTCATAGTTTTGGTCCTTGGATCAGCACAAACTGAGGCATGTTTTGAAATAGCTGCAGTGGCTGCATTTAAAGGCAGCCTGGACAGAGGTACTTTATAGTTGGACATGTAATTGGAGCAGTGCAATAAGTGACTATGAAACAATGTGATTGACAAATAGAATGGCCCTGGATTATGTTTTGGTTGGTGTGATTTTACTTGTTGTTTTTAATAATTCATGTTTAAATTGTTTGATTTTAATTGTAATTGTTTATTTGATATATGTGTGCATGGCATCAAATTGCCGCCTTGAGTCCCCTCCGGGGTGAGAAAGGCAGATATAATATGGTAAATAAATAAATTGGACATCACTACTCTGTATACAAAAATGAACCATACTTTTTTAAAGTCATGTTATCCTGCACACATTGTACTTCAGATTCCCTTGAGGACAAAGTTGGAAACCTCTCAATAACATCAGAGCAATGACAGGATTGAAATATGATAAATACAATGTCTAGACCAGTGATTCTCAAAGTGGGCGCTACCGCCCCCCGGTGGGCGGTGGCACATTTCAGGGGGGGCGGTAGAAGCCTCCGATGAAATTGGGGGGCACTGAAGCCTAGAAAGGGGGCGGTGGCATTACCCTGCCATTGTGTTGCCACTACGCAGAGCCCGTGCCTTTGCTCTCCTGAACTCCTCCCACGCCAACGGGGCTCTATGGCGTGGGCGGAGTTCAGGAGAGCAAAGGGGCGGGTTCTGCGCAGAGCCCATCCTTTTGCTCTCCTGAACTCCGTCCATGCCATACAGCCCTGTTGCAACTTGCAGGCACACACACTCGCGCGCTTGTGCCCTTTTGCTCCAACTACATCTACGGCAGGCACCCTCAGAGGTTGTGAAGTCTGTTGGAAACTAGGCAAGTGGATTGTCCAGGGTGGGAGAAAGCAGTCTAGTCTGCTTGAGGCAAGTGTGAATGTTCCAATTGGCCACCTTGATTAGCACTGAATGGCCTTGCAGCTTCAGTGCCTGGCTGGTTATTGCCTGGGGGGATCCTTTGTTGGGAGGTGTTAGCTGGTCCTGATAGATTCATGGGGGGAAAAACACTGGGCAACCTTACCTAAACACAAGCATATTTTACTATATTTTACGAAGAAGGTAGAAACATTAATACATATATCTTTCTGTTTAATTCCTACTAAAAAATCAAAAAATTAATTTCTAGGGGGGCAGTGAGCAAATATTTTTCTGGAAAAGGGGCGGTAGGCCACTGGTCTAGACGCACTAGAACAGCAAGATGCATCAAGAGAAGTGAGAAGAGGATTACAGGAAGAGCTTCAGAGAGCTTTTGGATGATGACTCCCATTTTTATTGCCATGGGGTTATCATCCAAAATCCAAAGGTCCTTTCATACCCCACAGCATTATAGCACTCTGATTCTATTTTAAACGCCATATTTCTGTTTAATGAAATCCTGGGATTTGTAGTTTCATGTGGTATTTGGAATTCTTTGCCACTCATGCTAATGTGTCCTTTTTACATGTTTGACTTCGCAGCTGGCGGATAGTATGCTTAGGCTTGTTAACTTTTGCCTGGTATCAGGACCAGATTGCAAAAAATCAATTTCTTTTCTTATCTACAGATATGAATAGACATGATATTACAGCTGTGCTTGTTGCTCTTCCAAACCATTGCAAAATCCTAGCTCAGCAGGCCCTAGCTTGGCATAGAGGAAAGATTGTAGGTTACTAACAGGGTCCACAAGGCTACATGAACCCCAGGATCCATAAAGATCACATGGAGGCAGGGCAGTCATGCTATTTCATGGGTTGTTCATTCTTCTTGTCTCTGAATATAGTCTTTAGTTCTGTAGGAAACCTCTGAGAATAGTCTTTCCTTCTATTTAAAACCTCTCATAATGGGAATCCAGTTGGATGTGTGCCAATCAGTAAGTGTATGAAGAATTGGCCAATTTCTGCTGTGCAAGCTTCATAGATTAGTCTTTACTGACCTTACCTTGGCTTGTGGCTGGAAGGATCAGTATTCAACCATTCAAGTCTAGTGTCCTCCTCCCCACAGTGGCTAACTTGATGCCCAAAGGAAGCACCAAAGTAGAGAATGAGGGCACTGGGTGTCTCCTGATTATCCCTTCCTTCCTAAAACTTCTTCCTCCTGGAAGAGCTGGTCAGGCTGTCTCTGAACATGGGCTTTCATATGCCTAATACCTTGATAGGCCTCATCACTCCTCACTTGTATGAATGATAGCCAAACAATCTTGGACCTGAATAGAACGATTATCTTCAGCTGCCCCTTTTATTTATTTCAGTATGTGCTCTCTGTCACCTTTAAATACTTCTCTGTGTTGCCATCTGCCAGGCTTGCAGCAGACTTTATTGCTCAGAAAGCAAAAGGTTGGGATCTCATCAAGCAGCAATGCTTTCCTCCCCTGGGCTTGAGATTAGTGTTGGATGAAACTGCCATTTCCTCATCTCCTTGAAAGCTTAGGAGTTTGCTGAATTCGTTCTTTTTGGGCAGCCATTGGTTTTAACAATAAGAAAACACAAATGGGCTCTCTGTCTTTTCCAGTTTCATGGATCTCCATTATATATCAAGATACTACCATCTGAACACCAACCAGTTTCTTTAACATGGATTCTATTCCTAATATTTGAAATAGCCATTTAGTATCCAAGCACACCAGTACTAGCTTTAATGGTCTTTCCCTTTCTTTCTACTTTGAAATAATTGGTAGCAGTACCTAGAATGTGTTAAGGAGCAATGTTTAGTTGGTACATGTTACAAAACGTATCTGCCTAGTGACAAAATACAGTTTTATCAGATAAAGTAGTGTCCTGGAAAGGGTCTTGTGTCTTGGCACACTCTAAAAATAGAGACAGATATGTTGGCCCATGCTTCTTGTTTCCATGCTCTGAAAGAGCTCAGGATTTCAATTTTTTTCAGTCAACAGGCTACCTTGCCACATAGTAAACTCCTTTTGAAGCTGAGGGAATGTGTCAGGTGAGTTGGAGGTCTGAGTTTCAAAGAAGAAAACTTGATCCCTCTGGCCAGATGTGAGGAATGGGTGAAGCAAGTGTAGGTTTCAAGCAGGGCATCACAGTTTCAAGTGTATCATCAAGATGTGTCTTCTATGCTATGCAGGTTAAAACACAAGCAGGGATGTGAATATCATTTATTGGTACGAGAGCAAATCCTGGTTCAATTTCCACCAACAATGTCAACCTCTGTTGAAAACTGGGTCAGAGTTACTGGTTCTGTGATAAGATGCATATTTCAACAGCAAAAGACTGGATATCTGCATTTAAGGAAATCTGTTTACATTCCAGTGAAAGTTCTGCCACCTCAGCAATTCACTTGCCTCTGTACAAGGTGAATTCTGACATGGTTTATGTACAAATTGTGTGGCCCTAACAGAACATTCACATCAGCCGTATATCATTCAGTAATGACATCCCAGCTAGCTGATTGTGATGCAATTGTGGTCTAAATAATGCTTTATCACTGGCTATGGTTGACTCTTCCCTGTCCCACTTACTCAAAATATCTAGCAATAATGATGCAATTATATATGCTGCTTGCTTGCTCATATCTTGTTTCATGAAAGGTTGCCAAACAAAATCAACAACACAGAAATATGCTTGTGCATGTTTATGGCACAAGCTTGTGCAAGAATATTTCATATCTTTGTATTTATTGTTGTGAAGGCCATAGGCTTGAATGAATGTATTTGCTTTCCAGCTTGGAAAGAGTACAGTCGATCTTGCCGATTGAACCAGAGATAATGAATGAAGTTAATAACAAATTTTGACTTTCTGAAATGTATTTCCCCAATCTTAGAACAGGGCTGGGTGGTTAGAACAAACGGAATCACCATTTCATTCTTTGACAGTCCAGTGCCTATATATTGAATATTAATTGGAACAGTTTGGTGCAAATTAACTAGAACAGAGTGGCATTAGATTAATTTTGCTAACTGAGACTCAACACTCTTGCTATGTGCTTTCAAGTAGCTTCTGATTAATCCAACTCTAACATAAATCTTTCTAGGGTTGAGAGTGTGTTACTCATCCGGGATTTCCCAATGGGTTTCCATGCTTGAACAGGGAATTGATCCTTGGTCTCCAGAGTCATAGTCCAACCATTACACCATTATGGCTTACCTAAACAGTCTTACTATCTCTTAAATTTTAAGTTGTGTGGTTTATTTAATGATTCTGTTTAGATTTTTCTCAATCATATTAACTGAAAAGCTGAATTTCTATTCTCAGACATTTATTAGGAAACCTTGATCAATTCTACCTGATCAATGGAATGCAGGTGGACACACTGTGCTGATTTGTGTCTGCAAAAATTAACAAATGTTGCTCTTTAGACTGACTTTCTACATTTTCAGAATGGACAAATTGGAACTGTGGGGGGTACGGTTGAGTTTGGTAGTCTCGATTTATTTGTCAGCTGCAAATAACCCAACAACAGGTAGTTAGAAAATGGCCCTCCATGAGGAGCTGAACATCCATCATTCCTCATAATTATCTCTACTAGTAACTGATGGAAGTTTCAGTCTAAATACATTCTGGAGCATTGCACATTTCTCGCTCCTGCCCAAGAGCATAGCCTGAGGGTTCATATCACAACTTGAGGCTTGCCATCTAAGCAGCTTCCTCTTCTTATGAAACACTAAGTTAAATAAAACCCACTTGACACAGAACTGTAGATTTACTGGTGCTTGACTGCCCCTTGCTGTAGTAAATGTGTAGTGTGAAGAATCGCTTGTCTCCAGGACGTGTAATGGACACACAGCAATGAACTTCATCCAATTGCAGTTCTCCGTAGTCTTATGTTCACTCTGGCGAATGTAGGTCAAATACTGGTGCAATGTATGCACAGAGTCAAGTACCTTGGAAGGTGCTGCCTTCTGCACAACTGAATAACAATAAACCATGTGCTAGCAGATATTACATTTATTGTCAAATACCTTTCATAATATAGAGTGTGGAAATATGATATTAAGGGTCCCCCAGTAGATCTTGAAGGACCATCGTCTTGCAACCATTTTTTCTCTCTCCAGATGAACTCTATGTGGATGCATTTCCACCATTTTTAACATCCTTTTGAGCCAATTGCTATGTAATACACAGGCATCAGATTAAAGGGGATACTTTTTTAAGTTTTAAAAACTGGAATATTCTCATCTGATCATTCAATTTGTGCAGAAACTTATCTCTGCAATGTCTTTTATTTATAGTTTTAGCTATGTTAGCTTCGTTATAGAGATTATTTGCTTTATAAAACCGAGCATGTTCATACATAAATAACTGGATATTTTATTCGAAATCCCCGAAAGAGCACTTTTAATAAAGACTTTACATTCTGCAAATTTGAAGCATTTAATTGTCTAAAGCAGATATGGGCAGGCCAGGGGGCCGGTTGTAGCCCCTTGGGCTCTTTTCTCAGGCCCTCCTCTCTCACCATCCTATCCTTCCTTCCGTCTCTCTTTCCTTCTTCCTCCCTCCTTCCTTCTCTTCCACCTTTCCATCATTCCTTCCTTCCCTCTTTCCTCCCTCCTGTCCCCTCTCTTTCTCCTTCCTTCCCTCTTGTCTTTCCTCCCTCCATTCCCCCCTTCCATCCATCTATCCATCCTTCTCTTCTCTTCTTCCCTTTCTTCCTTCTCTTTTTCTTTCCTCCTTTCCTTTTAGCGGATGCTTATTTGGGAGAAGATAAGGTAGAGAGAGAATATGAGAACCATGTTTCAAGATTTCAAAGGGTGTCCCATTGAAGAGGAGGAGGAGGGAACTTACTGTCTGCTGCTCTAGAGACCAGGGCACAAGGGAGCAATGGTTTCAAATGACAAGGGAAAAGGTTTGACTGAAAAGATTAGGATGAAATTCAAGAGAGTAACATAGGCAGTCTAGGAGTGTGGTGGAGTCTCCTTCTCTGGGGGCTTTTCCACAGAGGCTGTCTACCAGGAGTGCTTTGGTTGTGCCTTCTTGTATGGCTGGACTGGGTGGCCCTTGGGGGTGTCTTCCAGTTCTAGCATTCTATATCATTGTATATCTAATGGTTTAACTTTCTCTCCCATGCACCATCTCATGCTGAAGAAGGCTAATCCCTTTGGGATCTAAAGGTTTCCTATCTTTCCTTCACTTTCTGCTTCCAAAGGAGAAGAGAAAGGGAAGGAAAGATCAGGGAGGGGACTTGGGAAGAACCCCCTTCCTCCTGGCCCACACACCCCATTCTGGCTTGCCATGCGGCCCCCAAGTTAGAAAGTATGCCAGTACCTGGTATAAAGATATGCAAGGCTGTCAGTTGACAGCCTTGCATAAAACAGATTGGTATCTTCTACAGTGGGAGTCAAGACAAGTGTGAAGGGGACCTTATTTACATCAGTGGAAGAAGACAGGGAAAGTCGAGAACCTTCAACAAGTGCCCTGGTGGTCTATGACTTTTTTCTTCTCTTTTTTTCTAGATTTATCAGCCACTCGATGGGGATTACCAGTGGAGCAGCTGTTTGTGTCACCATTCCACCTTTGTGTAGCAAGCAAAACAACTTCAGCACCTCTTCGATAATAATTATGAAACTGGTATTAACTGAATGGCAATTATGGATTTTTAACTCTAATTCACAGTAAACGAAAGCAAGCCATATGTCGAGTTGAATTTCCTACCAAATAGCTTTTTGTTCCTCTGAATGTTTCAACGCCTGCTGCTTAAGAAATTGATGACGAAACCCGTTGGGAAGGAGGGGAATTACAAATATTGCTTGCATGAGAAACACGACGCCATCAGAAAGAGAAGACATGGTAACTTATCGTTAGAGATGATAGTGTTATTTATATAGGTATAAATAAATAAATATATAAATATATATATTATATATATTTTTATGGTAATGAAAATGGCTCCCCAGAATGCTGACTCGGAATCTATGCAAGTTCAAGAGCTCCCTGTGGTACAGCTCCAGAAACCGGAGAATGAGAATGAGAGTAAAGAAGAGACTATTAGCGAAGGATCCATAGACCGGATACCTGTTCGTCTCTGGGTGATGCATGGTGCCGTCATGTTTGGCCGGGAATTTTGTTACGCTATGGAGACAGCTTTGGTTACACCAGTATTATTACAAATTGGTAAGTAAAATCATTATTGGTCATTTGATGTCAGTAGTTACTCTTCTTTGCTTTCAGATCGGTTTGGCAAACAGATGTGTTCTCAGGTGTTGCCTTCATGAGCAATAATTCCAACTCATGTGAACCACTACAATTCAGTTGTATGTGACTACCACAGAGAAGAATCTGTTACCAGGAAACCATATGGCTTATGCCAGGGGTGCTCATTAGGTAGATCGCGATCTACTGGTAGATCGCGTAGGGCGTCCTGGTAGATCACAGGCAGGACGAAAGGAAGGCTCAGTCAATTTGTCCAGTAGTAAGAAATTTGTGTGTGTCAACTGTAAAATAGGATGTGTGGAAGGGCCCTTGGTTATCCGAGGTCCTTTCCTCACAGTTGAATAAAATCCCATGTTATCTGCTTTGAATCAGATTATATGGCAGTGTGGACTCAGAAAACCCAGTTCAAAACACATATTGTGTTATATGTTTCACATTTTTGTAGTGGGTAGGTAGATCTTTTTGAATTGGTTGTTTTATAAGTAGCTCGCATGCTGAAAAAGTGTGAGCACCCCTGGCTTATGCGATAACTCCCCATGACAGTTTGCTGGATCTTAGGGAGATGTAATGCTGTCATGGGAGGTAGTCAAATTCTCCATCTATCAAGCCCAGTTATTGCTACAGTTTCAGAATCTAGATGCATAGGGGAAGCAATCATGATGCTGTGTTACTTATGAATTGATCCTGAGATGAAAACATTGACTAGATTTTTTTCATTGGAAGAAGAAGCCACTTTGAGTCTTCTTTTGTGGAAAGAAAAAGTAGGGTGTAAATAAGCACAATAATATTAATTCTCCTTCACCCCATCCCATTTTGTCCTTTCTCTTTAACAAGCCTTCAAGTTCCTTTTCCAAATAGCCACCCTGCACATCCTCGTACATGCCAATACCAAACAGAGTGCTTGCTTAATGAAATCCTCCTGTCTTCCATGGCATGCAATCCTGAATGAATTAGAACCAAGTGGGTAGGAGGCACACCGAAATCCATCAGCGCTCCAAGTAATTTGTTGTAGATTGGCAAGATTTTTTTACTCTCATTTTAATAATATTTGCAATAAAGTGACTCACTCCCAATTTAAAAAAATCTATTGGAACAAAGAAATCTTATTGCGAAAGTGCTGTGAGCTCTAAGCAGTTATTCTGGTACTCAAGACAAATTCTTGGGATTTGGGTTATTCAATTTTAAGAGAATGGCTTATGTCACCTGGCTCCAATTGATAGGTCTTTAGTTTCTGGTCTAATAACAAGTATTGTATATTCTCATGTGTAAGTCTAAATTTGACCCAGGTTTTGGTACCTTTTTAATGAAATTTTCTAGACTAATACATGAGAATATACAACATAGATGTAGAATCTTAGAGTTGGAAGAGGTCACAAGGGTCATCCAGGCCCACCCTTTGTTATGCAGGAAAATAGCCATCAAAGCTTTCCTGACAAATAGCCATTCACCTTCTGCTTAAAAACCTCCAGAGAAGGAGACTCCACCACATGCTGGAGCTTGATCTCCGACCCCTTCTAAATTAGTCTACTTAGTTGTGAACTTCAGAGGTTGGATAGAAGAGAGAAGATATGGTACTACACCTGAGGGCACTTTTATGGGGCTGCCATGAGGATTGATTTATAGGCCTCTGTATGATTGAACTTTATCAGTGTCACAAAATGTTCAGCCATTCCAGCTGACGTTCAGGATCTTTCTAGGTCACTGTAAATCCTAGTTCTTAAGCAAAGCATTTCAGCTATTCTTTCAAATGTGGCTGACTCACCATGCCTTTAAATGTCTGCAGCGCTGATTCTCCACAGCCAAAGTTCTCCTTATTCCAAAGTCCACGTGCCTCACTGAATTTATGTTATTCCACGGACAGTGCATATATCAGTTTCTTTTGGGGCGGGTGTGATTTGTGGAGCTGATGAGTAATACTTGGAACTAGATTTTAATTTAGATGTTCCTTTATATTTTGACGAGCACAACAGCAAACATAGGATGTGTGTCCAAAACTAGGCTAAATCTTTTTTTTTCTTTTTGAAGGAAAGATCATGTGTCCCTGTAATGTGGAGTATGCTACTGAGTTCATACAGTATGTACAGGAGATAAAGGGCATCTTGCTGAATGGCCTTGGGCAGATTGCTGTTCTTGCCTAACCTACCTCACACAGTGCTTTGTATGATAATTACCTGTTCAGTTTTGAACCTTCAGGACAAGGTGTGGGCTGTGTAAGCAAATCATCTTGTTGAGCACGAGCCAATGATGTTGACACAAGATGGCCGTATTGTTAATCTTTGGAGAAGTGTGTCCTGATTTACAGGGTTGTAACAATCAAAAGGGGTGATCTAAACTGACACTAAGTATGATACACAGCTAGTAGTATTGAAGGCTTTATCTCCCAATTAATCTCAGATCAATTGATTGTTGAAGTGAAGTGACAGTTGCTTTTGCACTATAATTTAAAACCATCTAACAATAAGGAGGTAAAGAGGTAGAGCTTAGCTTGTGAAATGTTGCTCGTAGATAAGGAGCTTAGGTTTTGAAATACGGAAAGATCTTTCTTTTTGTAGTAATTCTGCCCACAAATCTGTCGTAGTTTTCTTTGGGCCTGTGGATTTAATCCAAGCTCAAGTCTGTCTTTAAAATTAAAACAAAAACTGTGTATTGCCTTTCTCTGAATCAAAAGTAGAAAGAGCCTCTCTGTCCATCTTCTGCCACTGGCAACTTAGACTGCCTTATCCAATGGGGCAGGGTCTGTTGAATCAAATGGGAATTGAACTGCAAATCATCTAATTCATCATAGCATTCCTATACTCCAGTGGTTCCCAGCCTGTGGTCCATGAACCATCAGTGGTCCACAAGAATTCAAATATGGTCCAAACGTTGCAACGAGAGCAATTGTCTCACAAAACCTTCTTATAGTGCCAAGGCTTATTAAATTTGGTTTTTTTTGTGGGCAAGCAGATGGCGAATGTTCTGTATCAGAAACTAGAGCTGATATAGTCTACCCAATGCAGTTTTCTGAATCAGCACCCCAAATAACCAAACCAAATCTAAAGTTGACAAAAAACTGATTCATAACCCTTTTGGTACTAATGTTGGAGAGTGGTCCCTGGTCAAAAAAAAGGTTGTGAACCACTGCTATATACAATGCTGGACAGTATTCTCAAACAGAGCTTTGGCTTATAAATGATAACAATAAAACCATGAATGTAGTGACTGTAATATTCTCCAATGATCACACTGGTCTCCTCAAAACAAACTTTAAAAAGCCCACAAAACATGACCTAAAAGACCAAGATGCAACAAAGAATTTCACCTGTTTAGACACCATCATCCCACTATCCCAGGACCAGTTGCTAAAGTTGCTTCCTCCATGTTAATAGCAATTCCTTCTCCTGTATCTATGAACTGAGGTCTTGATGATACAAATAAAGAAGGAATATCACACACAGAAGGGCTCTCTGACATATATAGATACCAAACTGTGATATTTTTAGATACTGCAGCGTTCAAGATCTAATTGCATATTAATCCCATTCTGCCCTTGAGGAAGGCATGAAATAATATGGAGAAGTTGAGGCTGCCTCTTTCTCTTCATGACCCCAGATGTGAATGTTCTTTCCAGCAATATAGTTTGCCCAATCATCCCAATGTTGTAGATTAAAACTTTTTACATTAAAGGTAAATCTCATTTATACCTGTATTCCAACCTCTGGACATTTGAATGGTGTTAGTAAGCAAGAAAGCCCTGAAGTCCATTTGTGGGCATATTGAATTATGGAGGTATTTTATCAATAATTCATAGATTCTGATGCAGTTGAGACTATTAATAGGATTTAGACAGCCCTGTTTCCCATGTTAAAGTTGTATGTCTCCCGGACACCAATAAGTTAAAGAAGGTAACTTCCAGTGACATTCAATTGCAGAATTTGTCATCTGCTTCTTGGCATGTTTTTTTAAAAAATTAGTTTGTTCAGTGACTTCAGAATTCACATGCAACAGCTTGGGCACTTGTTGCATGAAAAACAACCTCTGACCTTCCTCTGAACTCTATACTTAGAGTCTTTCCCAACAAACCCTCCATTGTGCCCTCTCATCTGCATGTGTTCTTACTCTGAACTGAATGCTGTATTACCCTTCTAATAGTGCTTTCTCCAGATTAGTAGCAGGAGACGTGTAACCGTATCCAGGCCTTAGTAGCATAGCAACAAGAGAAAGTAAGCCTTCTTTATCAGCAGGTTTCTCTTGCATGACTTGATTTAATGCTCTGTCCACCCACCCACCCCCTTCCAACAGTTTAAGATGTAGGACAGGTTTGTGTAAACTTCATACATTCAGGACGATCTCTAAGCTTCAGCAGCTAGAGCTAGCTACAAAAAGACACAGACGTAGAATGAGATGTATGAGTCCGAAAATTTGTTTGTGGACTGAAACTGAACAGAGCCTACTCTTTACACACGCATATATGCACATGTGTGCACATATGCAGGCACACCTTCTGGTTATTTCTCAAGCTTGCTTTATAACTGAATTGCGGTGTGTATTCCAAATAACCCCCCAAATCATGGGGTTCTTTTGGCAAGATTTGTTCAGAGGACAGTTGCCTTCGCCTGAAGCTGAAAGAGCATGTTTTCATAGCCAAGCAGAAATTTGAACCCAAGTCTCCCAGAATCCTATTCCTACACTCAAACCGACTACACCAGGTCAAAATCACACCTCCTGAGTCACAGCTTCCAACAATGGAAGAGACCCCTTTCCTTGCTACAGATCACTCCTCCTTCTGTGCTGATGAACCTCTTCTCCATCTTTGAAATAATTTAGAGTAGAGGAGCAAATCATTCTTTTGCTGTCGTTGTAAAATAGTAGGAAAGAGATGTTTCAGATCAACCAGAGATCTATCAGTAGATTTGAATCAACTTTTCTGCCCATCAAATATAGGGTGACTGAATATGAGTTAATGAACACATAGCAAATTGAGAGGCATTTGTTCTCAAATACACTAGATTTCCTGAGGATTTATAGTTCCTGAAAGAAATAGGGCCATCACATCCTGCCAAAAGAAGGACCCACCACTGCATTGCCCCTGTAGACATCTGTACTGTTTTAAAACTTCCATTTAGAAGGGTTTGCCACCTTCCAAGGTGGTGTGTTCTTCTGTTGAACAGCTTTTGCCACTAGGAAGTTCATTGCAATGTTCAATTGGTTTCTCATTCTGGTCATTTTGGACCCTCTGGTTCCAATCTAGTTCTCTGGAGCTGCAAAAAAAAAAAAAACAACAAGCCTGCTTCATCTTCAAAAAGAAGCTAAGGCCATTTAATATTATGTATATTTCAAGTTAACGCAGGATGCATTGAATAGTTGTGTGGTAAAGGTACCACTTGCCACCTTTTTCTGTAGTGGTGTCTCCAAATGTCTATTCTTTATAGATATTTATCTGCGGAATCAAAATGAAAGAGAAGTCAAAGATCCTTCTACTGCAGTGGTTCCCAACCTGTGGTCTGTGGACCACCAGTGATCTATAAGAACGAAAATATTGTCCGTGGCCTCACCATTGTCTCGAAACCATGCAGCAACTGGTCTCGTGAAACCCTCTTATAGTACCAAGGCAATGGGGATGTTGGGAGGGGCGAGGCTGACTACCCACAAAAGATTAGTACTACCACATCATCTCTAGATTATTAAATACGGTTTTCTGTGGGCAAGCAGATGACAACTACTGGATGGCATATGTTCTGTATCGGAAACGAGCTGATGTTATCTATCCGATGCAATTTTTTGAATCAGCACCCCAAATAACTAAACTGAATCTAAAGTTGGCCAAAAACTGATTCGTAACCCTTTTGGTACTAATTCTGGAGAGTGTCCCATGGTTTAAAAAAAGGTTGTGAACCACTGCTCTGCTGAATGGAAACTCCCTAAAATATATGTTTTTGTTGTTACCACGTAATCCTGTTCAGATGAATGTGTGTTTGGTAAATTTTGTTTCCTTGTATTTCTAAGAAAGGATAAGAAGCAATGACATTAAGTCCTGCGGCTTTCTTGCACATGTCCACTGTAGTTTGCTAAAAGTTCGTGTGAATGTTGCAATTTGCCACCTTGATTAGTATTTAATGGCCTGCAGTTTCAAGGCCTGGCTAGTTTCTGCCTTGGAGAATCCTTCGTTGGGAGGTGTTAGCTGATTGATTCTTGCCTGGAATTCCCCTGCTTTTTGAGTGTTCCTCTTTATTTACTGTCCTGACCTAAGAGTTTTAATACTGGTAGCCAGATTTTGTTCATTTTTGTGTATTCCTCCTTCCTGTTGAAATTGTCCACATTCTTGGTGATTTCAGTGGCCTCTCTGTGTAGTCTGACATGGTAGTTGTTAGAGTGGTCCAACATTTTTGTATGTTCTCAAATAATATTCCTAGCCCAGGTTGGTTCATCAAACAGGAATTCTAAAAATTATATAATAAACAAGAATTATAACAATGAAACCGTGCACAAAAAGCATGAAACTTTAAACTCCGTTTTAACATGTTTAGTTTATTTAATTAACCAGTTTTAATGCTATCTGTGAACTGCCCTGAGATGATGGTGAGAATGGTGTTGTTGTTAACTATTTGTTATACAGAACATGTTATTCAGAGCCTTGTTAAATGGCTCTTGTTAAAAGCCGAGTAACCTTATTTATGTATGCCATATCCCACCTTTGTTCTTTCAAGGGGGCCAAGGCAACTTCCAACAAATTAAAAATGAGATCAGATTAAAATCTTGTTAATATCAACATTTGAAACAATTTAATTCATATAGTTGAAACCGTTTCAATCACATTAAAACATAGTTTTAAAAAAGATAAAAGTGCAATAAAGCCTTTATTTTGAACCTGCTGGTTTTTACTTCTTTCTAAAGGGTCCCTATGCTTTATGGCAGTGTTTCCCAACCGCTGTGACGCGACACAGTAGTGTGCCGTGACGGACCTCCTGCTGTGCCGCGAGAAAAGCTCTCTGCCCCCCTTCCTTCCCCCCTCCTCCTGCCGAACTCCTGCTGCTTGGGGAAGGAGGAGGAAGGGCCGGGTGGCGGCGAAGAAAATGAAGAAGGGGCCAGGGCGCCGCCTCCTTCGGCCGTTTCCCCAACCAGCCTCCAATCCGCCATGACTCCCGCCCCTCTCTCGCTTAAGCCACGCGGAGGAGGAGCCCCGTGCACTGAAGCCCGTCCACCGCTCATGCTCCTCCGCGCAGCTTCAGCGAACAAGGGGCGGGAGTCATGGTGGAGAGCAGCGCCGGGGACGGGGGCCATGACTCCCGCCCCTCGCTCGCACTGCCCCCTCAAGGCTGGAGAAGCTGTGGGAGAGCTGAAGCTGGGGGAGGGGCGGGGCAAGGTGTGGCCTGGCTCCGCCCCCTCCCCCCGGCTTCAGCCGTCCCACAGCTTCTCCAGCCTTGAGGGGACAGTGCCAATCCAGTACTTGGATTGTGTGTTCCTTCATGGCAGAATGCAGTTGGACTGGCGGGCCCTTCTGGTCTCTTTCAACTCTGTGATTCTAAGGCAATGGGCCTCCAAAGAGCAAGTTGCAGGAAACCTGTCTTGCTGAGGCTAAGGTATGACTGACCATGGACAGATTTGCCTTCTCCCAAAATTGGTGGATTGCAAGTTAACATAAGTACTGTTTCCCCCAGTCAACCTCAGGCACCTGAGAACCAAGGAACTAAATCCAAGGCTCCATGTAATTGCATTTGCCCTTTCTCAGCAGTTCGTTGTCCGCTTACTAATCTCACAGTCTTTAAGTGGCCCCACATATTAACCATACCAGGATTCAGAGAAGGGATCTGGTGTTATTTCTGCTATGAAGTAAACATCAGAGTCATTCCATGTGCACACACAGATGGATGGCTGAGAAAATAATTAGGCCAGTCACTGCAAATGCCAAGTAATTTTTTAAAAAAGTAATAAGCAGGAGCTAGATGTAATCATTAGGGACATACACATTCTCTGTTCTGTTCCCTCCATCCAAGTGGTGTGAAATGGAGTAGGCACACCTGAGCTCACGGCTGACGGTTATGAAGCAACGGAAGGCAATGGAATTTTCCACTAGTTAATTAGTTTAAGGCAACCTTTGTGCTGCTTTTGAACAGCTTTTTGAAACGTTGCATGACATTCTGCAAACAGTCAGGGGAATAGTGAGTCTGCACGTAGCAGTTAAAATATTGTGAATCCCATTGTCTTGAAGGATTAAACCCATATTAGCTGTCTTAAATTAATCAGTATCAAAGCCTGACAACATTGCAGCTCATGTTAAAGTAAAGATCAGATCCGTTTGTTGCTCTCTCTAAGTAAAAGTCAATCTGTGTCTCTCTCTTTTGAGAACCAGCATGAGATAGCGATTTGAATATTGGACTGTGGCTCTGGAAACCACGGTTTGAATCCATGGTCACACACTCCGCTTCAGATGAAAGCAATGATAACCCCCCTCTAAACCAATCCTGCCAAGAACTCCCCATGAAAGGGTCACTATAAGTTAACAACAACTTAAAGGCACACAACATATAATATACTATCTTTCACTAATACTGATAGGACTGTATCTTGCAACACAACTCAGTACATAGCATTGGGAAAACATCCTTACTTTAGCAGCAAACATTCAGAACTATTACTGTATCTCCCATCTAAAACTGTAGAAGGCCTTAGTGCCAATTTTGTAAACAAGCTTTCATGTTTATACAGTCAGCAAAGAAGTGCATTTGGACATCATGGTGCATTTGGACATCATGGTCAGCCAGAATTCCCAGCAAGCTGGTGAGAGAATCCAGAGTTAATTTTAGATTTATCTGTCAGACCTGTGGGAGAAACAAACCAGAGGGTGAGTTCTGCTGGGTCAGATGTCATGATAAACAAATCACCCAAGGCACAGGGTCCGTTTAAGCCAGTCCTGCTGCCGGCATCTGAACTCAGATAGTAGGCATTGGCATGTTGTTTGTGAATGCTCAACTCAGGGGCCCAGTGTTTTCGGTCTACAAGAACAGTGCTTTTTACTGAAAGATGAATAAACTCTCAGGGCATTATTCATGATTTTAGATACTAGGAGAAGTATATACATTTCAACTGAAGGGGACATATTGTAGAAGATAAAAGTTAATGGAATTTTTTGTGTTCTGGAGATATTCCACAAAAGCCATGCCAGTTGTTCCCTTCATGGACATTTTTCTTCCTCAGTTCCTCTGTGTTTTAAATCAGCCTGTCATGTTGTTGATATATGCCTCATCAGCAGAAGAGAGTTTTGGAAAGAGAAATATTTCTGTAACGGTCTATAAGACCTAAAATGGTAACCGGAGGACAGTTGTATCCTGTTGATGGTTGACAGCTTGAATTTCTGTGTATACATATAACATTTTCCATTAATTTTTTAAAAAGCATCAGAAAATTCAGTTTTGGAAAGTGGTGTATAAGAAGTCACAGAAGGAGGCAAATAACATTGCAATAAATCTTGACTTTTGCTGCTAATATTTATTGAATCTAAAGGAAGCAGGTAAAAATAGAAACTGTTTTGTACCTTTTCTCCCACTTCCAACATACAAACAATAAACATGTCTTACTGTACTGCTTCAAGTAATTGTGGTTCCATGACTCTAAAGCAGTGGCTCTCAACTTTTTTTGACCAGTGACCACTTGACCAGGGACCACTCTCCAACATTAGGCCCAAAAGGGTTATGAATCAGTTTTTGGTCAATTTTAGATTTGGTTTGGTTATTTGAGGTGCTGATTCAGAAAATTGCATTGGATAAACCACATCAGTTCTAGTTTTTGATACAGAACATATGCCATCAAGTAGTCACCATCTGCTCGCCCACAGAAAACTGTATTTAATAAACCTCGGCACTATAAGAGGGTTTCATGAGACCAGTCACTCTTGTTGCAACAGTGTAGGCTGCAGACCATATTTTAGTTCTTGCAGACCACTGGTGGTCCACAACAATAGATTGAGAACCACTACTCCAAAATAAGAAAATGCAGTCAAGGATTGAGAGAGCGAATGAATGAATGAATACTATCCTTGTCAGGTGCCTTTGCTTATAATTGTGTTATAATACTAGAGTCTAGAAACTAGAGGTGAGAAGCAGGGAAATGAGGGAGGTCCTTGTTTGGTGATGGGCATCCATCCCATTTATTCAATCTCTTGTCATCTGGCACGTTCTGCATTTAGAAGTTAGGCAAAGTTTGCACAGAGGTTCTCACATTTTAACCATAGTAGATCCTTCAAATTTATGCTGCTGGTACATTCCCAGGGATAGGGAATAAAATCTTACTGCATCCTCTCCACTTTAAATTTAAAAATCTGCAGCGTTGTAAGAGGAGGAGCAGCCAGCGTGCCATTGCCAACTCTATTTTATTACTTAATAAAATTTGTCTCTTTGTCAGCTGAATTAAGTGCTGTAGGCACAATAGCCCTTTTTATGCCCTGAGCACATATGGCCATTCATGAATGAGCTTCAGTTAACAACCGGCATACTATACAGAGGTTTCCCAGGGCTGATTGTCTAAACAGCCAACCCTGCACAGAATGAAGCCCACAGTTATGATCTCAATGGGATTTGTGTGCCATGCTAGAGCTACAGGAAGTATTAGCTTCAATAAAGGTCTCGTGCATCAAAAGAGGTATGTACTTTTTAGAAGCTGAGTAGACACTATTTTATATCTGTCCTCCCCATTACAGACTTTCAATGCCTAGTGGGGTTAACAGGATTGATGGATCTATTGGAACGTTTGGAATGTATAGATCAGCAAATGTGTTTCTTTTTAAGAACAAAGAATTTTAGCTGGTGGTTTTATGCTTGTAGAGGTTGGCAAAACACCCCCAGAATACCAACATGGATAGAAAACACTGTGGGTTAGTTGCCACCATTGTCAATTAGCTAATCTGAGGACTTTGGGAAGGATCACAAAGACTGTGTTTTTTAATGAGTTGGTAAGTCCTGAGGTTTTGTGGCAGTGGCTTTCTTTGTAGTTTTGCGGAAAATGGTTAAACTTGCACACCACAGTGTTTTAGTTGTATAGTGACAACCCTTCCCTTCTATTCAGTTGTCATCCCCAAGCTTTCTATAGCAGGCAACCTTCTGTTTTGCTGCCACATTTCCAGCAAGGTGCTTGTACATTTGATGTCAAAGATTAGGACATTACTAGAAATACCGGATCACATTTCTTGCTTCTTTTGAGGTCTTGTCCCAGACTATTACATCTTTTCATGTTCCTCAGAGTTGGCATCCATACATTATGTGTGGGATATTGTTGGTGGCCATGGGCAAATTCCTTTTCAAGGAAACATATCTTGTGTCTTTCTCAATTTCATCTCTGATAATCTACTCAAGAAGCCTGGGTTTTCCTAAACATTCTTTTGAAAGCTCCTAGTGTTAAACTCTCCCCCTTAATCTTGATTTCCTAAATCCAAACGTATCCTAACAGATGGGTAACGTCATAACACCTTTGCTTTCCGATGGTTCCATGTCCCCAAATGTTATATCTTGCACAAAATATTTTTTTTAAATTCACATAAAATTACCTTTAGGCTATGAGTATCAAGTGTACATTGTGTGAGTATCTGCAAATGCAGGTATTCTAAAGCCTAAAAGAAATACACAATCCAAAACATTTTCATAAAAGGAGTTAGATAGGTCCAGGACTCAGTTCTGCCCCTTCTTTGGCCATAGCAAAGTTACATACAAACACTTCCCAAGTGCTTCAGGGCCCTTCCACACAACCAAATAACCCAGAAGATATGGTATATAGTCCACAATATCTGCTTTGAAGTGGATGATCTGAGTCCACACTGCCATATAAGCCAGTTCAATGTGGATTTTATACAGCTGTGTGGAAGGGGCCTCAGACACCTTTGTGCCAAAGGTTGCCTCCAAGGACAACTATCATAATTTATTGCAGAAATTTACATTATCAACAATGATGTGGCATGTTACAATAAACAGTGCCTGTTTCTAAATTGGTCGATATCCTTGAAATGATGCAAATCCCTATTGAGCTCAGGCTGCGGCATGTCTCTGGGCAACACATTTAGTTGTAGCTAAGGTCTATAATCTCACAGCGAACGCACTGCAGACTTATGTAACGGGTGTGGAGTGTAAGTGGGGGCATCATGTGTCCAGCCTCGCCGTGTTTTAATTGCAGCCCTTCTGAGAAGCGGAGAAATGGGGAGATTGCATGGGTAACTGAGCAGCCTGGGCTTGTACCTATGTCTCTCTGCCTGCAGATTTTGTGCTGTTGCAAGCTGGCATCTTCTACAGGAAGTGTGACCTTCAAGGACCTTCATTTAAAGGGTTGTTTAGATCATTCAGACTTGAAGGTTGTTTGGAAGGGAAGGCAGCCAGGAGATCTCCTTCATCATATTTGTTCTTGTTCACCCCAGGTTTTGCTTAGTTACCTCTCATTGGTATGGATAGGACAGTGGGAAGGAATCCTCTGTCCCAGATGCCTGTGGTTCTATAATGTTGGAGGCATCCCAACCGGTATTTTAAGATAGGAGATAAGGCACAGAATCAGGCATATCTTGGGTGTAAGACTCACAGAAGAATGAGCAGAAATCTGCAGATAGAGCTAGGAAAGATCTTGGTGCTAATACCAACTGACAGTGTTGATTTAGGTAGACCAGTGCCTCCCCACACCCACCGTTTTGCTTATATGTCACTCAGGTTAAAGGTAATGCCATGCAGCAATGTCCATTTCTCTCCTGTGTGGCTGGTTTTGCAAGAAAAGAAGGCATTAATGAAGGGTGTCTCTGTCCTGACTTGGTCTGTGACATCTGATATTCTGGGCCAGGCACTCCCCATGCAGCCGTGCTGTTGTGTAACATGTTCTGTGTACTTTATGGTGCCCAATTCCATGCTCGTTCTGACAGTACAGTCATCCCTCTATATCCACAGGTTTTTTCGTCCATGGATTTGATCAACCACAATATAAAATACTTGTGAGAAAAATCCAAAAAGCACATCTTCATTTTGTCAATTTCTATTATTTTACTACATTGTTGTGTAAAACGGGACTTGAGTGTCCATGTCTTGAACCGAACCCCAGTGGATGTCAAGGGCCAACTGTACCACTGAAGCCAAGAAGGAATAGGAATAGGTTATCAGAGCTTCGGTTTAAACTGCCTGTTACTCATGTAGCTGCCTCAAAGATATCTCAAGAGTATCACAAACACTGCATATCCCAGCAACAGCAGGAAAGTGAGATGAACGATGTCCTTGAGGATTCAGAAGCATGTGGATGGCCCATCTCAGGCAGATGATTAACTGTCCTCCTTATCACTTTCCCATCTTCTTAAAACACAACAGTTTGTGTCATTGAACTCACATGAGCTTGCTGCAAGGATTTTAATTATCCTTATGCATGTCAGATTCTGCGGACTCAGAAAAGTAATTGTGCTGCGACCTTATTGCAAACTAGACAGATGTCCCTTACAGGCTTATTTCATGATGTTTACGTCCGTTGACTCCAAGGGAAGCCTGATGCTCACTTTCTTCTCTAAGATGTTGCCTTTTTTTGTAGTCATGAGGCTTCGCTCTTGCTGTTCATAAGGAGAGCTTGGCATTCTTAGGCTGCCGAATCTATTGTACATTTTCCCATTTGGTTGGTGGGCTTTTGAAGGAGAAATTAGCATGGCTACTTCACATGCATTAACCCAATAAAACATCCCCTTCAATTTCTCCCTCACACACATGCTTCTCGTTGATGATCCCTTGTTAGCAGAACTAATAAAACTGTCCGATTTAAATTAATACAGCAGTATAGCTCTGTCTCAGCTCTTGCCAATCATTGTGTAGGAGGAGTAGAATGAAAAGGAAGATTTCAAGTGCTGAGCGAAAGGCGGGCAGAATAATTGGCAGAAAAAAGGACTGAGTTTCAGACTCCTTTCCTATTAACCCTTTTCAACTGCAGCTGGGCCCAACTTGCTTCTTAATCAGGATCTTTTCTGTTCTCCCCTGGTTTGCATTTGTAATTCCAAAAGCACTTTGGATGTGGTCAGAGGCAAAGCAGCTTCCCTAGAGAGGCATGCTGCTGCTCCAGTACATAAGTTTCTTAGAAAATATGAATGTCATCAGCCATCTCAGCACTTCCAATTTTTGCTTATTCAAGCTGTCGACTTCAGAGAGAGAGAGGCACTATGTTTCCACTCATCCTGGGTCTCCAGAACAAAATGTGTCATGCTTACTCATACAGCGGCTTTGTCAAAATTAAATCTTTTGGGAATGATGAAAAGCATTGTTTTCAGAAATACTTCTTTTCCATTTTTAAAAGTCTGTCTTTTCTTCAACCTTGCATTGTAAGATACAAGAAAGTATCTCCATTATTCTTTTGCTTTTATCTGTAATTGTTGCTCATAGCCATCCAGTACCATAAATGGAGTTATAAAATTATGTATAGAGACTAGCAATTGGTATTCTGTTTATCAATGGTTTTGGATCATGCCACAGAACTATCATCATTATAACTTTATTGTTATACCCCACAACCTTCTCCCCGAAGGGACTCGTGGCAGAAACTCCAACAGACAAAAAAGCAAAGCAACCCCCCATTAAAACAAAAACACCACTAAAATAGGAGTATCGTAAAATACAACAATCCAGATAAAACACAATTTCACATAAGCCGGGGAATTGGATGAAGTGCAGAGAACAGAGTACTATCTAGCGACTTAGGGACTGGGCATTTATATTAGGGACTAGCTGTTCTCAAGTGCTTGCTGGAACATTCAAGTTTTCACATCCCTACAAAAGGAGGACAGCATGGGAGCGTGCCTAATCTCCCTGGAGAGGGTGTTCCAAAGTTGAGGGGCCACCACTGAGAAGACCCTCTCCCTCATCCCCACCAGCCATGCCTGTGACGGTGGTGGAAGCGAGAGGAGGGCCTCCCCGGTGGATCTTAGAGCCAATGGTTATTAAGGAATCATTCTTATTCCTTAATACATCTTCACATTATTTGGTTGTTAAACATATGTTGGGGGACCTCAAAGATCCAGTTCTTTCTTCTAAATAACCCATTCATAATTTGAAGTGGAAATGTAGCAAAACAGCAAGGTCATATAAATGCAAGTGTTGGTCCTGTGCCAGGCTATAATGTATATGTTTTAAAACAAAAATGCCTTCTTACTTGTTTCCCCTTGTCCAAGGAAATGTGAACTTACCAGTAGTACTGTTATTGCCCTACAGTATTGTTGCTTTATCAGCCTGTTTCACCAGGTTGTTTTTGAAAGACAGTAGTAAATAGGTCATGTTTGTTCATGTGCATTACTTATTATGCCTCTGTAATGGAACACAATTGTGCCTGAACAGCTCAGGAAATGGAAGTGTGAAGGATGGAGAGGTAATAACCTAGACTTCTCCCCTTCTCCTTACATATGTCTGTTGGAACTCCTGAAAGAACTGTTGTCCTGCTGGAAATGATTTCTGTAAAGATAGTTGGTGTTAGATCAGGGGTAGGCAACCTACGGCCCGCGCCCCGGATGCGGCCCAGCAGCCGATTCTGTCCGGCCCGGGGAGAAGGGCACCGGGGGCGGGGCCAAGAGGAAGGGGTGCCACTGCCGCCATCCCATCGCGGGCTCTGTGGGGCCTGTGTCGGCAGACAGGCCGGAGGAGCGGTGGCTTTGGAGTGCCTGCCATCCCTGGAGGCGGTCCGGGCCTGCAGTGGGAACAGTCGCCGACCTGCGGCAGCTGATCGCCCTGGCGACCCGGAAGACTTGATCGTCTTCCGGGTCCCCAGGGTGATCAGCTGCCTCAGATTGCTGACTGCTCCCCCTGCAGGCCCGGATCACCTCCAGGGATGGCAGGCACTCCATGGCAGGGCGATCAGCTGGGGAACGGCTGGGGGCGAGAGCGGGCGGAGGCCTGCAGCCTCCGATCGCCTGCTGCTCTGTTCTCCTCTGCTGCGGCGGCGGCTGGGTCCACTTTGCCATCCTCTGGGCTGGCTCCATTGGGCCATTCCATCTTGGGATCCTTCTTCTCTTGAGGATGTCAGCCTCTATCTTGGTTCGCACCTTGTCTTCTTGAATTTCATTTCATTTTATTTTAGTGGTTTTTATTATTATTTTATAATTACAATTTTATAATAATAATATTATAATAATATTATAATATAATTAATAATATAATATAATGTTATATTATAATTTCAATATATTATAATGTCTATATAGATATAATATAATAATTATGATATTAATACTAATAATATATGAATATTTCTTGATATATTAATATGTTAATATTAATGATGTTATATATAGTAAATATAGTAAGTAAATAAATAAATAATGTAGATTAGAATGTACAGTAGTTCAGCCTTTAGGTGCGGCCCTCCATAATATTTTTTGGCTCTTGTGTGGCCCCTTGGAAAAAATAATTGCCCACCCCTGTGTTAGATGATCCCAAGGGATCCTGAAGGAACTAATGGCCTGCTGGACACCACTTCCATAGATGACTGGTGTTAGAAGATGCTAAGATATTCTCAAAGAAGCAGGGGTCCACTGTACAAATGGCTGGTGTTAGACATCCACCAAGTATCCCAATATAAAACAAGTGGGATCCCAAAGTGAGGCTGATCCAAGCCCACAACCCTTACAATAAAAATCATATCAATCTACCCTGCAATCTAACGGGTTTGCCTTGTATTCTGAGCAGGCAGGCAGTGGCAATTTCCACTGCCAGGCCACTTTGGGACAGTCGTAGCTCCCCTGGATGGACACCCAGGGCGTGGATGTACGTCTGTTGCAAGGTCAGCTGTCAGGAATAAAAGATACGCCCTCAGCAAACTCAGCAATTAAATTGTGCAATTGAAACACTCCCATGCCAGCGCTGCCTTGCTTTCCACATAAAGGGTGCAGTCTAAGATAAGTAGATTTTTGCTCCGATAGCTATCTCAACGCATTAAAAAGAAATTGCCTTTCTCCTCCACTGGTGTCCTACTAGCCCTGCATCTGTGCCAATGGGGCAGGGGAGGACACACAGGGTCTGGGTGGGGATGGTTATTTTAAGGCTTGATAAGCAACAAAGATGGAAACAGTGCTGCCTGTGGGCAAGTTGTGCTGCTTCTGGGCTAGTATATCAGAATCAGTGGGCATTACGTCAGTTGTGAGAAAAAGCTAATGATGTAACTCAGACCCTGAGTATCCCTGGTTTTTAAACCCCCACATTTATCTGGTGCTCCTTTTTCTCTCAGACCTTTAATGCCACTTGATGGCTTTTATCATAAGTGGTTCCGTTGCCTGCTACTTTAATTGACTGCTGTCTCTACAGATTCCTCATTGCTGGCTCACTGTACCTCGGCCGCTGCCTTTATTTGTCATGTATTGTTTTTAACTGTTGCATGTCTGTACTGTGCAGTATTTGTGAGGTGATCCGTTTACATTGAAAGCAAAATAAATATTCATTTACTTTATTTATTTATTTACTATACAGGTATTATATCCCACCCTTCTTGATCCCAAAGGGGACTCAAGGCAGCTTACAGCAGAGACAAAATTCAGTGCCTTAATTCAACAATTAAATAACATTTAGTTAAAAATTCTAAACGAGGTTAAAAGCTATTAAAACATAAACAATATCAGTTACAGCTATAAAATCAAATTAGCCACAATCGAGGTCGAACCATTCCAAAAATTATTGCCAAACTAGGAAGCCATTCTGAGTCCTCTCCGATGTGAGATAGAGCGGGATAAAAAATGCAGTAAAAAAAAAAACCTTCTTAGCTCTGATGCAGAATCAGAGCTGCAGCAGCAGGAGTCTGCTGTCCAGCAAAAATAAAAGTCTTATGGAAGAATAAAAGGAGAAGCTTTCTCTTAGTTGGAGCTTTCTTATGGGAAATGGCAGCAAATTTGCATTTCAGGAAGTGACGGAGTACCATACTTTTTACAAGCTTTTCCTCTATTGTGCTTAAATTTTTCATTGTCGTGTTTAGATTTCAATTGCCAAGTGTGATTTGTCTAGCTTAGAGTTGGTTTTTCCAATCGCAGCAGTGCTGCTGAATGTGAGCATCTTGTGTCCTCTTTCTCTCTCTCAGATATACATTCACACACACAAACATGCAGATTCTCTCTGTAACAAATGGCAAAATCATTCAGGATTATTAGAGGCATGGAGAACAAAACCTAAGAGGCGAGGTTGAGGGAGTTAGGCATGTTCAACCTGGTGAAGAGAAGATTGAGGGGTGGCGTTCTTTAAATATCTAAAGTGCTGTCACAAAGTGGAGGGCTCATGTTTGCTTTCTTCTACTCCAGAAGCAAAGACAAAATCCATTTTAAGTTTCAGTTGAACTTCTTGATGGAAAGACCTTTGGCATGGCTAGAAATCTGGTGCGATCTCTGACTGGACATCTTCAAAATGATGCTGGGAGCTACCTACTGGAGATGGAGTTCCTTCATTGAGTATGGGTATAGGACTACTTTGTGCGCCTCTGGTTCTGTTCACCTTTGTATAGATACCATCAGAAGAAGGAAGTGTATGACACCATTTCCAAGTGATGGTGGGAACATGCCAAACTTATGTATATACATGCTCTCTCTTGACTCATTTTGTGAGCAACTGAGGGACTCTGATGCTTTCCCCTGCTTCTCAGCAGTGTTTGGAGGAGTCAAGAAGACTGCTTTTGTTTAACAGTGGGCAACCCACCGTCTTACTGAAATTTTAGTCTACAGTGCTTTCGAAAGCAAGTGTGAAGTAGTAGCTTGAGTGTTGGACTGGGACACTGAAAGACCAGTATCCAAATCATTATTCAACTGGGTGATTTGGGCAAGTTGCCCTGTATCAGTCTTTGGTGGGGTGGGGGGACAATAGCAAACCCCTCTGAAGAAATCCATTAATAGAGTTACCGTTGACCAAAAAGAACTTCAAAAACCATCACAGCACTGCTGATCTTGATGCTTTGATTCTCAAAGGAAGCTTAGTTTGTCAGTTTCTATCCAAAGCCTAAGACTCTCCTAAGAGTCTTGGCTCTTTTTTCTGCAGAATGCCACCCTCGCCCCCTTCTCCCCTTCTTCTTCTATCAGACTAAGAAAACTGATTGTATATCTCTGCACGGCAGTGGATTCAACTGTATGGTTCTATGAGAATGCCATTCCTCTTGTTTCCTTGGTTGAGAACTTTCAAGACTTCATGGATAGAAATGCTCTGGTGGGTTAGATGAATGAAAGAATTCCTTCTTCACAGAAAAATGTAAATCTCAGTATTAAAAGTGAGATTTCTATGATCCTCCCACCATGAGAGATGGCTGTAGTTGAGGGATCAGAATCCCCCCTCTCCTTTTTCCAAAATCTCTACACCGTTTGTCACCAAAGGAGCGCTGGATGTTCGGCATGTCAAGGGAGTTCTCCCTTGGAGCTTACGACCTCGCTTGTGCTAACAATTTCCTGTGAACCACCAGCTCCTCCAGTCCCACTATTGTTGCCTGGTCGTTTGGGTTTTGTTTTTTTTATGTGTACTTCTTTTCTTGTCTGGGGGGAAAACAAACAAAACTTATTTACTGAAGGCCCCGTGTCCTGTTTGTTTGTAGCTTGCTGGGAAATGCCATTTTGCTTGAGTCTCAGCAGGAGAAATGGCTGCAAACAAATGAAATTGTTTTCTATTGATTTTTGTAGGACGTCAAAAGCTTTGTGCCAAAGCAGGGTTTTTAAAAATTACAATCAACTTTCCTTATCAAGGGTGCTTTTGGGTGACCTTTTTTCCCAGATTGTTTTTCAGTACTTCCTAAATAATACCCACACACGCATTCAAGAGGTCAGTGGGTACAAGGAGGGGAAGTATTGCTCATGCTCATGATAGCAAACCCTGACATATTATTCTGTTCTTTTTGATTATCTGATTAGAATATGAATGGCAAAGGAAAGAATGGTGGGGTGCTTTTTTTTTTTTGAGTGAGAAAGTCTTTGTTCCTTTTTTACCCTTTGTGCTGGTACCAAAATATGTTACTGTCCAGGTTTCCATTTCCATTCATTTGCTTCTTCCTTTCCTTTTCCCAAACTCAATGGTCAAATAGCATTCCTTGTCTGGCTGAGCTTTAAGCATCTTCACTGGACTGTTTTGTGGTCCTTCTTTAAACATTTTTTTTAAAACGTAGACCAAATGACTTGGAGACCTGGATATGTTTAGCTTGGAGAAGAAAATATATATTAGCCATCTATATTAGCCATCTTCAAATATGCCGGTCCACTTCCAAGCTCAATTCAAAATACTGGTTTTGAACTATAAAGCTCTATAAGATCTGGCCCAGCTTCCTTGTCCAAACGCATCTGCCTCTACGTCCCATCTCGTAATTTAAGATCACCCAGGGAGGCAGTACTCTCACTCCTGCCAACGTCACAAACGCATCTAGCAGGGAGAGACGGGGCTTTCTCGGCCATGGCCCCCCGCCTGTGGAATGCACTTCCAAATGAGATACACTTGGCTTCATCCCTCCTGGCTTTCAGGAAGAAATTGAAATTGTGGTTCTGGGGCCAGGCTTTCAGACAGCAGACATAAATTAGCACTTTGGTTGGAAATGGACTGGTAAGGCCATACAGCTGAGGATACTGTTTTATTGTTTTAATGAATGCTTTATGTACTGTTTTAATTAATGTGTTATGTATTTTAATGGATGTTGTATTATTGTAATCATTTATATGTAGCGGCATCGAATCATTGCCAAATGTAAGCCGTCCTGAGTCCCCCTTCGGGGTTAGAGAAGAAACGGGGTAGAAATACAGGAAATAAATAATAAATAAAATAAAGTAATGTAGAAGATAGAGAGAGCTTGTTTTCTCCTGATCCAGATTAAGGGTAGATCAATAATTTAAACTTAAATTAGAGTAGATTTCAATTGAACATTAGAAGGGACTTATTGATGGTAAGAATGGTTCTTCAGTGGAACTAGTTGCCTGGAGAGGAGGAGGAGTCTGGATGTCTTCCAAAAAAAAAGGTGGACAGATAACCTTCTGAAGATCCTGCATTGAACAGGATTTTGGATTCTGTGATCTATGGAGTCCCTTCCAACTCTGATGCCTTAAAAGGATGTCCCCGCAGGAGCAACCAAGTCTTTCACCCTCCTACTAATGTTTTGCTAATCGGTTACTAGGAAATGATGCGGAATTGAAGTTTGGGTTTTCCAAAATCTCATTGAGTCCTGGGACTACATAACAAATCCTCAGTGCGCTCACTTTACCTTTGCTTTGACTTACAGCAACGCTATGAATGAGAGACTGCTAAGTCACCCTCTCCTTACCACCCCTGCTCAGGTATGGCTGAATCAGGGCAGCCATAGCCTCATTGATGGAGTCTATCCAGCTGGGATGCATTCTTTATTTATTTATTTATTTATTTCGGGATTTTACCCCGCTCTTCTCAACCCCCAAGGGGGGACTCAGAGCGGCTTACAGTATGGCACAATTCAATGCCCACATAATCACAATATAAAACCCCAAAACCCTTCAACAATTAAAATACATTAAAAATACATTAAAATACAACTACATTAGCACCATACACATTCACTCTGGATTAAAACGATGTTCAGTCCATAAAAACATTGGCCATAATCACCCACTTCCATTAAAAACCAATCTAAAATGCTGCCTTGTGCTGGTGTACAAATGCCTGGTCCCACAGCCAGGATTTTACTTTTTTCCTGAAGGCCAGGAGGGATGTGGTGGATCGTACATCAATAGGAAGCGCATTCCACAGGCGGGGAGCCACCACGAGAAGGCCCTATCCTCGTCCCAACCAGCCTCTTCTGAGACGTAGGCGGGAGCGAGAGCTCGGCCTCTCCGGATGATCTTAGATTACGAGGTGGCACATAGCGGCTGATGCGTTCGGTCAAGTAGGCTGGGCCAGAACCGTATAGAGCTTTAAAGGTCAAAACCAGCACTTTGAATTGAGCCGGAATTGGACCGGCAGCCAGTGGAGCTGACACAACAGGGGGGTGGTATGCTCCCTGTATGTAGCTCCCGTTAGCAATCTGGCTGCCGCCCGCTGAACTAATTGCAATTTCCGAACTGTCTTCAAAGGCAGCCCCACGTAGAGTGCGTTGCAGTAATCTATTCGGGATGTGACCAGAGCGTGGACGACCGTAGCCAGATCAGACTTCCCAAGGTACGGGCGCAGCTGGCGCACGAGTCTCAACTGTGCAAAAGCTCCCCCGGCCACCGCTGAGACCTGGGGTTCCAGGCTCAGCGATGAATCCAGGATCACTCCCAAGCTGCGAACCTGCGTCTTCAGGGGGAGTGTAACCCCATCCAACACAGGCTGTAACCCTATGCCCTGTTCGGCCTTTCGACTGACTAGGAGGACCTCTGTCTTGTCTGGATTTAGTTTCAATTTGCTAGCCCTCATCCAGTCTGACACAGCGGCAAGGCACCGGTTCAAGGTCTGGACAGCCTCCTTGGTGACAGGTGGGAAGGAGTGACAGATCTGGACGTCATCTGCGTACAGATAACACCTTACTCCGAAACTCCGAATGATCTCTCCCAGCGGTTTCATGTAGATGTTGAATAACATCGGGGACAGAACTGAACCCTGAGGGACTCCACAGGACAACGGCTGTGGAGCCGAACAGGTGTCACCCAATGACACCTTCTGGGTACGACCTTCCAGGAAGGATTGGAGCCACTGCAGAGCAGTACCCCCAAGCCCCATGTCTGCAAGGCGACCCAGAAGGATACCGTGGTCAACGGTATCGAAAGCCGCTGAGAGGTCCAGCAGAACCAACAGGGACACACTCCCCCTGTCGAGTTCCCGGCGTAGATCATCTACCAAGGCGACCTCTTTTCCTGCTGTCTTCTTCCTTGCCGAGCATTTTTGTCCTTGTCCAGTGAGTCAGGTCTTCTCATGATACGTCCAAAGTACAAAAGTCTTGGTTTAATGATTTTGGTTTCTAGGGAAAGTTCCAGCTTGTCCTGCCTTTATCATAAGTGTAAAGATGGCAGTGGAAACTATTATATTTACCACCAAGAGATGTGGTAAGCAAAAAGGGTATCCTCATTTTTCTAAAGCATTCCAGTAGGGGTGTGTGAGGGATAGTGTCTGTCTGTCTGTCTGTCTGTCTGTCTGTCTCTCTCTCTCTCTCTCTCTCTCTCTCTCTCTCTCTCTCTCTCTCTGGGTTTGTGAGGGCTACGATGCTTCAGTTCTGAAGTTCTCAGTCTCTGAACAAGTGTTCCTTCCTATCGAAAGAACATTTAATTTTGTGCTTGGTCAGCTCCTATCTGATTAAGAGCGGGTTCTGCAAGCTAATGGCCTGCAGTCCTAAATGAGAGCCTCAAATTCCAAGACAGAGGTCTCCTTTATTTCATTCTACCTGGATCAAAATCCCTGGCTGTGTTTTGTTCCATGTCAGATGAGATGATAATATCAGCAACAAGCTGCAGTTTCGCAACCTCTGGCACCATATTTATTGATCATTGACTGAGGGCTAAATCGAGCTCAAGAGGACCTTAAAGGGCCAAGCTTCAAAACTGATTCTTTGTCCCACCCGCATATGTACTTCTGGATTGTACTGGGAAGGGTGGGATTCACAAAAAGGAACTCAGTGTTTCTGCTAACTCCCTCTTTTTTTCCATTATTTGGTTTGGACTTCATAATTTGCTCTCTGCACAAAGACGTTCTAACATATTTGAACTGCAGCTTCTAAAATCCCCCATCCAGTATTGGTTAGGCAGAGAATTTATGGAAGCTGTAGTCCAAAAAAAGTAATTTCCCTAGGGTCTGGCTTTCCCACGCCCAATGTTGTTTCTCATCAGTTGGACTTCCAGAACCTGCTGCAAACTCTTTATTGTGTTGATCATTTCCTTCCCATGTAGATAAGGACACACACAAAAAGCCTATGGGACATTTGCTCAGGCAGGGCTATTCAGGTTGGCTCCTCTCAGGGAGAGTGGCATTGCTCCTTGCAGTCTTGGAAGGAATAATGGTTTCTGCTTTTGTCTCAGTAGAAAACAAGGCTGTTCCATCTTTTTACATGACACCCCTTCAATTTTTTTAAGTTGACATGAGCCATGAAAGCTCATTAAGTGATTTCACGCAAGTCACATTTTCAGGCTCAGAGGAAGACAAGCACCACTTTGAACAAATCTTGCCAAGACAACTCCATGATAAGGTCAACATAAACTGGAAATCATTTTGAAGGTACACCCCAACTAATCATGTTGGCTCTCAGTCTTCTCCAAACTAAACAAGCCCAGCTCACTAAGTCGTTCCTCATGAGGCTTGGTTTCCAGACTTGGTCATCGTGGTCATCCTTCTTGGGACATGTTCCAACTTGTTGATATCCTTGAACAGTATTGGCTAGAAATGGTCACAGTATTCCAGGTGAAGCTTAACCCAAGCAGAATAGAGTGGCACTACGTTTGCCCTTAACATTATACAATACTCTTGTTTATGTAGTAGTTGTTATGTGTTGTTATGTGTCTTGAAGTAATATCTAGCTCATGGCAACTCTAAGACAAAGCTTTTTTACAGTGTTTTCTTGGTAGGATTTGTTTGCAGGGGAATTGGCCTCTGCAGCTGAGAGAGTGACCACTGAAGGTCACCAAGTGGGTCTCCATAGCTAAGCAGGGACTTGAATCCTGGTCTCCAGAGTTGTAAGTCAGTGGATAAAGCTGTATTTCGGTTAACAGAAGGACTGAAAGTGACCGATACCTGCCGCAGGGGCTGCTTGCCAAGTCCATTACATAAGAACATAAGAACATAAGAAGAGCCATGCTGAATCGGGCCTCAGCCCATCTAGTCCAGCATTCTGTGTCACACAGTGGCCCACTAGTTGTACACGGGGATCTCTAGCAGAAAGGAGGGCAAAACCCTCACCTGCTCCCGACCCCCCACAACCAGTACCCGGGGAAAATCCTGCCTGCCTCCATCAACACAGAGGTGGCACTTGGATGTCCATTTCAGTAGCTACTGATTCCCTTGGTCTCCATGAATCTGTCTAATCCTGCCTTGAAGCTGTCCAGGCTGACAGCTGTCACAACCTCCTCTGGAAGTGAGTTCCATAACCCAATGACCCTCTGGGTGAAGAAATATTTCCCTTTATTAGTCCTAACTTTCCTACCTTGGAGCTTTAGGGAGTGCCCCCTAGTCCTAGTGTTGTGTGACAGAGAAAATATTTTTTTCTTTGTTCACCTTTTCTATCCCATGCATGATTTTATACACTTCGATCAAGTCACCTCTTAAACGCCGTCTTTCAAGGCTGAAAAGACCAAGGCGTTGCAACCTGATTTCATAAGGGAGCTGCTCCATCCCTTGGATCATATTTGTTGCCCTTCTTGTACCTTTTCAGTTCCGTTATATCCTTTTGAGGTGCGGTGACCAGAATTGTACACAGTACTCAGATGTGGCCTCACCATAGATTTGTAGAGAGGCAATACAACATTTGCCGACCTATTTTCGATTCCCTTCCTGATCATGCCAAGCATAGAATTTGCTTTTTTCACTGCTGCAGCGCACTGGGTTGACATCTTCATTGAGCTGTCCACCAAAACCCCAAGATCCCTTTCCTGGTTTGTCTCAGAAAGCTTTGATCCCATCAGTTGATAAGTGTATTTGGGGATCTTTGCCCGATGTGCATGACTTTACACTTGTTTAGGTTAAAATGCATTTGCCACTTTGTTGCCCATTCACTCAATTTCGAGAGATCTTTCTGGAGCTCTTTACAGTCAGTTTCATTTTTAACTACCCTGAACAGTTTAGTGTCATCTGCAAACTTTGCTACCTCACAATTTACGTCTACATCCAGATCGTTTATGAATAAATTAAAAAGTAACGGTCCTAAAACTGAACCTTGGGTACGCCACTTCTCACCTCTTTCCACCCAGAGAAGTGTCCATTTATTACCACCCTTTGTTTCCTACAGTTTAGCCAGGTTCCAATCCAGGACAAGACCTGTCCCCTGATTCCATGGCTAAAGAGCTTATTTAGGAGCCTTTGGTGAGGGACTTTGTCAAAAGCCTTTTGAAAGTCAAGGTAAACAATATCGACTGGGTCCCCTTTATCTATGTGTTTATTTACACCCTCAAAGAATTCTATCAAGTTAGTAAGACATGATTTGCCTTTGCAGAAAACATGTTGATTTTCCTTCAGCAATGCCTGTTCTTCTATGTGCTTAGTAATTTTTTCTTTAATAATGGTTTCCATCACTTTGCCTGGAACTGAGGTTAGACTAACTGGCCTATAATTTCCTGGATCACCCCTGGATCCTTTCTTGAAGATCGGAGTTACATTTGCCTCCCTCCAGTCCTCGGGTACAGTGCCTGATCTTAGAGAAAGGGTATATATTTTGGCTAGAATTTCAGCAATTTCACACTTGAGTTCCTTAAGAACTCTGGGGTGGATGCCATCTGGCCCTGGTGATTTGTTGACATTTAGTTTAGTAAGGCATGTGAGAACATCTTCCTTGTTTATCTCTATCTGGTTTAATTCATTTAATTCCCCCCTGAAAAACTGACTCAGCTGCAGGCATATGTTGTCTGTCCTCCTGTGTGAAAACGGAGGCAAAGAAGTCGTTTAGCCGCTCAGCAATCTCCTTGTCTTCACTTATCGTCCCTTTCTTACCATTTTCGTCAAGTGGCCCAACTGCTTTTCTAGTTGGGTTCCTGCTTCTGATGTACTTAAAGAAGTTTTGCTATTTTTTTAATGTTCTTAGCTATATGTGCCTCAAAATCTCTCTTGGCTTTCCTGACGGTTGCTTTGCATTTAGTTTGCCAGAGCTTGTGTTCCTTTCTGTTCTCCTCAGTAGGAAGAGCCTTCCATTTCTTAAATGAGTTTTTCTTCTTTCCAATCACATCTTTTACTTCATTTGTAAGCCATACAGATGTCCTCTTGGACTTTCCTGCCTCTTTCTTATTTTAGGAATGCATTTTAGTTCGGCTTGTTTTATAGTATTTTTAAACAGTTTCCAAGCATTTTGGAGGGATTTGATTTTTTTACTGTTCTTTTAGTTTGTTCTTTACTATTTTTCTCATTTTGGTGAAATTCCTTTGTGAAAATTTAAGGTCTCTGTGTTAGTTTTCACTGACAGTTTGCTATCCAAACTTAAGTTGAAGGTTATTGTGTTGTGGTCACTGGTACCTATGGGCTCAGTTACAAGGACATCTTGAACGAGATCTTGTTCATTTGTTAGCACCAAGTCCAGGATCCCCCTTCCCCTGGTTGGTTCCATGACCATCTGCTCAAGGGAATAATCAGCTAGCATGTCGAGGAACCTTGTCTCTCTTTCATGCGTAGAACAAGAATTTAGCCAATCTATTCGGGGATAGTTGAAGTCCCCCATTATGACTAATTTATTGCTTTTTGAGGCCTGTTTAATTTCATTTTCCAGATAGCAGTCTGCCTCTGGAGTTTGGTTGGGAGGGCGATAGCAGATCCCTAATGCTAGATTAGTTTTTTGTCCTGGGATTTTTACCCACAATGTTTCTGTAGGTGAGTTTGAATTTTCTTGAAATTCTAATTCATGAGATTCTAGCTCTTCATTTATGTACAAGGCCACACCGCCACCGTTTTTCCCTCTCCTGTCTTTCCTGTACAGTTTATAACCTGGAATTTTTGTGTCCCAATTGTTTTCCTCTGTCCACCAGGTTTCTGTTATGCCAATAATATCAATATTTTTTTCTTTTGCCAAACATTCCAACTCCCCTATTTTTGTTCGAAGGCTTCTAGCGTTTGTGTACAGACATTTATATTTATTGCTCTGGTGCCCTTTCAACTTTGGCTGTTTATGAGAATTTGTAGAAGGCCTACCATGTCCTACCTCTTGACTACTTTCTATCTTTTCTGTTGACTCAGCCATTTGTGCGTAAATTTCATCCTCCATACTTGGCGTTTCACCCTCTCGAACCGGAAGCTGCTCAGCTCCTGTCGACTTTCCCCTAGGAATCAGTTTAAAAGCTGCTCTGAAGCCTTTTTAATATTATTTGCCAGCAGTCTGGTTCCATTTTCGTTCAAGTGTAACCCGTCCCTTTTGTACAGGTCTGGCTTTCCTGAAAATGTTCCCCAGTTCCTAACAAATCTAAATCCTTCCTCTCGACACCACTGCCTCATCCACGCATTGAAGCTCCTGAGCTCTGCCTGTCTGGCTGTCCCTGCGCGTGGAACAGGTAGCATTTCCGAGAATGCTACCTTTGAGGTCCTGGACCTTAATCTTCTACCTAGCAACCTGAATTTGGCTTCCAGGACCATCCGCTTAGCCTTCCCAATGTCATTGGTACCAACGTGTACCACGACCACTGGCTCCACCCCAGCACTATCCATTCAGCCTATCTAGATGCCTTGATGTCTTTGCAATTTACCATGGCATTCCATCACAAACCCAGCTTTCTATGTCACAATCCACCCACTACAAGAAGCCCCCCTCCTACCATTCTTTTCTTTCTAATTCTGACTTTGGTCACCCTCTCTAAACTCTGGACCATCTTCTGCCTTTGATCCTTCCTGGGTCAGCATATAGAGTAATTCTGATCTCTGAGACGTAAAAGATTATTCCTTGGCTGATAAAGGTTTATACAGCTGAAACACAGATTAAAATTAATAAACTTTAATGAAAATTTAAAAGGAAGAGGTTGAGGAAGGGTGATGATTAAATTAAGAAGAGCCCTTACATGGCCCCTTTTGAGCCATTCTAAATCTACAGTTCTAATGTAAGTGCAAGTTGACACTTATCAAAATCCACCCAAAGTTGGATATTCTCTGTCCAGTACAAACCTTGTATCTGCAATGGGCAAATTCCTAGAGTTTGTGTGGATTTGTAAAATAACAATGATCATACATATGGCCATGTTCTAGAAGCCTTCTCTCCTGACATTTTGCCTGCACCTGTGGCAAGCATCCTCAGAGGTCCAGACCTCACAACCTCTGAAGATGCTTGCCATAGATGCAGGCGAAACGTCAAGAGAGAATGCTTCTAGAACATGGCCATATAGCCCAAAAACCCTACAACAATCCAGTGATTCCAGCCGTGAAAGCCTTCAACAGGACATCAAACATAGCATAGAATTGCCCTAGAGCAGTGGTTCTCAACCTGTGGGTCAACTCCCAGAAATCCTAACAACTGATTTATGTGAGTTTTAGGCCAAAACACCTGAGACCCACAGGTTGAAAACCACTGCCCTAGTTGACCTAGAAAATGCCTAAGGAGTACATACTTTATCAGAGATGCAGAAATGAAATTAGAATTGGTCCTTCACATTTGAGGGTTTCACTTTTGCAATTTGATTATTTGCTGGTCTTAGGGGGTCTTTCAGTAGAAGGTGTCCATAGAATTATACTGGAGGTCGTAAGATTCATAGAGGTGTTCTCTTAGGGAAGAAGAAAAACTATTGGGGATTTTAACCACTGTCATAGGGGTCCTGTGCCTTTAATACCAGTCAGTGTGGAGGGCTGACTGCACAAATACTGGTCCCTTGAATACAAGGACTGTGCTATATAATTCTGTTTATATAATTTGGTTGTTCTGCTGGGTGCCCTTAGATCTGCATATAAATGTGTTGGTAAAACACTACAAGAGATCTTGGAAGAGCCAGCTAATTTCCCAGAGAGTATATCTAGAAGAGGATTAGGTTTGTCTGTACTTTAAATACTAGCCCTCCTGGACCGCTGCCGAAATGATCTCAAACACGGATTGCGTAATCTTCATGCCAAATGCAAAGGAGAAGCTGCAATTGCATGTGGATCAATCCAGTCACAATTTCCTGAAAGATACCTTTGTAAAGTAGATTTTTTTAACCTCCATGGGTATATTGAAGATTTATGTTTTTGGCTTGATTGATAATTGGGGCCTTGCAGATGATGATTCAAAGTGGCGAATTAGGAATTGTGGGCTGGAAAGGGCTGCCCCATAGGCGTTCGTGTTTGTTTCAGGCCAATTACTCTGCCAGTGGCACCATCTTCAGGCTATAAGTTGCCATTGCACACAATAAATGTTTTTCTAGACACTATTTCTCATCATCCTAATGATAAGAATGTGTTTATCTCGCCCACCCCGATTCAGAAAAGAAAAGTGGTGCTATGCAACCAGCTACATATCCTTTGGCAGCACACATAATTCTGTGTATTGGTTTGATCAATGCCCTTTGGCTGCGGAGCTCCATATTTTAATGTCAACTGTCCTATAGCTCAGCCTGCCCCTTTACTGGAGCAGTGAGAAATCCCAGGGAGCAGTTTCCTAGGGAATTGTACAAAATTCCAACCTTGCATGTGTGGTTATTTTACAGATCATGGATATAGTTTATCCCATTTGTCTGGTAACAGGTCTTCTACTCCACACAGTGAGGGCCAGATTAAGCTTGGTCCAGTTTCTCCAGATCCTCCTAGGCTAGGAGTTCAGTACAGGAAAGAATGAATAGAATCAAATCGTATCATAGAATCAGATGACCACAGGGGCCATCCAGTCCAACCCCTGCTATGCAGGAAAAGCACAATCAAAGCACCTCTGACAGATAGCCAACCAAACTCTGTTTAAAAACCTCTAAGAAAGGAGACATCACTACACTCCAAGGCAATGCACTGCTTGATTCTTTTTGTGCGTTACATATTTAGAAATGCATGAAATCAGTCTGTTCATTGAATATTAGAGGTGGAATGGGTATAAAGGCCAGATCTTAGAATCATAGAATAATACAGATGGAAGAGGTCCCAAGGGTCATCCAGTCCAAGCCACTTCTGCCATGCAGGAATATACAATCCAAGCTCCTTGTAAGGACTCATGGTTTTCACACCTTTGACCGTTCTAGTCATCCTTTCTAGCTTGTCCACCTCCTGGAATCGTGGTGCCCAGTTGGACACAGTATTCCCCGTGATATCTAGTCCAGTCCTTTGTCATGCACCTAAATCAACCCTGAATGAGTCCTATCTATTTAAGGACTGCTGCTCAGTGAAAGGTTTTTAGTATAACGCACTGTGGTCTCTGATTGTTGCTGTCCTTTCAATGATAATGTTTTCCTTGTACGCCATCTTGAGTCCTAAACTGGGGGAAAGACAAGAAGAAAAGGTAGAGGTTGAAGAATCAGGCTGCTTGGATGTCTGCTTCCTTTGTTGCCGCTGCACAACCTTGAGAAAATGCAACTGCTAGTAAACACAGATCATTCCAGCCGCTTTGTTAAACTGAAGTTGATACACGTTGTCCTAACAACCTAATTTGTTTCCACGTTTTGTGTGATGAAAAACAGCAGATTTCTCTCGTGGCAGAGATTTTCAAGTGCCCACAGGCGGCACCTACCAAATACTCATCCATTTAAGGGATTGTTTTTCTGTAGGCCTCTTTTGCATATTGCCTATTGCTTTTGTCCCCAAAGCACCAGGATTTCTATATCTTTTCCTGATGGTGTTCTATGTTGTAATACACCTTTAGTAAGTTTGGGCACACTGTATCTTAGAGTTGGGGATATTTGCTTGCCTCAACACTGTTGCTTTCTCCTAACTTTATGTTATTGTCTCTCTTTTAGGTCTTCCCGAACAGTACTACAGCCTCACATGGTTCCTTAGTCCAATTCTGGGCCTCATCTTCACTCCTTTGATTGGTTCAGCAAGTGATCGCTGCACACTTAGCTGGGGCCGCCGGCGGCCTTTTATTCTTGCCCTTTGCATCGGAGTCCTCTTTGGAGTCGCCCTTTTCTTAAATGGCTCTGTTATAGGTATGTCTGGATTACTTTCCTAGAATGCAGATTTGGAAGCAAGCCCTTATTTGAAGATATAGGTTGCATATCCCTTATCCAAAATGCTTGGAACCAGAAGTGTTTTGGATTTCTTATTTTTTTCAGACTTTGAAATACCTGAATTTGCCTATACACACATTTTTTAGTCAAAATTTGAGTCAAATTGCTATGCTATGTGTATAACCTGTGTGTAAGTTTATATTGACATATACAGTGTTCCCTCACTTATTGTGGGGGTTATGTTCCAGGACCTCCCGCAATAAGTGAAAAACCGCAATGTAGGGATGCTATATTTATTTTAATATTTATACATTATTTTAGTAGTTATAAACTATTTTAAGTCTTTATAAACTTAAAATAAAGTGAAGGAAAGGCCCTTCAAGCCTGGAGGGAGGGAGGACTGAGGAGGGAAAGCGCCTTGGAGAGCGGCGGCGGCTAAAGACCTGTGAAACATCAAAAATACCGCAATATGTATTTTAAATTAATATTTTTTGAAAACCGTGAAACAGTGAGTCCGCTAAAAGCGAACCGCGAAGTAGCAAGGGAATCCTGTACATGGATTTCATGTTTAGACCTGTGTCCCAACTCCAAGGTTTCTCATTAAGTATATGCAAATATTCCTAAACAAAATTTTAAAATGCACAATACTGAACACCTCTGGTCCCAAGTATTTCGGATAAGGCAGTGGTTCCAAAATACCTGGTCCTCCAGGTGTTTTGGACTTCAACTCCCAAATTTCTTAATAGCTGGCAAGATGGCTGGGATTTCTGGAAGTCCAAAACCAGATTGGTAACCACTGGGATAAGGGATACTCAGACTATATTTAACAGGGTAAACTGGAGTGGAAGACCAATGTGGGTGGCCTTTTGTTGATTGAAAGTACGACAGGATATTGTGTTTGTGTGTGTGTTAAGAAATGTAGTTCTTCACTCAGAACTATACAGTGTCTCTGAACTAGATTAGACTGAGAGATAGTGACATAGTGCTTTGCACCATAATTTGCAAGAAAGACATCTTCCTTTCTTAAATGTATATGTTAAAGAGATGGCCCCTTCAGTGCCTCCTTAGGTAACCCTGAAGCCACCAATAGCTGAAGCCACCAACGCGCACACACCTGTATTGCTTTTTTTCTGATTCAGAGCCACTGCCACATTTCTCTCAGCCTCAGTGGGCCTCATTTGCCAGCAGAATATCAGCAGGCGCCTAAACGATTGCAGCCGGCCCTTGGCATGGGAAAACTGTAGGAACCTGTTCACAGGGAAATGTTTCCTGTTGTGCTCTGATTTCCCTTTAATGCATATCTGGCAAACACATCCTGTTTCCAGCATTATTTGAAAGGGAACCGAAAGAAAGAAAGAAACCCTTTTCACTTTTTCTTGTTCCGTTCTTAGAGGGTGACCTAACGAACGAGGAGGGGAAAGATAATGGCACGATCTAAAAGAAAATTGTTTATCAAGTGACTAAAAGGGGAAAGAATAACGTTTTCCTTATCCCCATCAAAGCTGTTGAAACAATATTCTAAGGAAACAATTGAAGCTGGGAATTTACCATCTTTGGGAACTCAACCTGAGAGGAGTTCCATAGCAACGCCTCGCTTGGAGAAGGACGCCTTTCTGTGCCGTTGCCAGGCTGGGGAATGCAGCGGCTTTGATGGGGAGGAGTTTCCAAGAGAAAATACCGAGTGTCCGAAGGTCATAAGGGAGTGGGGGGTGATGCTCCAGAAAGGGCAGAAAGTGGACATTTTCCCCCAGATAAAAATTCTGCTCCTCAGCTTCATAAAACGTTCCTTCGGTGCCCTAATTTCTAGTATTACAGGAAAATGAATAATCAATTCAGCATTTAGAAGTACAGCTTAAGCATCTGCAAGAAAGGGGCAAGTAAAACAATCAAAGAAATGCAAATGTAGCAAATACTAGGACTGCTTCTACACTGTAGTCTAGTTTGACATCACTTTAACTGCCATGGCCCAATCCTATGGAATCAGAATTGAAGCCGTGGCAGAAAATGCTTCTGGAACATGGCCATACAACCCAGAAACTCACAGCAGCCCAGTGATTCCAGCTATGAAAGCCTTCGACAACAGGTGGGAGTTGTACTTTTACAAGGCCTTTAGCCTTCTCTGCCAGAGAGACAATAAACTACAAATCCCAGGATTCCATAACATTGAGCTCTAACAAATCAAGTGGGGTCAAACTGCATTTGTTCTACAGCGTAAAGCCATCTAGAACCCAGGGGAAAGGCCAAGGTTTGAATCCCTACTCAGCCAGGGAAATACGAGTTGGGCAAGTCACACTCTCTCAACCTCAGAGGATGGCAAAGGCAAACTCCCTCTGAACACATCTGGGCAAGAAACCCCTTAGGGTTCCCATACGTGAAACATGACTTGATGGCACGCAGCCACAAGAAATGTCAAGAGCTAGCCACTTGTTCTTTAAAGCGATCTTTGCAAATACTCGATGACAACTCCCAGAACCTGTTTTCAAGGACAAGTTAAATGCTCCGGCATGTGACTGCAGCCAGGAAAAATTCAGTACTTCCGCCTCTATCCTGTGTGTTTTGTTGTTTTTTTTCTTAGCAAAAGCATGCTTTCATAAGTTGTGTGATCCTTTGTGAACTGCACCTTACCTTGACTGACCATAACCTCTTTCAACATCTGTCTGAAGAAAGCAAAGTGGTGCCTGTGAATACTCTGCAAGGCAGAAAATAGGCCGAAGCCTGTTACTTTAGGCCTGAAGCACTTGCTTGCAAACAGCTCTTAATAGTTCCATAGCCCCATGAAATGGCTAGTCAGACTGATTGAATGGGAGGCTTCCGTCAGCCAGGTTAAGAAAATCTAAGTGGTGTATTGCTTTGAGTGTTGAGTTTCTCCTTTTCAAATTAAAAGCCTCACCGCCCTCTCTGGGCACCACTTCTTCTCTGCCAGGTCTAGCCATTGGAGATGTCCCGGACCGCCAGCCCATTGGGATCGTCCTCACTGTCCTGGGTGTTGTTGTCTTGGATTTCTGTGCCGATGCCACGGAGGGGCCGATCCGGGCCTATTTGCTGGACGTGGTGGACAGCGAGGAGCAGGACATGGCACTCAATATCCACGCTTTCTCAGCAGGTATGCCTTTCTCTTTGCCCCTTTTTGAAAATACATTCGAATAATAGAATGATACAGTTGGAGGAAACTTCAAGGAACATCCAGCTCAGTGATTGTTTGGATGCTCAAACCACAGTTTTGATTTTAAGCCACGACTAGCCTCAAACCATGGTTTAGCGTGATGCCTGAATTGACCCACTGAGACTTCATACATCCAGCTCCATTGATTTGTTTATAGGCCGTATCTGTAGTCTTGCTGATTTTTTTTAAAAAATCAACAATATTCAATTCCTGAAGCTTGTAACAGTCCAATTGTTAATATTATTATCAGCTTCATCGTCCTATCTTTTCCCAGTTCAAAATTTGAAAACAGTTGTGGGATTATTATTGGTGGTGGCCAAGGAGCTGGAATTCTTGAAAATAAGACAAGAGCAAAATATTCCAAATGGAGACTTGTGGCTAGGTCAGCAGCAGTACAAATCTGGGATAATGCGCTCCCCGTGTCTCCATAAGCTCAGACTCTTGAAACATCAGCATCTGGCTTCTAGCAGAAGGCTATAGAATTTACTCAAGTGCAACCAAGCAGTGAATTGTCCTCAGGAGCTCTCAGCTTTGAAGAGAAATATGACTCTCCAGGGCATGCGATTCAGAGAAGCCATTAAAATCAGCTTTAGACTCTTTGCAACCACCTTCTCAGAAATCTGTGGTTTGGGAACAATCATTACGCTAATTAGAAACTATGGCTGAATTAGATCACTGCGTGCCCACATGACGAATGATAGCAGACCAAACAGCAATCAGATTGCTTTTATGAGATATGTTCTCATCACTTGTTGGGAGTTGTAATCCCAACAATTAACTTTTCCAAGTACTTTATTGGGTTGGGATATCAAGTTAGGACCAGAAATCCCAGAATTGGAAGGAAATCAACCCCATTCTGCAATGCATAAAAACACAATCGAACCACTCCCAAATTATGTCCATCCAGCATCTCTGGAATTCCTTGCCCGGAGAGATTAGGAAAGCCCCCACTTTGGAAACCTTTAAAAAAACACCTTAAAACCTGGCTTTTCCGCTGTGCCTTTGGAGAGTAATCATTTAACTTTATACCATTGCTCTCCTCAATGCCCCTGTTTTTGGAGTCCACTCTCCCCATTATATTAAGGCCTCTCACTACCCGTGTATATACGAGCCCTCTTTTGCAAAGAATCTACTCCTCTTATCTCACTCTGCGGTTTTTAACATTTTAACTTTTTGTCTTGTGCATGCGGCCTGTCTTGTCATTTGTGATTGGAGATACTTATCTGTATATTGTTTTTATTTATATGCCTGTATTTGTATTGTGTTGCTGCTGATGTTTAGGTTTTATTTCTTGTATTTGTTGTTTGGGCTTGGCCTCACGTGAGCCGCCTCGAGTCCCCATCAGGGAGATGGTGGTGGGGTATAAATAAAGATTATTAGTATTAGTATTATCATTTGCCCGAAGAAAAAGACTGCAACATACTCCAGTGCAGCATATTCCGTTTTTAAAATGGCTATTCTTAAATCCTACTTAGCCATTAGATTGGCCCCCTCCCTTTTAGCATTCCGAAAAAAAAGTCAAAACCTGGCTGTTTGAGGAAGCATTTGAAAAGGCAGTGTAACAGACATGGGATTATAGAACAATTGGATTATGAGATCGGATTACGTTTTTATCCAGGAGACGAAAATGATTTGTTTTACTAACTTGTTATGGTTTTTGTATTATATGTCAATGTTTTTATATGTTTTAAATGTTTTTATTAAGTTGTTGGGCATTGAATTGTTGCCTTGTGAATCGCCTTGAGTCGCCTGCAGGCTGAGAGGGGCGGTATATAAATATAGCAAATAAATAAATAAAAAATACTGGGTGGTGTTGAATCAGTCAGTCTTTAGGTCCGTGGTTCCCAATCTTTGGGCCTCCAGATGTTTTGGACTTCAACTCCCACAGTTCCTAACAGCTGTTAAGCTGGCTGGAATTCTGGGGGTTGCAGTCCAAAACACCTGGAGGCCCAAAGGTTGGGAACCACTGCTTTAGGTAATGAATGTTAAACAAATGTTTGTGCTGCTTTAAGCTCCATGTGAAAAATGCATCAAGGTTAGTTATGGTCAGGGTTCTCTATGTGTTGTTATTCTGTGGTTGTGCACAAAAGGACCTGAAGTGGTATCAGGCAACATGGAGAAATATAGAGCATGCCTATAGTTTATTTGGCCCAATAAATACCAAGAGTAAGAAGCAAAAGCTTATCCATATTCGGCCCATATTTCTTCCTCTTGCCCCAGTTTTGTATGGTTGTCAAACCAGTATTCTGTATTTTTAAGCCTTGTTACGAAAACGCAGCAGGTTTACGATGGCACTCTCTTTCATTCCTTAGGTCTTGGAGGAGCCATTGGCTATATGCTGGGAGGCCTGGACTGGATGCAGACTTTCCTGGGGTCCATCTTCATATCCCAAGAGCAAGTGCTCTTCTTCTTTGCTGCCATTATTTTCTCTGTCTCGGTCGTCCTCCACCTTTGCAGCATCGAAGAAGAGCAGTACAACCCACAGCAGGACAGGATTGATGACGAAGCGGACACCCTGTCGAGTGTCAAGCTGAGCGGTGGGAGCCTCCCGCCTCTGAACCGGCTGAACATCATCAGCGAGGAAGACCCTTACGGGAACGCCATGTTCCCAGATGAGGTCCAGTCAGAGCGAGACCTCAACATGGACTTCCTCGAGGTGGACATTGTGCGGAGCAAGAGCGACTCGGTCTTGCACATGGCCGACGCCACCCTCGAAATGGAATCCGAGCTGCTTTTTCTCCATGACATCGAGCCTTCCATCTTTCAGGACTCTTCATACCCAAACACACCTCACAGCACCAGCCAGGAACTCATGAAGTCCAAATTCAACCGCCTGTCTGCGTTCCTCAGGGAAAACGAGAAAGAGGATGAGATGTTACTTGATAATCACTTGAACGAAGCCAAAGTCCCCAACGCCAATGGCTCCTTACCAAAAGATCTCCTGAATGGACACGCTAGGATCGGCATGAAGCAGTCGAGCACTTCCAACTCCATGCGCAGGAGGCGGCACATGTTCTACCGCCAGCCCTCTCACACTTTCTCCTATTACGGCAAGATTGGCTCCCATCGTTACCGTTTCCGGCGGGCCAACGCCGTGGTCTTGATCAAGTCCTCTCGCAGCATGAACGACATTTACGACATGCAGAAGAGGCAGCGGCAGAGGTACCGGCACAGGAACCAGAGCGGGGCCACCAACTCCAGCGGGGACACGGAGAGCGAAGAGGGGGAGACGGAGACCACCGTCCGGCTCCTGTGGCTTTCCATGCTGAAGATGCCCAAGGAGCTGCTGCGGCTGTGCGTCTGCCACCTCCTAACATGGTTTTCCATCATTGCTGAAGCCGTGTTCTATACTGACTTCATGGGGCAAGTCATCTTTCATGGTGATCCCAAGGTGAGTGAGGACATTTCTGCTGTCAGTAGCAAATGTGTGTGTGCACCAAATAGGAATGAAATGGACCCCTTCCTTGTTTTCTGTTTGTTTCGCTTGGTATGTGTGTGGTGTTTAGATGTAGGGAGATGGATGACGAGGGGCAAGCAGAAGTCCTTGGTTTGTGATCAGGTCTACAAAATGGCCAGTTGTATTTGCTTTGCATACCTTTCCTGTCAGTGCAGATTTTGGAAAATCGGAGTACTTGGAGGAATAAATCTTGGGTGGAATTGGCATTCTTATGAAATATGCCAATGACATTCGCCCTTTTAAAGCCAATTTTTAAATAAGCTAGATCAGACATGGGCAAACTTTGGCCCTCCAGGACCGGGCTTTAGCACAACCAGCTGCAGAAAATCTTGCCAACCAAAAAGTTGACAGATCAAGCCCGGATCAAGGTGAGCTCCTGGCTTTAGCTCAGCTTTTGCCTACCTAGCAGTTTCGAAAACAGCTATGTGAGTAGATAAATAGGTACCGCTTAAGCGAGGAGATATTACAGGCACCCCTATGTATATGCCAGAAAAATGCCGGTGATTTGATCAAGGAGGAAGTTTGCAAACAAAGCTCTTCGGCAGGGAAATTGGAGCGACCGCATCCCCCAAGCACAACCTCCAAGATGCAGAAGATGGGAAAGCCTATATATACCTCTATCTATGTACAGTTGTCAGTATATAACAGCATTTAATGTTTGTCACATATGTATTCTGTGATCTCCTTCAGGGTGAGAAAGGTGGAATATAAATACTGTAAATAAATCAATACGTTTTGGGCTTCAACTCACACAATTCCTAACAGCTTACTGGCTGTTAGGTATTGTGGGTATTGAACACCTGAAATGCCGAAGTTTGCCCTGCCTGATCTAGAAAAACAAATAAAAGGAAAATTATGACTGTGTGTTTAAGCAACTGTGTATTCCTGTATATTCTGTGGGGTTGTCTGCCTTTGAATAATCTTCACTGGTTCTTCTACAGGCTCCCTCCAATTCCACTGAACTGTTTGACTACAACGCTGGCGTTCAGATGGGCTGCTGGGGATTGGTAATTTACGCTGCTACTGCTGCTGTATGTTCAGGTAGGTGATGCTGTGCTATTTTGGAGTATTGGGGAAGGATGGCCTGGATCTGGGTTTGAAGAAGGAAAATAGAGACAGGGTGTGAGCAAGAGGCTAATAAAGGAAGAGCTGAAATCCAGGTGGTGAGCTCTAAGTGTGCAAGGACCTGCAAAGCATTTGTCCTGCCAGCTAGCTCTTGCTCTCTTAGAATTATAGAATTTGAAGAAACCCCCCAGAGCCATCCAATCCAACTCCCTTCTGCCATGCAGGAAACCATAATACAAGCACTCTTGACAGGGGCGGTCCTACCTATCCCGGGGGAGTAAGCGAATATTATTTTGGCGACCCCCCCCCCCGTGGCTCCCGAGCTCGAGTCACGCTCTGGAGCCAGTGCGCATGCGCGAATCTCCGCGCATGCGCACTGGCTCCCGAGCACGCTTCCAGCTTTGGAGCCAGTGCGCATTCGTGAATCTCCACGCATGCTCACTGGCTCCAAAGCTGGAAGCGCGCTTGGGAGCCAGTGTGCATGCGCGGAGATTCGCGCATGCACAGAAGCTCCTACAGGCGTTGGAGCTTCTGGGCATGCGCGAAAATCTCCGCACATGCAGAGGCATGGCCAGCGCGGGCGGCGGGGCAGCGGCGCCCCTCCCAGGTGGCGCCCTACGCAGCCGCTTACCCCACGTATAGGTAGGACCGCCCCTGACTCTTGACAGGCGCCCATCCAGCCACAGTTTTTAAAAAACCAAGAGAAGGAGATTCTGAGGCAGCACATATCCTACTGTCACACAGCTCCTACGACCACAAAGTTCTTCCTAATGTTTTAAATGTTTGAATCCATTGCTTGCACCCTCGATATAACTTTTCAAATATGCCCAGAACTGGAATTCTCAAAAATCTTCTTGTGACTGTCACTCTTGTGCTGCAACTCCAGTGCTGGCCTTTTACAGCACGCCATGGGTCATGTCTGTGTGGAGGTGTATGCAATCTTTTCATGAAACACAAGGCAGATGGTGGCAATGGGGAGGAATTGGTGTGTAATTGAGGATAGTCAATTTAATATGTGGTGTGTGGGGCACCGCAGAAAGCTTTGCACATCATGAGCATGGATATTTTCTGTACCATAACCCTACTTTGCTCTCTTTTTTGTTTTTGTGTAGCCTTATTACAGAAGTACTTAGACAACTACGACCTTAGCATCAAGGTGATCTACATCCTGGGCACCCTCGGATTCTCCATCGGAACGGCGGTGATGGCCATGTTCCCTAATGTCTATATCGCCATGATAATGATCAGCACGATGGGAATAGTCTCTATGAGCATCTCCTACTGCCCGTATGCGCTGCTGGGCCAGTACCATGACATCAAGGAGGTAGGTGCCAATGTGTTGTGTTGTCCCCGGGCCTGTCTTTGTCTGGTATGATGAAATGTGGCACCAGTATGTTCTGCACTAGAAGTAGTTACAGGTTGAGCATCCTTAACTGGAATTCCAAAACTGAAAATACTCCAAAATGGCTCAGATAGGGCTTTCTGATGGTTCAGTGTAAATATATTTGGCGCTATTCACAAAATTATTGTAAATACTGTGTGTACAATTACAAGTTGTATATGAAGTATCAATATATTCCATTTTTGGACTTGGGCCAATCTCCATGATATCTCATGTATATGCAAGTATTCCGAAATCAGAAAAATCCAAAATACAGAGCATTTCAGATGAGGTATGCTCAGCCTGTATTGGGACATGCTCAGTCTGTATTAGCATTTGAAGCTCCTGTTCCCGTTAGATCTTCCACAAAGATCTTAAGGAAAGAGGAGGAGAAAGAAGAACTCCTTGATAACTGCCGGGGCAACCCAACCATCAGGCAGAGCCCTTTCCGATACTTCAGGTGACAGATTTTGGGGTGTCGTGAAACGGCAGCAAATAATTTAGCCATTCATTGGCACTTATCCTCGTTTTGCTAACCAGAATGGGGAACAGCGCGTAGGAGAAACTGTGGAATATAGAATCATAGAGTTGGAAGAGACCTTGTGGGCAATCTCGTCCAACCCCATTCTGCCAAGAAGCAGTAAAATCACAATCTTGGGATAGAATCATAGAATTCTAGAGTTGGAAGACACCTCGTGGGCCATATAAATGAATCGGTAGCAACAACGTGGCCAATTTTGGATAGTATGCACTTTGGCTTAGTAGAAAGGGACAAACAAAAGCAGAATCGACAATATAGTATTTTATTCCTTGGAAGGAAATAAAGGATGGGGAGCCCCTAGTTTACAGAGTACTTTTGAGGCCTGTCAATTAACGAGATCGATAGAATTAGATCTTGATCATTCAAAAAGATGGGCCAGAATCGAGAAAACGATAAATGATCTCCTCCATGGAATGTTGGGGAAAAAACGGCAAAATAAATTCCCAATAAATAAAATAGATATGCTGGGTTGCTGTGAGTTTTCCGGGCTGTATGGCCATGTCCCAGGAGCATTCTCTCCTGACATTTCGCCCACCTCTATGGCAGGCATCCTTGGAGGTTGTGAGGTTTGTTGAAGCCTAGGCAAGTGGGGTTTATATATCTGTGAAATAATGTCCAGGGTGGGAGAAAGAACTCTGGCCTGTTTGAGGCAGGTGTGAATGTTGCAATTGGCCACCTTGATTAGCATTGAATGGCCTTGCAACTTCATAGCATGGCTGCTTCCTGCCTGGGGGAATCCTATGTTGGGAGGTGTTAGCGGGCCTTGATTGTTTCATGTCTGGAATTCCTCTGTTTTCTGAATGTTGTTTTTTATTTACTGTCCTTATTTTAGAGGTTTTTAAAAATACTAGTAGCCATATTTTGCTCATTTTGATGGGTTCCTCCTTTCTGTTGAAATTGACCACATCCTTGTGGATTTCAATGGCTTCTCTGTGTAGTCTGGCATGGTGATTGTTAGAGTGGTCTACAATTAATAAAAAATAAATAAAAACAACTTAATGGGAAGGGGATACCATTGCCAGAGAATTGGAAAAAAGAGTCAGAGAAGCATCGGGTTATTTTCCCAAATGTTTGTATCCTATTTGAGATCCACCAGAGATTTTACAGTTGACACTATCTTTCTGCTTCTGGCTGTAGAAACGTAACCCGACACCAATCTATTGTACTATTAAGGGCTCAAATGAGCCAGTGTGACTTGCTTCATGATATTCAGCTTCTCCTTTGTCCTTTTCAGTATATCCACCACAGCCCTGGGAACTCCAAGCGGGGCTTTGGCATCGACTGTGCCATCTTGTCCTGCCAAGTCTACATCTCCCAGATACTGGTGGCCTCTGCCCTCGGAGGGGTCGTGGATGCCGTGGGCAGCGTCCGGGTCATTCCGATGGTGGCCTCGGTGGGCTCTTTCTTGGGCTTCCTGACCGCTACGTTCTTGGTGATTTACCCGGACGTCGGAGAAGGTTCGAAAGAAGAGCAGAAGGGCCTGGCCCCGCCTCCCAACGCCATCGAAAGCAACGGCGCCAACGAGGAGAAACCGACCGTGATCAAGCTCTCTCGGAAAGAATCCACTGCCGCACCGGAAGTGGAAAACGAATCCGCCGTTTGAACAGATTGCCATCATTCGCACACATTCCAAGCAATTCAGGTGCATGAATCAGAACATTGTCAAAAGCAAAAAAAGAAATAATAATAATAATCTGAACTTTCAAGAAACATCATTGCTGTCTCACATGCGGCAATGGATTAAAATAGTTCTTCATGCAAAAACGTAGATGAAATTCCATAACGCTAGGGTAGCCTTGAATTAGGTGGCTTTGATGCTGATTGCTTTCTCTACAATCCAGAAAAAAAATCATCTTTCTTAGAGGTATTTTTAATGGAAATGCACTTGGGTTTCCAAGGTGAATTTTATCAGTAGGCAGAAATCTTTCTCTTTGCACATGGATTTGTGTGGGTTTGTTTTTCAAACCATCACAGAATTATTATTGTTTTGTCTAGAATTTCGGATTATCTCTTTAACCAACAACACAAAATAATGGCAGTCATTTAGATTGTAGTGACGCGGAGCACTTCTGGCTGCAGCTTTGGTTTTCTTTTGGTCTGATCTTTTTGGACCTTTGCAGCTATTGTAGGAGAGCCAGCGACATTGATCAAATTTTGTATCTGACCATTGATGCAATAATAAGTGAACAGCAGTAATACTTCTTATTCCTCCTTGTTTTGAACAGGAGTCTGGATTCCATTTTTTTGGTGCAACTGGTATTATTATTGTTCCTGCATGTTGCAATAGCTATTCCAAAAACGGCTGTCAATGTATTATAATTATTGTAACCAAGCCATTCAGAACATCTGTTTCCAAATATTTCTCAGTTGGGAAGATTTTTTAGCAAGGCTTCAGGTGACTTGTGGATTTTTAAGGAGCACCAGTGAAATATGCTGTGACCAGACCAGTGAACTGGTCAAATTTGATTTGATTTCCCTCGATTATTTTTTTTTCCTTTTCTTTTTTAGTGGCGTTCGTAATGCCAATCATCTCCTTTGTGAGGAAGCTGCTTTTGAGACGGGGGAACTTTGTTGTTGGTTTGTTTCTGTTTTGTTTAGTTTTTCAAATGGTTTGTGAGGGTTCCCTTGTTTAGAAAGGGGTTGTCGATTGCACTTTTTTCCGAACTCTTCTGGGCTGGGAATTGTGATAGCTGAGTTTTAAAGAGAGAGAGCGAGAGAGAGAGTCTTACTCCGACAAGCAAATACCAAAGGCCTACCTCTGATACCGCAGCCGAGAGTGTGCGCATGCGTGGCTAATATGGTTTGTTTGTCTGTCTGATTGTTCGTTCGTTTAAAATATATATATATATATTGTCTTGAAACAGCTTTGGGCCTTAAAGAAATCCAGTGTTTTTATTTTTTTTGAGAAATGCGGTAGCTTTTCCCTTGGTCAAGGAGTTTTGTGGCTGGAGGCTTACCAGACGAGTTCCTCGTTTAATTTCTTGTGCCAGTCGCTTCCTATTTTGGACTTGACTCTGGTTCCAGGGCAAGAGCAGGAACACAGAACCAAGATTATAGCTGAAAGGAAAGCATTTCTTGTTTAGTGAGGCCCAGATTTTTGGAAGGGCCAGACACTGAATACCATGCCAGGTCAACGTTGAGAATCAATAACCTCTTGGGGTATATCTTTGGGAAAGAAAACCCTTAGACAGTTCTCCGCCGCCATGGATATTCCTTATCCAATGCAGACATGGCAGCCAGTTTTCAAACCGAAGGTGGCAAATGGAGGACGCTTTCATGACATTTCTGCTGCCTCAGACATCCTTTATTTAGGACTCAGTACTTTGAAATGCATGTCTTGAACCATGCTGCAAATATAATCATCTAGAAGCAAATATATTACTCCCCACCCCTATCTATCTATGTATGTATATATATTTCAAGATGGGGGGGGGGGAAGCAGTTTTTATTCAACTACTTGAACGGTTAAAGTATTTAAAAGGAGAATATGTATGTTTTTTCATAGCTCAAGCGATAATCATCTTGCCGGCCTCTTTGGATTGGCTTGGCAGCCGCCGCTTCTCTTTCTTTCTTAGCTCTGCTTTTTCAGATCCATGATGTACATTTTTTACCTCCACCCAAAGGAGAACCGATCTCTTTATAGACCAATGGGATTTCATAAAGCATTCATTTTGTACAGGATTTTTTTAAAAAAGGTGATGTTTTTTAATGATCTAAAGAAAAACTCGAGAATTTTATTTGAAACTTAAATTTCTCTAGGACAGAACTAAACAGTCTGGTTCAGAAGTCAATGTTAGACGAGCGTTGACCTGGGATTTTTCGCGCCTTCATTATACTTTGATGGTGTTTGCGACTCCGAACTGCGCAGCAGCCTTTGTTTCACCAAAGACAGAAGAGCTGTTCTTTTGAAAACTTGATGTATCCACTGGAAATAGCTATATCAAGCATTAAACTGTACTATTAGTAGCTTCTCATAAAACAGATAAAAATAAGACGTTGCCACTTTCTGATTTTATCCTCAGTTATATACCATTGGGGTTTGCCTTTTTTAAACAATACCATTTGAATCAGTTGCTTTCCCCGCCCCCCTTCCTTGACACCTGTTTTTGTCAGACTTGTGCAAGGTTAGGGAAGGCTCAAATTTGTCTCTTGGAAAAGATGAATCAACATCGAAAGCTTTCCATGAGCCCCTTAACCTCACTCTCCCGAACTATACGTTTCTGTGAAATCCTGGGTGCTTTATTAACTTTGCACGGGCAGAAGATGGTCATTGTTTTGGGAACTTGTCTGTTCTTCATGTGCCTTTGTTGTCCAGAGAGTGAGGATTATATCTCTGCTTCCTGTAGATCAGGCACGGGCAAACTTTGGCCCTCCGGGTGTTTTGGACTTCAACTCCCACAATTCCAGGCTGTTAGGAATTGTGGGAGTTGAAGTCTAAAACACCCGGAGGGCCGAAGTTTGCCCATGCCTGCTGTAGATGCAAGCATGGCAGAGAATCATAAGACTCTTGCCAAACTACAAATCCCAGGACTATATGAGTTGGAGCAGTAGCAATTAAAAGCGGTTTCCAAGTGCTGCAACAACTTAGTGCAGATACACTTTGGTAAACATCCCATTTCCATAAATCCCGAATAGCTGATGTTGGAAGCATACACATGCCCTGTTTGTGCAGTCTGCCTCTTAACAGAATAATTGTTTTCACTTAAGGAACATTTCCTTTTTTTTATTATTTTCATATATTCTATCTCTTATCGCCATAGATCAATCGGAATTGGGAGATGCGTGGCTTCCCAACCAACGTTTTCACACTTCAAATTAGCGCAAGTTGATTGCTAAAGCTTCATGTCTTGGATTGTATATATATTATAGAGGATTGAATGTCTTTAAAAGAAATTTTAATGACATGGATTTATAATGATATTGTCGAACTAGACACGCTTGTACATTGAAAGATGATTGGGTGAAAAGGAGAGGGGAAAAAAGCAATAATATTTCCGGCTGTTTTTAAGAGATTAGTTCTTGTTTGCACATGGGGATTTTCACCCAAATATAGCCTTTCTGACGTCGCGACCATTCCCCTGCCTGTTCGGGTTGGCGAATCAAGGCATGTAGAAACCCAATCCTCCTTCAGGTAGAGGTTACCCACGTAAATATAAGAATTTGTGTGTAATGCTGTTTCATTGAACAGGATGCCTATAAAAGACCCCTTGAAAGGATCTGAAAAATGCCTTCGCAATCATTGGATTCTCTCTCCCAGAAATTGTGACTTTTTTCTATGTTCTCCCTCATATGTGACTCCTATGGAGAAACATCTGGTGGCAGGTCCCTGCGCGGTTGGGTTTGAAGACCCTTTGGCTCAGCTGGGAGTAGGAGACACGTTCAGCTGTCCTACCGCACTATTTAGTCCTCCAAGCTTCGGTTCACCTTGCTGAGATCTGGCTACAAGGTCCACAACCAACTTGCAACATCAAGGTCTACAATTCAGGAGTCTGCTGTCCTATGAGTGACTTCCTTGCCTCCTCTTTGAGTGTCCCTGGAGGAGAGCAAGAGCCATCTTCACTCCTTTTACATTATTTTTCGAGCCCCCATCTCATGTTGTAAGAGGAAGAGTAGGATACTGTTGTTGGGTGACTGTCATTTTATACATTTCTGGTGCTGGGCAACCAACCAAAGCTAGTGGACCCCTATGTTGGAGAAGTGGGGAATGCATTTTGGGTTTTAGCCTGAATCTTTCAAGGAGTTACACAAGATTACACTCTGTTGCCAAATTCCTTAGCCTGTTTCAAGGATAGGGCTTGGCCCTGTTGATACCGTCTTCGAAGTTCAGACCAAAACCCATTGACATCACCCTCCCGTGCCCCTTGTTTGCAGCTTAATTTGGGAGCCCAGTGGGCTGTTGCCGCTTGCTGGATCAATCAATTGGCCAGTCAACCTCTAAAAAGGAAGGAAATCCCTTTCCTTCCACTTCAGTTGCCCTTCATTGGCGATGTAGGAATCACACTTTCATTTTTTGTCACCTGCTACCAATACGCGCTCAGCTGAAACTCTTGCTTTGTAAGCAGCATAAAAACCCTGCATGACTCCCATCCTTGCATACCTGAAGTGTCTTTTGTAGGGGGGGACGGGACATAGTTTTAAATTCTTGTTTTTCTGCAAATAGGTTGAGATATATATATATATACGTATATGTGACCGGCACCAAATGTTGCACAGAGATGGAGAGTGGGAGGATACCAAATTTTAATCGTTACTCTTTTCTTAACTATCAATTCTTAGGCTTGCAGGTATAGTCCTAAATGGTAATTTCTGAAAGGAAACACTAAACTATGGGATTTTTTTAAAGCCTGCATTGAAGCATCCATTTAAAGGGGAAGATGGACTTTCACCCAGAGTTCTGTGTTTCCATATTACATCCAAAATAAAAGTGCTATTGGAGATGCACCTTATTATATTAGAATTTTTGTTGCACCACTGTTACTGAGGGTTTTTTTCTTTCAAATGTAATGTCCCAGTAAATTTTAGGAGCACAGAATCCCCAACCGTGCCCTCCTGGTTCACACATTTAGAGGCTCATCTTGAGCATATTCTCTGAGTCAGACGCATGTGTTTAACATTAAAAGTACAGAACACCTTTCAAAATTAACCTGTGGCTACAAATGAGTACCTGGTGTGTCTTGCTTGGAGGCTTTGGTTGTTGAATATACCTGAGAATAATATAGGAGCCTGCTTTCAGTTCAACTCGAGGATCATGATGAGCGTGATTCACTTTCTGGGTAGCTTTCTATATAAGCATTTCCATATGATGACTGCGCAAATAACAATGTAAACTATCAGGATCCCAGTGCAAATTCCTTTATTCTTCAGGACAAGAAATACTAAACGTCTAGATTTTCGGGGAAATGGGAAACCACATCAAAAGAGCATACCTCTTTAGCTTGAGTTAGTGTTCATTCTGAAACGTGGCCTTGAATTCAATGCAAAGCTAATGTTCTCCTGAGTAGCGTTCCAAATTGAATGTTCTGTTCTGATTTCTGCTGCGACATGGGCCTGTGTAACTCCTTTGGTACCCAGATGGCCAGCTGAATATATTAAAGAATGCCTCATCTACTGAAAAAGCTGCATACGTAGGCATCTCATAATGAAAATAAAATATAAGTAAATATATAAATATATATATTTAGTTCCATTGTGAACTGGCCATAAGACAACTTCTTTTTTATCAACTTATTAAGTTGGGGCACTATATTAGCTCTTGCTGAGTTTAGCAGTGTTTATAAGCGTGTGTTAAACACATAATGTTACAAGTTTAATGAAGAAAAAAAGGGATAACAAAAAAGAAATGTGACAGATGAATGTGTCTGAGTGGACGAGATGGCATAATGTTCTGGGATTTGATTTCAACACAGCTTTGTTTCCTGGTTTTCAAGTAAAGACTTTGTTGCATGACAAAACCGTTTTGCACTTTTGGGTCTGTTTGTATCTTTTTTTTCCATTTATGGATAGAAATGGCTGAATGTAGAGAATAAAAACAAAAAAAACCACTATTTCACATTTTTCATGTGTTCAATCCATTGTTCTACAGTTCAATCTTAATAAATATTTCAATACAAGCCAGCGTATTTGGGTCTTGTGTTTGTGGGCATTGGGAAGCAGTTTGGATTATACTTCAGAATGAGTACTTCCCACCCTGTTTCCCTGAAAATAGGTCATCCCCCAAAAATAAGACCTAGTAGAGCATCATTTCTCAACCTTGGGGTCAGGACCCCTTGGGAGGAGTTGCCAAAAACCACCAGAAAACACAGTATTTTCTTTTGGTCATCGGGGTCCTGTGTGGAAAGTTTGACCCAATTCTGTTGGCAGGGTTCAGAATGCTCTTTGATAGTACTATTAATCCCAGTAACTTCAACTCTGCACTCTGCACATGGCCACAATTTCTGAGAATGGTAATCCAAAATATCCAGAGAGCACCAGATTAGGGAAGGTTACCGTAGACACACAGGATTCTCAGCCAAAGAGCTCTTGGGTCTCGCTAAACTACAAACCCCAGGATCTCTCAAGTTGTTGCCCTAGCAGTTAAAGTCGAATACCATTGCTATGGCAATGCTTTATATTTGCACACTCTCCAACATCTCACAGATGAAAACTGGATCATAGATAGGTGGCCAAGCACCAACGGATGGTCAATATGAGAAAAGTACAAGGAATATCCAGAAAGTAAGGTTACAAGATTTTAAAAAATATACAAAGAATGAATATATTTTAATACAACCTACATGAATTAAAGCACAGGTATTATATTATTTTTCCGCATAATCACCATTCAACTGAACACATTTTGTCATCTGTGATAGTGTCACAGAAATCTCCCATCGCCTTTTTCAGTCAGTTCGTTACTTCCATTTTCACCTCGTCATTGGAAAAGTTAAGGTGTTCCTTCAATTTAGTGAACAGATGATATTCACTTGGGTGCATGATCAAGTCTGTGAGTGGGGTGGCTGAAAATATCCCAACCAAATGAAGTCAACAACTCTTATGTTGCATGAGCAGTGTGCAGATGCGCATTGTCATGAAGGAGACACACACACACGGTCAGCATCCCATGGCATTTGCTTTGGATGGCTCTGCAAAGTTTTGTCGTGGTCTCACAATATCTTTGTAGCATTTAATGTTTCACCTCTTTCCAAAAACCCAACAAGCAGAACCCCTTTTCTGTCCCAAACTGACACCATTATTTTTCTCACAATCTCAGCGGTGTTCATGCCTTTGCATTTAGGTAGCGTATTACAGTGCGAACTTCACACTTGGCGGGAAACTGAATGAGGGCACTCATCTCTAACCTTCACCACAATGCCAGCCGATGAGCTACTGACGACTGGCACTGCTCGTTTGCTTCTGCTGGCTTCCCGCTACACGGCCGTGATACGAACTTCCTCTGAGAAAATTCCCCACAAAAGCTACGTGCCTTGTAACCAGGCCCGGATTAACACCTTTTTGCGCCCTAGGCCACATTTTGGAATTGCGCCCCCTTTAAGCCAACCTCTACCGCACCCCCACCCCCCACCTCCCATCATTCAGACCCACACTTGGCTGGCTTTCGCCATGGTGCCTCCGGAGCAGAAGAGAAAGGCGAGCAGGCACCATCCCACCACCTCCAAGGTCCCCATTCCCACTGGCTGAAAAGCTCCACTCTGCTCTGAAGGTCTCCTCGGAAGGCTTAGGGAGAGTGCAGCGAGGGCAAACTCGCTCCAAAGGTGCAGGGGGGAGGGGGGTGTCCGCTTGGCGTGCGCTCCCGCACGCCAAGGTTGGGGTTTGTGCGACTTTTGTTCGGCTGCTCCCAAAGGCAGGAGAGCGAGACCCTGGGCTGGCCTTGATCCTTCCAGGATCCCTTGTATTTAATGGCCAAGCAGCCTGCCCCGGTTTGGTCCGAGAGCGCAGGAGCGAGCCTAGGTTGGTGTGGTCTCATGCTGGAGACTTGGGAGTGGTCCACCCAAGCAAAGCTGAAAACAAAGGGGTGGATCAGGAGGAGAACAGAGAAATGTGACTTTAAAAGCAACAAAAAAGGGAATTAATCAGAGGTATGCCAGTGCTGACATTTCCACACATTTACACATGCAGATATTAAAGACCAGCTAAAATTTGGATTCTGTTCTTTTTGCAACTACATTTTATGGTATAAAGTTATAAAAATTGGGATCTGAGCCTCATTTTGAATGGCACACTGATTTTTCAACCACTCCAGGGAAAAACAGGTCTGATTCATCAGTTTCCAAATGGCATGGTTTTATTAAAAGGCTTAAACCCCCTTCTATTGTACACAAAATATACAAAATCGTAACTGTTTCTGCGAAGATTTTAAGTGTTTACAAAAGAGCCCGTGCTTTCCCTACATCTTGTATTACACCCCGTCCCCATTTGACACAACAAGGGCCAGCCAAAAAAAAGGTTTCCTCTGACTCATAACAACAATACATTTAAATATTGTTCAAAAAAAGGATGAGGAAGACATTCAAATTTCAGCAACACACATCATTTGCAATCCCAGATGCTGGAAGAAAATAATGACTAACCCAAAAAAAATGGCAAGACGCCCTTGGATGCTTGTCAGTATTTCGAGTGCTTGAGATTGTAACTTCTAAAGTACGTACGAAGGAACCGCACTTAAAAGCACGGGAAAGGGGGTGGAAGCAGCTTGGCAAGATAACTATCTGTCTTTGAACTGAAATATGTTGACCCCATAAGATAGTCGTTGTGTTTTTGGAGTCCAGAAGACACCATCTGTTCTGTATTTACCATGGCATCTTTTGGAGGGGGGGGTGGTTGTTTTTGTTTGGGGGTTTTTTGTGCACACTGAATAACCACAATCCTTGAAAGGGGAATGGCTTCATTGCACCAGTACTATTGTGGAAATCTTGAGAATGTAGCACCATCCACTAATATACCAGCTTCTTCTTTTGCTCAGAATGGATAAGTTTCAGATGCCAAGTGGATCCCGTTCAAGGCTTGGGATCAAGGCAACAAGAACGGCCCTATTCTATGTCACACAAGGAACTAGACTTCAAAATATTCCATTGGATCTAAAGAAGAGTTAGACCCAAGAAGGTCGTGACCCCTGGAGGGGTAGCAAGGGGAGTGTCAGTGGGGTCACCAAAGACCATCAGAAAACACAGTATTTTCTGTTGGTCATAGCGATTATGTGTCGGATGTTTGGCCCAACTCTATCATTGGTGGGGTTCAGAATGCTCTTTGATTGTAGGTGAACTATAAATCCCAGCAACTACAACGCCCAAATGTTAAAGTCTATTTTCCCCCAAACTCCACCAGTGTTCACATTTGGGCATATTGAATATTTGTGCCAAGTTTGATCCAGATCCATCACTGTGTTGAGTCCACATTGTTGTAAGTGAACTACAACTCCAAAACTCAAGGTCAATGCCCATCAAACCCTTCCAGTATTTTCTGTTGGTCGTGAGAGTTCTGTGTGCCAAGTTTGCTTCAATTCCATCATTGGTGGAGATCAGAATGCTCTGATTGTAATGGCTTGGCTTTTTTTTCTTCTTCGCAATTGTAGGTGAACTATAAATCCCAACAATTACAGCTCCCAAATGACAAAATCAATCCTAACCCCCCCCCCCCAAAACCTCACCAGTATTCAAATTTGGGCGTATCTGGTATTTGTGCCAAAATTTCGTCCAGTGAATAAAAATACGTCCTACATATCAGATATTTACATTATGACTCATAACCATAGCAACGGAAATAATTTTATGGTTGGGGGTCACCACAAGATGAGGAAATGCATTAAGGGGTCACGGCATGAGGTTGAGAAACACTGGTCTAAAGACAATGCTGGTGGCTTAAATAGATTGCAATGCTACCTAGAATTCGGTCTTTTGGGAAGGACAGAGTATACTGTTTGAACAAGGAGTGCCACTGAAACAGCAAGGCACGAAACACCACTTTCTAATCGCAATTTGACATCAACAGTGACTCTGTGACTTCCTGTCATGCTTTCAGCTTTCCTCTTCAGTGTGTCGTTCGTGGACATCATAAAACAGAAATAGAAATTCCCATTTTCCATTCCAGAGACACACTATTATCTTTTAAAGTGATCTAATAGGATAAATATAAATATACAGGTAAGAGCACCGCTAACCGAAACCTCTCTCCGGCACCCAGTTGTGCAAACGGAACCTCTGGCCGTTATCCGACCTTCCAGATGGCTATCTTCCCTTCCTCTTTTCCGGAGCCACTGAGGACGTATCTGTCCTCCGCGGAGCACAGCGCCTTCACCCCGTCGATGTGTCCAACCAACTCCTTTTCCACCTTCTTCGTTTCAGCGTCGATCACATAGATTTTTCCTTTGATTTTGCCTTGGGAAAGCCCTCTGCCGCCAACCCACAGCTGAAAGACAAAGCTATGCTTTAGACACAGGCATGTTCAAACTTCGGCCCTCCAGGTGTCTTTGACTTCAACTCTTCAATACTTTCTGAGTATTGGGTGCAAACCTCAGCACCCTTCGGTTTCCTATCAGAATTAATTTGTTTCATGTTAGAAGCAACTTGAGAAAATGCAAGTGTGAGTGAATTGGCCATCTGCAAGGACGTTGCCCGGAGGATGCCCAGATGTTTGATGTTTTACCATCCTTGTGGGAGGCTTCTCTCATGTTCCCGCATGGGGAGCTGGAGCTGACACAGGGAGCTCACCCACACTTGAGAAACTGCAAGTCACTTCTGGTGTGAGAAAATTGGCCGTCTGCAAGGACGTTGCCCGGAGGATGCCCAGATGTTTGATGTTTTACCATCCTTGCAGGAGGCTTCTCTTATGTCCCCGCATGGGGAGCTGGAGCTGACACAGGGAGCTCACCCACACTCTCCCCAGATTTAAACCTACGACCTGTCAGTCTTCAGTCCTGCCGGCACAAGGGTTTAACCCATTGCACCACCGGGGGCTCCTCCTATCAGAAAAGACCGCATAAATACACACGAAGGGGGGTTCCTGTGGGTTCGGTAGGCATGTTCTGTCTATTAAAAATTGTTCTAAACTCCTTCCAAAAATAGGGAGCACTGACGCTTGGTTTCTAAAATTTTCCCGAATTTTGGCTGGTGAAAATTTTGGAACTTAACTGACGACTTCCGAATATATCTAGTGTTTGGGTTACCTGATTCTTCACTTTCATCATGCAGGTGATCTCCAAACAGTCTTGCAAGGTTATCTTTTGAGAAGGTGCCGAGAGATCAGTCGCGTTCCAGATATACAGCTCGCTGCTGCCTAAACAGGAGGCCCAGATTTGATCCGTCTGAAGAAAAGACGGGAGGGAAAGGAAAACGTTCTCGAATATGTTTTAGATTGACATTGCCACCGTTCGTTTAGAACAGGCATGGGCAAACTTCGGCCCTCCCTCCAGGTGTTTTGGACTTCAACTCCCACAATTCCTAACAGCCGGTAGGCTGTTAGGAATTGTGGGAGTTGAAGTCCAAAACACCTGGAGGGAGGGCCGAAGTTTGCCCATGCCTGATTTAGAATGACTAAATTATTACAAAGTACCTCAAGGAACAACTGGAAGCACAGCAAAGACAAAGGCAGGTTTCTCGCAGTGTCTTCTATGTTTACCTTCTGGCGAAGAATACCGGTCGTTGTGACCACAACAATACAGCTTCCTATACCTCCAAAGAAACAGATAAAGCACATAAATTAAAGTTACCTTATTAAAATCTAAGCTGAGGCAACAGGCGATGTATTTTGTTTACATCATTTATATTCCGCCCTTCTCACCCCGCAGGGGACTCTGGACGGATCACAATGCACATATACAGACAAACATTCAATGCCATAGACCAGTGATTTTCAGCCAGTGTGCCGTGTAACACTAGTGTGCCGTGAGAGATCATCAGGTGTGCCGTGGGAAATTACAGTGGAGAGAGAGAGAGAGGAGAGAGAGAGCCTATCAGGAAACTTCAGGCAGCGGAAATGAGGTTTTCCTGGCCAAAGCAGCAATGCCAGCCAGCCTGGCTGCAGTCAGGGAGAGCCCTCGGTGTCCAGAACTTTCCTCCCTCCTCTCTCTCTCTCTCCTTCCCTTCCTTCCTTCCCTCCCTCTGCGCGCCAAGGGCTACCTGGCCGGGCTGCGGCTCCTCCTGCTTTCTGGCTCCTGGGCACTCTTCTGCCCTCCTCCCCTCCGGCAGCAAGGAGGAGGAGAGGGAGGAGGAGTCCGCAGGAGCTGCCCCCATCCGACCCCGCTCCCGGAGGCTCGAGGCGAGTCTTTCTGCCCTCTAGCCCCTCCACGCCGGGGAAGCGAGCAACCCCTCATCTTCTGGCCTCTCCTGGCTAGGCTCCAGATTCGCTGTATAGCAGAGCAAGAGCCGGGATGCGCAGCTCCACAGCCCAGCTTGGTTCCTTCCCAATCTGGCCCCAAGGCGACAGCAGGGAAGCCGAAGGGACATGAGGGAGGAGGCACTCCTGGGGGGGCCTGAACCCCTTCGGGAAGGAGAGCTGGGGGTGGCGACAGCTACGAGCCTCCGCCACAGTTTGTTCCGAGGCTCGGAGCCACCCCGTGTACTCAATTCCTATTCGTCCTGCTCAGCCGAGCCTGCATGCACTTCGGCCACTCAGCGCAGCCCTCCCCTGCGGGACAGTGACGGGCCTCCTGCGCATGGGCTTCCCGGGGGGAGGGGGGTTTGGCGGAAGCAGCAGCGACACGAGGGGGGAGGGTGACAGTTAGTAAAATGACAGTGTCATATTTTGTCATTTTGGTTGGTGGTGTGCCCCAAGATTTTGTAAATGTAAAAAATGTGCCGCAGCTCAAAAAAGGTTGAAAATCACTGCCATAAACATACAACATTTATAGACAGGAACTCAGAGGCAATTTAACATTCCAGCTTCCGGCCACCAGGGGGAGCTGTCGCATTCCTTCATTCTTTTTCATACTTCCTGGAGATTTTTATGGCCTCGTAAATCAGTTAAATTAGCCTCCCCACAAAGTGGTACCTAAATTTCCTACTTGACAGATGCAACTGTCTTTCGGGTTGCACAGGTTGATAACAAGCTACAAAATTTGGTCGAGAGCTCAATCCGACCCAGACAGGCCTCAAACTCATGACCTTCTGGTCAGTAGAGATCTTATGCAGCTGACTCCCAGCCAGCTGCGCCACAGTCCCGATGCATATTAATGTTATTAAAAGTATAGATAAAGGTTTTCCCTGACAGTAAATCTAATCATGTCTGACTCTGGGGGTTAGGGCTCATCTCCATTTTTAAGCCAAAGAGCTGGGATTGTCCATAGACACCTCTAAGGTTATGTGGCCAGCATGACTGCATGGAGTGCCCTTACTTTCTCACAGAAGCAGTACCTATCGATCTACCTACATTTGCATGTTTTCAAACTGCTAGATTGGCAGAAGCCGGGCCTAACAGCGGGAGCTCACCTCACTACCTAGATTTGAACTGCCAACCTTTCGGTCAGCAAGTTCAGCAGCTCAGCGGTTTAACCCGCTGCAGCACCGGGGGCCCATGAACAGTATTAATAGTTCCAAAACTATTATTCCTGAAGAAAAGTGAAACAATACTGAATGTTTTGTGGGAACACGACTCTCAATTTCAGTTCCCTAAATCCCAGGAGTGCCCTCTGAACATGAAACATGGATTTTTTAAAAATGCAATCAACTTCCTTCGGTAACTAATTCTTTTTTGCTCAGGAAGTATCTTTTCCCATTGTGTTGAAATGTTTAGACTGAACAGCCAAATCATCAACTCCACTGAATTTCAGTTATTATTATTATTATTATTATTTATTTATTTCAGCTTACTAGACCGCTCACTCCGAAGCTCAGAGCGGTTTACAGCAATAAAATAACCAATAAAAATACATAGCAACATTAAAACAACGTTAAAATCAATTCCACCCACCCCCCACCCCCACCCCAACCCAGAAACTATATCAAGACAGCAGTGGTGTAGCAGCAGTGATGCGGCGGGTGGCAGGTTATGACGGGCACCGGTCAGGGCCGAATGCCTGCCTAAACAGCCAGGTCTTAACAGCCTTACGAAATGTCATCAAGTCCCTCAGATTAACCAGATGTTAGTAGCTTTAGCAGATGGATAGACAGAGAAGGAATGAGAAACTTACAACACCAAAGACGATTATTGTGGAACCGGATCGCGGTCAGAGTCTCGCAGGCCAGCTGAAACCTGCGATTCACTTTCAAGGTGCTGATATTCCAGGCGATCACGGTGCCATCCAAGCTGCAGGAATAGGCCTCGCTGCCCACATGCAAAGAAAGGACAGGAAATCAGCGGTTGCAACAGGGAGGGAGAAAAATATATACACATTGTTTACGTAGCCCGAAGCAAAATGAAGTCAAAACATAAAGTCAATGTATCTGTGGCTATAATCCTTTTGGGGTCATGTTAGCACTCACACAGAAGTGGCAAAGTTAAGGAAACTGAATCTTCTCGCTCGGAGCGATCTATTTCTCTAGTATCATGGGAGAAAAGGCAGAAAGAGAGATAAAAGGAAAGAAGGCATAATATACTTTATCTTTATTTATGATAATAATTATAATAATATTCTTTGTTTATATTCCGCTCTATCTGCCCAAAGGAACTCAGAGAAGATTACAGAATACATATATGGCGCACATTCAGTGCCATAATACAATTAACAAAGACAGGCAGTACATCGACAGAGGCAAGGCTTCCCTGTTTTTGTCCTCTCGGCATCCGGAGGCTGTGCTCAACTCGGCCATGGGGAGGCGTTGTTGTTCCATTTTTCCACACCAAAAAGCCTGTTGTCCTGATCAGATTACCGGTCTTTTGCCTCCCCGCCAAAGTGGTACCTATTTATCTACTCACATGGCTGTTTTTGAGCTGCTAGGTAAGCAAAAGCTAGGACTGATCGAGGGAGCTCACCCCAACGCATGGCTTTGAAGGGCTATCCTTCCAGTTGGCTAGATTTTCTGTAGCTGTGCTAACTGCAGCCCAAGAAGGAAGGAAGGGAGGAAAGGAGGAGAAGGGGAGGGGGGAAAGAAAGGGAGGAGAGAAGGAAGAAAGGTGGAGGGAGGGAGGGAAGGTTAAAGGGATGTGAGGGAGGGAAGGAAGGAAGGGAAGGGAAGAGAAGGAGGGAGGAGAGGAGGGAAGGAAGGAAGGAAGGGAGGAAGGAGAGGGAGGGAAGGAAGGGAAGGAAGGAAGAAAGGAGGAAGGAAAGGAAGGAAAGAGAGGTAGGAAGGGTAGAGAGGGAGGGAAGGGAGGAAAGAAGGAAGGGAGGGGAGGGAGGGAGGGGAGGGAGGGGAGGAAGGGAAGAGGCAGAGAGGAAGGAGAAAGGGAGGGAGGGGGAGGGAAGTAAGGAGAGTGAGGGAGGAGAGGAGAGAGGGAAGGAAGGAATTCAGAAAGTGTGGTATGGTTTGAACCTCAGACCATGGCTATGAACCCACTGGGTGACTTTAGGCAAGTCACACTTTCTCAGCCTCAGAGGAAAACAAAGGCAAATCCCCTTTGGAAACATCTTGACAAGAAAACTCCAGGATTTGGTCACCCTAAACCTGAAGTGACTTGAAGGCACATAACAACAATCCTTGTTAATCCATAATTATACCTCCCTTGAAAAGTGTGATGCTTAAAACCTATTTGTGGCCCCAAGAGGCTTGCCGATTTAATTTTAATTTTAATGCCCTGCTACTGCCAAGTTGTGCAGACCTGACCTTGAACTATCTTTGGTGAAGGCTATGATAATTATATTCAGCAAAAACATGTAAGATTAGTTGTAAACTCTTGCTGAAGATTCAAACTCGGGTAGTCTTCAACAGTAAACCATGCATATAGCCACACTGCATGCACTGACCTGGACATGTTGTCTCTGTTCTCCACAATGATATCCACAACTTCAGAACGATGGTCATTCAGCTGCTTATTACAAGACATGCTATGGGTGTTGATTAAATAGATAATGGAATCTTGAGATCCAATCCACACTTGGCTTTGTTCTGCCATGACCATACATTTCTGTGGGTATATGGGGAAAAATAACAGAATAAATATCAGAGTGTGATACAGAAAGCCTGAATACACCATAGAATCCCAACCTAGATCGGACCTGGGAAACCTTGGGCCCTCCGGGTGCTTTGGACTTCAGTCCAAAACACCTGGAGGGACCAAGGTTGCTCATGCCTGAGTTAACTACTGTTCAGAGAATCGAGAGTGTAAACAAGCTTCATTCACTGCCACATAAAGTAGTAAACCCTCCTTACCAGCTTAGAGCTCCCCACTTTAAAGCAGTGCTGTATGGACCATGTAGACGCATCAAACACAACCACTTTCCCATCACTTAAAGCACACCATAATTTTGGGTGAGCATCTCCATGCCTTTCTGCTGGATCAAGCTCTCCTAAGTAGCGTATTGAAAGGAAAGGAGAAAGAAATGCATTTATAACCATCACGAAGACATATACTGGCCGGAAAATGGTTTGCAAATCAAAGGGATTGCATTACGAACAGCAGTAGTGTTTTGATATCTCAAAAGTGAGACTACAAGAAACATAAAGTGTTGGGGCTACTTCATAATCAGCAAATAACAGTTATGCAGTATCAAGAACTTATTTTACTATGACACGGTTTTACTGTATTATAAAACAGATTCTTAATTTGAACTATTATGTCTTCTATTTTTTCCCTGGTTGCTTGAGAGTTCCAGTTGCTTGAGTTCTGCTTAACTGGGAGTTTGCTGTGCTTCTGTTGTACCCTGAAGCTCACCGGGTGATTGTGAGGACAGATCTTGCCATCAGCCTTGCCTCCTAAACTTGCCCGTCCTACACTTTACACAACCAGGTGCACAACCTGCTTTCAGCCTCATCTACTTTCCATTCCCTGGTAACCCAGTATTTCATACCTGGCGTATAAAGCAAGACTTCCACCGCCTGCGGGAAGGTCTCACCAGCTGATGGGTTGATCTTGTGCTTCAGGGTTTCCGCTGTTGTTTTGGGAACCATCATAGGCACTGAAGCAAAGCAAACAAGTAACCATCATGAATAAGAAGGGAAGACACAGAAATCTCCATGTCCAAGAGAGCTCCTGGCATCACCATCATCTTCCTCTTTCACCACTAACTTAGGAGCTGCAAGGTGCAACATAGTACCCAAACTAGAAAAGACCTGTTGCATCAATGGGTTTACATTAATCATGAGTCTGGTATCTGTGTCATCTGTTTAATTCGTCTTTCCGTTTCATTCCGTCCATTCGGATGGCACAATACGGAAGACAAAGCACAACACAGCAAAAACACATCCAATGAGAAAAATCAAGGTAAATAGCAGACCCCTTCCCAGAACAAGCTCAATACAAAAGGCAGGCAGGAGTGGGTACCAACTCCAAGCCTGCTTTTCAGCATCATAGTTATAGAGAGAAGAGGGTTGCGCTGCTGTCTCTTTATCAGAGAGCCTTGGTGTGAGGCTGGCGGCTTGCTGGTTGCCAGGGCTTGCCCTCCACTGCTCGGCAATTGTGCAGGCCTGCACGCTTTGGGTCTACGTGCACGGGCCTGCCAGGGCCTGCGGCCAGGTGCTGAGTAAAGAGCGCTCCTTACCAGTTGCTGGGGCTTGCTCTCTACTGCTCCACAATTGTGCAGGCCCACACGCATTGGGCCTACACGCACAGACCTGCCAGGGCCTGCAGCTGAACACCAAGTAAGGAGTGCTGCTTACTCAGTGCTGGGCTGCAGGCCCTGGCAGGCCCACGCACACAGATCTGCCAGGGCCTTTCTGGACCTGCAAGGTTGCCAAGCGGTGGATGGCAAGCCCCAGCAAGCTGTCAGCCCCGCGCCAAGAATCTCTGATGAAGAGACTTTAGCAGCAATGGCACAAGGTAGGTTTCCCAATTGAAGAGGGATACAGCAGCAGCCCTAAAACTATGGGGAAGGAGAGCATTGGATCGCCACCCTTTATTTATTTATTTATTTATTTATTTTTCGTATATTTCTATCCCGCCCTTCTCCCCACAAGGGGGACTCAGAGTGGCCTCACATAAGCATCAGAAGATGCTAACAACATAAATATGATAAAAATTACAATTCACAATAAAATCCTGCCGAACACTTTTTCTCCTCCACTCGGGCTCCCTTCTTCCCAGCCTTGCTCTGCTTGCTTTGCCTCGCTTTGCTCACGCTGCCGCGCTTGAGTTTTGGAGTTGTAGTTCACCTATATCCAGAGAGCACTATGGAGGGGAGGGAGGAAGACGTGGAGCGAGTCTGCGCAGTAGCGCCCGCATGGGTCACGTCTTCCTCCCTCCCTCCTCCTGCAGAAGCGGCAGCGTGAGCAAAGCGAGGCAAAGCAAGCAGAGCAAGGCTGGGAAGAAGGGAGCCCGAGTGGAGGAGAAAAAGTGTTCGGCAGGAGGGGGAAGAAAGGGTATTGGAGGTTCCAATTTCCCATGGCACACCTGATGATCGCTCACGGCACACTGGTTGGGAAACACTGTTCTAAAAGAGAGGAGGGAGGTGGCCAACCTGATGTCCTTGGGGAGAGAGTTCCACAGATGGGGGGGCACTGCCGAGAAGGCCCTGTCTCACCAACCACATTTGCGAGAGTGGTGGGATCGAGAGCAAGGCCTCTCCTGACGATCTTAAGCTTCCTGATGGTTCATAGTAGGAGATATGTTTGGACAGGTAATCTGGGCCAGAACCATCAATGGGGCAAAAACTGTCAATGAGACAAAATTATTCATTTTTTTAAAGATGTGGGACAAAAAATCTCATTCAGAAAGATGCCATTTTCGGAAGCAGCACTCAAAAACTAAAATGAGGCCATACAAAACAAGCAAACAGAAATGGATAGCGATCCTATACAAATGCACAAGACTAGTTTACATATAAGAACATAAGAACATAAGAAGAGCCATGCTGAATCGGGCCTCAGCCCATCTAGTCCAGCATTCTGTGTCACACAGTGGCCCACTAGTTGTACACAGGGATCTCTAGCAGAAAGGAGGGAAAAACCCTCACCTGCTCCCGACCCCCCACAACCAGTACCCGGGGAAATCCTGCCTGCCTCCATCAACACAGAGGTGGCACTTGGATGTCCATTTCAGTAGCTACTGATTCCCTTGGTATCCATGAATCTGTCTAATCCTGCCTTGAAGCTGTCCAGGCTGACCGCTGTCACAACCTCCTCTGGAAGTGAGTTCCATAACCCAATGACCCTCTGGGTGAAGAAATATTTCCCTTTATTAGTCCTAACTTTCCTACCTTGGAGCTTTAGGGAGTGCCCCTAGTCCTAGTGTTGTGTGACAGAGAAAATATTTTTCTCTATTCACCCTTTCTATCCCATGCATGATTTTATACACTTCGATCAAGTCACCTCTTAAACGCCGTTTTTCAAGGCTGAAAAGACCAAGGCGTTGCAACCTGATTTCATAAGGGAGCTGCTCCATCCCTTGGATCATTTTTGTTGCCCTTCTTTGTATCTTTTCCAGTTCCGTTATATCCTTCTTGAGGTGCGGAGACCAGAATTGTACACAGTACTCCAGATGTGGCCTCACCATAGATTTGTAGAGAGGCAATACAACATTTGCTGACCTATTTTCGATTCCCTTCCTGATCATGCCAAGCATAGAATTTGCTTTTTCACTGCTGCTGCGCACTGGGTTGACATCTTCATTGAGCTGTCCACCAAAACCCCAAGATCCCTTTCCTGGTTTGTCTCGGAAAGCTTTGACCCCATCAATTGGTAGGTGTAGTTGGGGTTCTTTGCCCCGATGTGCATGACTTTACACTTGTTTAGGTTAAAATGCATTTGCCACTTTGTTGCCCATTCACTCAATTTCGAGAGATCTTTCTGGAGCTCTTTACAATCAGTTTCATTTTTAACTACCCTGAACAATTTAGTGTCGTCTGCAAACTTTGCTACCTCAGAATTCACTCCTACATCCAGATCATTAATGAATAAATTAAAAAGTAACGGACCCAAAACTGAACCTTGGGGTACGCCACTTCTCACCTCTTTCCACCCAGAGAAATGTCTGTTTATTACCACCCTTTGTTTCCTACAGTTTAGCCAGGTTCCAATCCAGGACAAGACCTGTCCTCTGATTCCATGGCTGAAGAGCTTATTTAGGAGCCTTTGGTGAGGGACTTTGTCAAAAGCCTTTTGAAAGTCAAGGTAAACAATATCGACTGGGTCCCCTTTATCTATGTGTTTATTTACACCCCTCAAAGAATTCTAACAAGTTAGTAAGACATGATTTGCCTTTGCAGAAACCATGTTGATTTTCCTTCAGCAATGCCTGTTCTTCTATGTGCTTAGTAATTTTTTCTTTAATAATGGTTTCCATCACTTTGCCTGGAACTGAGGTTAGATTAACTGGCCTATAATTTCCTGGATCACCCCTGGATCCTTTCTTGAAGATCGGAGTTACATTTGCCTCCCTCCAGTCCTCGGGTACAGTGCCTGATCTTAGAGAAAGGTTATATATTTTGGCTAGAATTTCAGCAATTTCACACTTGAGTTCCTTAAGGGGTGGATGCCATCTGGCCCTGGTGATTTGTTGACATTTAGTTTAGTAAGGCATGTGAGAACATCTTCCTTGTTTATCTCTATCTGGTTTAATTCATTTAATTCCTCCCTGAAAAACTGACTCAGCTGCAGGCATATGTTGTCTGTCCTCCTGTGTGAAAACGGAGGCAAAGAAGTCGTTCCGCTCGGCAATCTCCTTGTCTTCACTTATTGTCCCTTTCTTACCATTTTCGTCAAGTGGCCCAACTGCTTTTCTAGTTGGGTTTCTACTTCTGATGTACTTAAAGAAGTTTTTGTTATTTTTTTTTAATGTTCTTAGCTATATGTGCCTCAAAATCTCTCTTGGCTTTCCTGATATATGTATTAAATCACCATGCAATGACTGACTGAATGGGTCTACTCTAGCTGGAACTACAAACAGAATGCAGGTCTCAACGGCCTGCAAAATGGGTGGCCAGCAAAGCTGTGGATAATATTACGACAGGGCAACAGCTCACCTTCATACTTCATCTTGTCAAAATAAGAGAGTTTGGAAGCAGCATAAATGATCTTGGAAGACTGCAATGCGCCCACCACCGCATCCATGAGGAGAGCATTGGTAAGTGCTTGTTGAATGTACTGAGGGTCCTGGAGAAGGAAAAAGAAACGCAGGTGAGCTTCTCTTTTTATTATTGTGTTTTCCACTCCTGTAAGCATAACATAACTTGTATGTTTCAACAATACAACTTACAAATGACTCACAGTTAAGAACAGGAGTGAGACAACAGGATCTAGACCTCAGAAGGGGAATTCATTCTTGGAAGAGTTATTATTATGGGCAGAAGGAGTCTCCACTGAAGCGTCCTCACCAATCCTTACACAACACGCCAGATTTTTCAAAATCCGATTCTCACAGGGACAGAAAGTGTGGTGAAATTTTCTGAACAGGGGCGCAGACAGAAAAACAAAGCGCCAGACCTTGTGGTCGTCCGCCATCTTCTTCCCAGCCCACATCTCTTTCACCATCAGATGCCAAAGATCACACTCCGATTTCAGATTGGCTTCAAACACTTCTTTTCTGGCCGTGGACTTTATCTTTAAAGTTGGGATTCGGAGCAGAAGGAAAGCGACTGTCGTGCTCTTTACTTCCTGGTCGGGTGGAAAGAGAGAGGAAACAAGGATCTGAAAGTGATACGAGGGTAGAACACTGCCCTTCTTGTGCTGTATTTCTTGTTGTGTATTTTGAAAAATCCACCAGACTCTTAACCTCCTCACAAAGATTTGCTTTTGTTTCGATCAAGAGAGGGAACAAAGGGCTGCTTCATGTACATCATGGGATCGTATTCATGGATCGGCTTTCCTTTGAAGGCAGAGCGGAAGCAGACCCCAAGCCTTTGTTTGAGCAAGAATCCCAGAACGATAGCAGGGATTCCCACTGCTGTTCCAAGGGCTGAACAAGTTACCCAAACAACTCGAGAAGTTTGTATTACAACTGACGACAAATTAAAGGTAATGACTTAAAATCAATGCCAAAAAATAGAGGTTTACATAAAGGCTTCCATGAATTACCCACTATCAGCTCAAAATTCTGTTTGCTTCTGTTCTCTGACCTACAAGAAACACTGCTTGAATATCAAGCAAAAAGTGGGCGCTAGAAACAATACCATGCGAAAGCCTGTCTGGCACAACCTGGGGATCACAACCAGACACAGTGAAGACATCTGCCCTTGCGCTTGGCTACTCTGCTGCTGGGTACGCATGCCCAGTGTCGAACACATCTCACCACGCTAAAACAGTGGATGTGGCTCTTAATGAGACATGTACTAACAGGGGGAAGTTGCAACAACTAAACAAACTAACAACTCTGGGTTGAATACACACAATCAAATATAATATAGTCACTTAGATATGCTAGATATAAGGCAATAATACAAAGTCCAGCCCATGTGTCCAATGGAATAGTCCAATGAGGTATCAGAGAGTCAATAAATGAGACTATAGGTTCCTACCAGTCCTGGATATTGAAAGAGTTCTCCTTGTGGGTGCTAATGATGAAATGCGGTGCAGGAGCAATGCGGATTACAGGTGGTAAGTAGTCCCAATGGTTAACACGTTGCCAAACGATCAAAAATAATCCAAATTATAATCCACAACAGGGTTTGTAAGGTAAGTCTTGATTTATGATTTATTTATTTATTTCTTATTTATTTATTTATTAAGTTCGACTTAATATACCGCTCTCTCTGGCGCCCAGAGCGGTTCACAAGAATTGGTACAAGTAAAAACACATAAGGTAGGTAGGTGTGGACCAGATAGGGTAATAGGAAAATATATATAGGATGATGAGGAGCTCCAAATGAATGCTTGCAATGCGGCACTTCCACGGAGAAAATTAACTCCACATCATTCGACCCGGTATAGTATTAGGTGTATCGCTTGGCTAGGATGCCGGAATGCAAGAGTTCTCTGCCGGGGGGTGCCGCTGAAAGGTGTATCAAGCATTCAAAGAGGTGCGGATTATAATTGTAAACAATCCAGATGATAAATAAGTTCCCCAAACAATCCACAATGATTCAAATTATAATCCACTAAAAGGTTTTTTGGACACATGGGCTGAACATTGTAGTTTTCTTAATGAGACATGTCTGCACCCTACACCACTGGAGAAATTACACTGTTCAGCCAGTACTGAACCACCTGACATCCGCCGGGAAGTAGCAGCCAATATAGAAAGGACCAAGGTAGTGACATCTCTGGCCCATCTCCTGTTTGGATATCAGCCAGCATGCCAATGCCTTAAATCAAGAAAGAGCTTCCTACTATTCTAAAAGTAATGGGCATCATGAATATGGAATTGCTAACACAAAGACTAGCACAAAATAACACACAACTGCAAAGAACCGACTGGGGAATGTTCAAGGAATTCCTGAATAAGGAAAAGACAAAGATATATGTAAACGTTGACTAAAGCAGTGTTTCCCAACCTTTTTTGAGCCGCGGCACACTTTTTACATTAAAAAAATCCGGGGGCACACCACCAACCAAAATGACACAAAACGACACCCTAACACAGTAAAGAACGTTTGGGGTTGGTGGCCTGCTGGGAGCAGCTGCTGGGAGTGCTGAAGCCGGGAGGGGCGGAGCCAGGCTGCACTATGCCCCACCCCTACCCCCGGCTTCACCTCTCCAGCAGCTGCTCCAGCCTTGAGGGGCAGTGCCAAGCCAGCGGTGCCAGAGCCAGCACAATGCTGGCTTGGCATTGTCCCCTCAAGGCTGGAGCAGCTGCTGGGAGTGCCGGCTGGGGAGGGGCAGAACCAGGCCGTGCCATGCCCCGCCCCTTCCTCCAGCTTCAGCTCACCTGAGGTCGCGCCATGCCCCGCCCCTCCCCAGCTTCAGCTCTCCTACAGAGGAGGAGCATGAGCAGTGAACGGGGCTTCAGTGCGCGGGGCTCCTCCTCCACGCGGCTTCAGCGAGCGAGGGGCGAGAGTCATGGTGGGAGTCATGGCAGATTGGAGGCTGGCTGGGGAAACGGCCGAAGGAGGCGGCGCCCCGGTCCCATCTTCTTTTTCTTCGCCACTGCCCGGCCCTTCCTCCTCCTCCCCCAAACAGCAGGAGTTCGGCAGGAAGGGGGGGAGGAAGGGGGGCAGGGAGCTTTTCTCGCAGCACAGCAGGAGGTCCGTCACGGCACACTAGTGTGCCACGGCACACTGGTTGAGAAAGACTGGACTAAAGAAAATGTAAAACTGAAATAAACTAATTTAAAAATAAATAAAAATATAAATAAACAAAAGAACCGACGAGAGAGGAGAAAATGAAATAATAATAATAATAATAATAATAATAATAAAGGCCTGGAAAGTACATATATATATATATAATATTTTAAATTTATTGACATAAATACATACATACTGTACATATCTGATGTATATTCCTAGACTTTCCTCTGAGATTCTCTCTCTCTCTCTCTCTCTCTCTCTCTCTCTCTCTCTCTCTCTCTCTCTCTTTCGGTTTTCCTCTACCTTTAGTTTTCTACTTTCCTAATTATATTGTTCAAATAGTTTCCATGTAAACAAACAACTTACACTGGTTTATTCATCACTATTACTTTTTTACTTTTTTATCTATTATCCCTCTCTGGGAATCTGTTTGGAATATTTTATTCTCAAAAAAAATAATTAAAAAAAGAAAGAGCTTCCTAAGTTCTACAGAGATACTCGCAGGAACACCTCAGCAAGCAAGAGTCCAAAAGTGGCAGGTTAAAACCCAGAACCTCCACTCTTGGCTGATACCAAATGAGAGACTCCCTCCTGGGCACACAGAAGACTGGGCAATCTGGAAGGCACTGAACAGACTGCGCTCTGGCACCACGAGATGCAGAGCCAACTTTAAGAAATGGGGCCAAAAATGGAGTCCACAACATGCGAGTGTGGAGAAGAGCAAACCACAGACCACCTACTACAATGCAGCCTGAGGCTTGCCACATGCACAATGGAGAACCTTCTTATGGCCACACCATAGGCCAGGCCTGGGCAAACTTTGGCCCTCCAGGTGTTTTGGACTCCAACTCCTAACCGGCTGTTAGGAATTGTGAGAGTTGGAGTCCAAAACACCTGGAGGGCCGAAGTTTGCCCAGGCCTGGCATAGGCAGTCCAAATAGCCAGCTACTGGTGAAAGGACATGTCGTATAATGCCAAGTTTTTTAACTTTGTGCTTTTTAAAATACGATAAATAAAAAGCTCCCAATTGTAGACATTTCTATTTATAAAACTTTACAAAACCTGTTAACATATAATATTCAAAATTGTGTTATTTCTGCCACACGCACCTCTATATCCCTAAACGTAGTGATGTCTTCATAACCAGGCCGGCCGCCTTCAGTCAAAAGGAACAAGCGCTTCTGCGTCATTGCTATTTTCCCAACTCCTTTATTCGTTTTCACTGAGCTCGATAACTTGTAGACACACTCGTTTTTGTCTAAGTGTTCTATGACGGCGGGAGGGAGGTTGACGTCCTGGGCCTCCGCTTCCGTTTCCTTCCAGTAGTTGTAAAAGTCTTTAAATGTTTCTGGATCAATCTGTTTCTGTTGCCCTTCGAATTAAAGAATCGCATTTCGCATTAACATTTCTGCAAAACTTGTAGATTAAAGAGCCGCGAAATTCTGTGAGGTAAGGCTGCCGAGTGTAACTCTACAACCCAAGCATGGCCAGAAATAGTAATTGAATTCCTAAATATCAAAAACAAATACAGCAGGGCAGGGGTCAGGAACCTTTTTGACTCAGAGAGCCATAAAAGCAAAATATCTGGAAATTTGAGAGCCCATATACTGTAATATATAATATATTTTAAGACTGAATTCAACTAAATGTGAGTATGTACGTACATACTATGAGAAAAGGATTCCCCCGGCAGAATGACGAGACACTTCAGACCTGGCTCTGCAAAAGGCATGCTCAGGACTCTGGGAAGGAAGAGAAGACGGAAGGAAGGGGGAAAGAAAGAAAGATAGAGGAAATAAAGGAGGGAGGGGGAGAGGAAGAAAGAAAAGAAGAATGAACTATGGAAAAGGAAGAAAAGAAAAGCAGGAGAGAGACAAGGAGGGAAAAAGAAAGAAGGAAATGGGAAGGGAGGAAAAGAAAGGGCGAGGAAAAGAAAGGAAAGGGAGTGAGGAAAAAGTCAAATAATGAAGGGAAAAGAAGAAAAGAAAGAAGGGGAGAGAGGGAAGTGAAAAGAAAGGAAGGAGAAGGAAAGGAAGACTTGGGGAAAAATAATAGAAGAGGAAGGAAGGAGGAGGGAGGGAGAATGGAGGAAAGAAGGAAGGAGAGAAGGAGAAGGAAAGGGTGAAGGGGGAGAAAGGAAGGAAGGATGAGGAAGAGGGAGAATGGAGGAAAGAAGGAAGGGGAGAGAGGGAGGGAAAAGGAAGGAGAGAAGAAGAAGGAAAGAGTGAAGGGGGAGAAAGGAAGGAAGAGGGAGAGCCAGATGCAATCATGAAAAGAGCCACATCTGGCTCCCGAGCCGTAGGTTCCCTACCCCTGCAGTAGGGTCTCGCTTAGCCGGCATTCTGTCTTATCCTACGCTCTTAACCAACATACCTCTTTTCCTCCAATATAAACTACAGCTAGAGACTGAGAGGGAGGTGGAACCAAATCATGCCCCATCCAAACCTTGCTCAGCCCAGAGACACGGCCCTTGTGCGAACCCAAACTTAGGCCAAGGTTTAAAAGGTAAAGATTTTCCCCTGACGTTAAGTCTAGTCGTGTCCGGCTCTGGCGGGTACCATTTCTAAGCCGAAGAGCTGGTGTTGTCCTTAGACACCTCCAAGGTCATGTGGCCAACATGATTGCATGGAGCGCCTTACCTTCCTGCCAGAGCGGTACCTATTGATCTACTCACATTTGCATGTTTTCAAACTGCTAGGTTGGCAGAAGCTGGGGCAAACAGCAGGAGCTCACGCCCCTCCCCGGATTCGAACCTGCGATCTTTCGGTCAACAAGTTCAGCAGCTCAGCAGTTTAATCCACTGTGCCACCAGGGGCACCCTAGGCCAAAATTAGGCTGGCCTAAGTTATTTCCAATGTATGGAAAGCAATGATCCAAAATAAAATTCCTGGGTCCCAGTCCACCAATTCTAAAGGTACTAAAGTCTGGATTAAGCATAGGTTATTGGTTGATGGTTCGACAGTTGCTTTCGTATTCTGTTATGCTGTTGTCTTACTTTTATCCTGTTGTTTATGTATTTTATATTTTGTATTTTAATGTCTTACATTTTAATTGTTGATTAGGCTTGTTCCCGTATCAGCCTCCCCAAGTCCCTCCGGGGAGATGGAGGGAGGGTACAAAAATAAAATGATCAATATTATTATTACTATTATTATAGCTTCATCCAGCCCAAAATTGTCTCAGTCTGCTGCTGGCTCTCTTACTGGGTTGGAATTGCATCTGTGACGAGCTTCCCCTGCCATAATCGTTCTCTTTTCCCATGAATTTCAGAATCTTCTCATTGCTTTTCCTTGGCTGCTAAAAATGGCTTTGTAATTCGGTGTTGTACTTATTTTACACTGGAATAATTAAGGTACAGATTAGGATCCCAATAGAGAAACTGGAAAGCTATCCATACCCGGATTATCCATAAGCCTACCCTAGGCCATGGCCTAGGGCGGCAGCCATGGGGAGGGCGGCAGGTCCAGACCCCCCAAAATTAAAAAAATTAAAATTTAAAAAAGTTTGATCTTTCGGCCCTTCTGCGTCTGCGCGCAGAGAGCCATAGGCCCTAGGGCCTCTGACACGGCTTCCTCCGCCTCTTCCTCGCTCGCACCGGGCGCCTCCTTCCTTCACTGAAGGAAGGAGGGGCACCCGGCGCAAGTGACGAAAAGGCGGCGGGAAGCCACGTCAGAGGCCCTAGGGGCGGGACTTCCCTCCACCTGTTCGTCGCTCGCACCAGGCGTCCCTCCTTCCTTCACTGAAGGAAGGAGGGCGCCCGGCACAAGTAACGAAGAGGCAGAGGGAAGCCGCGTCAGAGGCCCTAGGGGCGGGACTTCCCTCTGCTTGTTTGTCGCTATGCTGGCGTCCCTCCTTCCTTCACTGAAGGAAGGAGGGGCACCCAGCGTGAGTGACGAAAAGGCAGAGGGAAACCACGTCAGAGGCCCTAGGGGCGGGCCTTCCCTCCGCCTCTTCATCGCTTGCGCCGGGCGCCACTTCTTCCTTGATTGAAGGAAGGAGGGGCACCCGGCGCGAGCGAAGTCCCGCCCCTAGGGCCTCTGACGCGGCTTCGCTCCGCCTCTTCCTCCTCGCCGCCGCCGCCGCGCCTGACGTCACCCAGCCCCGCCGACATGGCGTTCCTGGGTGCTGCAGCGGCTGCCCGGGGGTTTCCCTTCCTTCCTCCTCCTCAGAGAAGAGGTCGAAAGGGAAGTTCCCGGGCGGCCGCTGCGGCACCCAGGACCAGGGCGGAGGACGCCGCGCCGCTCCTGCAGGCCCGCAAGCGCCCCACAAGCGGCCCCGCCCCGCCCCGCAGCGGCTCTGCCCCCCGCGCAGTGGCCCCGCCCCAGGAGCGGCGCTTCCAGAGTGTGGCCTAGGGTGCCACAAACAGTTAATCCGGGCCTGAAGCCATCAGAAAGACAGCATCATAATGATACATTTCTCCCACAAAGTAACACAACCTTTAGGTAAATCAAAACTAGTTGCAACTAAGCACATCCTCAACAATAACAGAACTGCCAATACAAATTCTCCCAATCTCAATCATTTTTACTGCAAATATGTAATACTTAATCAATATTATTAATTCGCCTACAACCATAACAAACCCAATCTCGTCTGATCTCAGAAGCCTGGTTACTACTCAGATATTACTAATTTAATTGCGAGTATTAACTATTTTAGGTATGGTTAAAATACAAGGGTGGGTCAATAAGTCCGTGACTTTTTGAATTTCCCGCCTCTTAACTGAAAGGGCAACATTGCTCCTGTCAACAGGCATCTGTCAGTTGACTCCTGTCAAAATTTGAAGAAGCTGCGTCATTTAGTTTGTGTCTGACAGCCATCAATAGCGGACTACCGCGTGATTAGAGGAGAAAATGGAAAAAAATGAATTTTGTGTGCTCATTAAGCATTTTTTTTTGTGGGGAAAAACCATCACTCAAACCAAGGCTAAGCTTGATAAATACTATGGGGACTCTGCACCATCAATTTCAATGGTAAAAAGTGATTTACTAAATTTTGTTGTGGCCGTACAATCACGGAAGATGCCGAAAGTTCTGGATGCCCAGTTGAGGTCTCTGCACCCGAAATAATTGAGAAAATTCACGATATGGTGTTGGCTGATCAGCGATTGAAAGTGCGAGAGATTGTGGAAGCCATAGGCATCTCACGTGGCTCAGTGGTTTCAATTTTAAATGATCACTTGGGTATGAGAAAGCTTTCAGCAAGATGGGTGCCACGTTTGCTTACAATCGGCCACAAATGCAAGGTTGCACACATGTGCAGTTTCCATGGCCAAAATCCATGAATTGGGATACGAATTGCTCCCTCATCCATCCTATTCTCCGGATTTAGCCCTGAGTGGCCATTTCTTGTTTCCAAACCTGAAGAAATGGCTTGGCGGAAAGAGATTTGACTCCAACAATGAAATCATCTCAATCATCTCAAACAAATACCTATTTTGATGACCTCGACAAATCTTATTTTTTGGAAGGGATAAAAAAATTGGAGAAACGTTGGACAAAGTGTATAGAGCTCAAAGGAGACTAAGTTGAAAAATAAAATGATTTTTTATCCAAAAACCTGTGTTTCATTCAAAAAGTCACGGACTTATTGACCCGCCCTTGTAATTTTACAATAACTATTGCTTGAATCCTCACACTATTTTGCATTGTGCTACGTTGGTCACACATAACACTGGGAAAACCTAGGCATCCTTCCAAACCACAGGTTGGTGTCGCAAGATCAAGTTGCAAGTTTCCATAGTGACAGGAAAAATTTGGAAGCTTATGCTTATACTATTGACTCATCAAAGCATGTAGTGCAACCAAGACAAGGATAGAGAAACCAGACAATTCAAACGGTGGGTAAATGTTAACCAGGGTCCCTTGGTTGTGCAGCGGATTAAACCACTGAGCTGCTGAACTTGCTGACCGAAAGGTCGCAGGTTCGAATACAGGAAGAGGGTGAGCTCCGCTGTTAGGCCCAGCTTCTGCCAAACTAGCAATTCGAAAACATGCAAATGTGAGTAGATCAATAGGTACCATTCCAGCGGAAATGGAAGGGCGCTCCATGCAGTCATGCCGGCCATATGACCTTGGAGGTGTCTACGGACAACGCTGGCTCTTTGGCTTTAGATGAGTAGTACCACCCCACAGAGTTGGACACAACTAGACTTAATGTCAGGGGAAACCTTTACCTTTACTAAATGCTCACCACACCAATCAAAGTTTCATAGGAAATGGAAAACATTCCTCGTGGTCACACCAGAAGAAGTTAAAAGGGAGAGTGTTCAAACTTAGGGCTCATCAGTTGGTGAAGATGAGGTTAAACCAGGCATGAGCAAATTAAGGCCCAGGGGTCAGATGTGGGCCACTGAGCGCTTACCTCAGGCCCTCCTTATTTTCTCTGTCCTCTTGGCTACCTGTGCTCAACGGGATCGCACTCCCTCTGAGGACACAGGTCCGTAGCTTGGGAGTCCTTCTGGACTCCGCTCTGACACTTGATGCTCAGGTGTCGGCGGTGGCTGGGAGGGCCTTTGCACAATTAAAACTCATGCGCCAGCTGCACCCGTACCTTGTGAAATCTGATCTGGCCATGGTGGTCCATGCCCTAGTCACCTCTAGGTTGGATTACTGCAATGCGCTGTACATGGGGCTGCCCTTGAAGACGGCCCGGAAACTCCAGTTGATTCAAAGGTCAACAGCCAGATTACTCACGGGAGCTGGTTACAGGGAGCGGTCAACCCCCTGTTTAAACAGCTCCACTGGCTCCCAATAAGTTTCCGGTCCCAATTCAAGGTGCAAGTTATCACCTATAAAGCCCTAAACAGTTCGGGACCTGCTTATCTTCGCGATCGCCTCTTCTCTTATGAGATCATCTGGGGAGGCTCTGCTCTCTCTCCCCCCACCATCGCAAGTGCGGTTGGTGGGGATGAAGGAGAGAGCCTTCTTTGTGGTGGCCCCTCGGCTCTGGAACTCCCTCCCTAGGGATATCAGGCCAGCTCCCACTTTGTCCTCCTTCCAGAGTCAACTAAAAACTTGGATGTTCCAGTGTGCCTTCGAATTAAGCAGATCACTAGTAATTTTTCCTCTCGCCACTGAGTATAGCACTTTATTCTGGCCCTCATATGATCTACCCCCAACATGTTTTTATGATAGTATTTTCTGCCCAATCTTCTGGTTTGTCACACTTTTCCGGTGCTCCTGGGAAATGTATTGTACCATTGAATTACCTCAGCTAATTTACTTTCCAGTCTTATCGTCTTTATGTTGTGTATAATTATGGCGTATTGTTTTTAGCTGATGTTTTAAATGGAAAGTATTTTATTTTGTGTTTTAATTGTTTTGTGGGCTTGTCCCTTGTAAGCCGCCCCGAGTCCCCAAATGGAGATGGTTGGCGGAGTATAAAAATAAAGTTATTATTATTATTTTTATATGCAAATAGAACAGGGGAGGAAGGCACGCAGCAGCTGATTGCCCTCTGGAGCGCTCTCAGCCACAGCGTGTCTTGCCCTCCTCCCGCCATTATGGCGAAGGACAGCCCGAAGATCGGAGGAGGAGGATCGGAGGAGGAGGGTTGGGGCAGTCACCTCATGTCTCATTCTGTCTCGTTTTCCTCCCCGTCCTTAATCCATGCATAGAGCATTTTCCCCTGCTAATTTAGTCTGGCTTCAGGCCGGGACATGGTACTGAGACAGCCTTGGTCACCTTAGTGGATGATCTATGCCGGGAGCTTGACAGGGGGAGTGTGTCCCTGTTGCTTCTGCTGGACCTCTCATCGGCCTTTGATACCATCAACCACAGTATCCTTCTGAGATGCCTCGCAGAAATGGGCCTCGGAGGTACTGCTTTGCAGTGGCTCCAGTCTTTCCTCGAGAAGGTTTTGCTAGGGGACTCCTGCTCGATCCCGCAGCCATTGTACTGTGGGGTCCCGCAGGGCTCAGTACTGTCCCCTATGTTATTTAACCTATACATGAAGCCGTTGGGGGAGATCATCTGGAGTTTCGGGGTGCAGTGTCATCTGTACACATATGATGTCCAGCTCTGTCACTCCTTTCCACCTGCTACTAAGGAGGTTGTTCAAGTCCTGAATCGATGCTTGGCCGCTGTAACCGACTGGATGAGGGCGAAAAAATTGAAACTTAATCCAGACAAGACAGAGGTACTCCTGGTCAGTCGCAAGGCCGAACAAGGCATAGGGTTATAGCCTGTGCTTGACGGGGTTGCATTTCCCCTGAAGGCGCAGGTTTGCAACTTGGGAGTAATCCTGGACTCATTGCTGAACCTGGAGCCCCAGGTCTCGGTGGTGGCCGGGAGAGCTTTTGCACAGTTAAAGCTTGTGCGCCAGCTGCGCCCATACCTTGGGAAGTCTGACTTGGTCATGGTAGTCCATGCTCTGGTTACGTCTCGAATAGACTACTGCAACGCTCTCTATGTGGGGTTGCCTCTGAAGACTGTTCGGAAACTGCAATTAGTCCAACGCTCGGCAGCCAGGTTACTAACAGGAGCAGGATACAGGGAGCATACAATTCCCTTGTTGCGCCAGCTCCACTGGCTGCCAATTAGTTTCTGAGCACAATTCAAAGTGCTAGTTTTAACCTACAAAATCCTATACGGCTCTGGCCCAGTTTACTTGCCTGAACGAATTCTCCCCTATGAACCATCAAGGACATTAAGATCCTCTGGAGAGGCCCTGCTCTCGATCCCGCCAACTTCGCAAGTGTGTCTGGTGTGGACGAGAAACAGAGCTTTCTCTGTTGTGGCCCCTCGGCTGTGAAACTCCCTCCCAAGCGATGTTAGATCTGCCTCCTCCCTGTTGTCCTTCAGGAGGCAGGCGAAGACTTGGATGTGGAACGAGGCCTTCCCAGAATAAGCGGAGATTGATTTCAATCTGAAATGAGTGACCACTTTTTTAGCTGAATGTGGTTTTAATGGCAATGTGGTTTTTTGTATCTCTGTTTTTATGTATTTTTAATATGCTGTTTTAAGATGTTTTAAATTTGTATGGCATTGAATTTTGCTGTAAACCGGTCTGAGTCCCTCCATGGAGGTGAGAAGGTCGGAGTACAAAAATTTTAAATAAATAAATAATTTTGCTTACCAACTGTTAATGCATCAAACAGCCGGTGTATAGTGTCTATGTCTTTCACGATGCCAGACTCCTGAATGCGCTTCACAAAGTCCGCCAGTTGCATGTGGGTTTTGGGCAACTCGAAGTTTTTCACGTGGTCGTCCACCTTGGTTATTTCTCTTTGCTTGTCCAACACCAGGCTTATCAGTCTCTTCAGCTCTGGTTTCTGATCTGCTTGGGAGCGGTCAGAAGCAGGAAGGGCTTCCACCGTTTTCCTCACAAGGTCAGTCGGGAATATCCTTATATCCGTCTTGTACAGGTTTTGGAAGTCCGAGAGCGCATTGAGAAGCCTTCCTTGCATCAAACAAATCAGTCCCCGAAGGTAAAAATATCTCGCAAGAAGGACAGAGTTCTCGGGAGACACGATGTTGATAGCTCTGCTGAGATGGTTGATAAAATCAATGTAGTAAGACAGGACACATTGGCCCACCAGAGGAAAGTGGATTTCTGGGATCTTGAAAGTGCTCACTTGTTTCGAAAGCAGCTTCAAAGCTAAAAAAGGAGAAGAAAGCATTGTTTACAAGTCATATTCCAAAGCAGACTGGCTGCTCTCGTTTCTCTGAACTTAGGAAGCCTTGCATTACCACATATTTCCTCTTCTGAGAGAGAGCGAGAATGTTATCGTTCCCAGGTTGTTGCTCAATAACAACTTAGACTCCTTTCACAGTATGCAAAAGGGCACATTTTACCAACAGAGGAAGTATTTTGCTCGCTACACTGACAACTTGTTAAATCATTTGGGAGTTGTGGTTGCTGGGATTTATAGTTCATCTACAACCAAAGAGCATTCTGAACCCCACCAATAATAGAATTGGGCCAAACTTCCCACACAGAACCCTCATGCCTTGAAGGGACTTGCTGGTATGAGGCTCCCTCCAACCTCGCACACTCTCCCTTGCCCACAAATGCACACCATACTGCCATGCGACTAGCACCTCTGCTCTCCCCTACTCCCCACTTGAAGTGTCAGAAACAGCCCTCCCTTGGCTGAGAGGCTGGCCAATCACAATGGAGGAGGGATTTTGGTGGGAGGATTTACAGTCTGTTTTCAAAAAGGAAAAGAACAGGCGGAGAGATCGTCAGCCTTTTCCACCAAAAGAATTCCTAAGACCATCAGAAACGTGTTTTCTAATGGTCTTTGGGGACCCCTCCGAAACTCCCCTCATGACCCCCTCCCCCAATCCCAAACTGCAGGTTGAGAAACACTATGTTAAATCAACTATTTCTAGAATTATCAATAACAAATGGATATGTCGATGACGGCAACAGTCAACTTACCACGCGTAGTGTTTACGTGTCGAAGAGAAGAATTCCGAGCTGGGCCGTTCATGGGACCGATGTCTTGCAGATTAGGCAAACTCATTCCCATTCGCTTGCTGATCATGTACTGAGGATTAAACCTTTTGGTAACCATTTTCTCCATAGTGAGTCTCCTTGGGCTGTCAAGCATTGAACTTAATCTAACAGAAGGAATATTCACATAAATACACAATGTGTTCTGTTTGGAATCAAGAGATTAATATTATTTACTCCCAGAAGCATCTGGTAATCCCCATACACATGGCTTAAATTTCAGAATAAGTCTATATCCTCTCGAACAGGCATGGGGAAAACTTCATCCCTCCAGGTGTTTTGGACTTCAACTCCCCCCCCCCCCCAGCTTAAGCGGCTGAAGGGGAAAAGGAAAGGGCCTGAGGCTGTTGGGAATTGTGGGAGTTGAAATCCAAAATACCTGGAGGGACGAAGTTTGCCCATGCCTGCTATAACGGGTAGAGGGGAGTTTTCCCCTTGGGCAGGATGGCACCTTCCTATTCTATCCCACCACTTATAATGGATCAAGGCTGGACTCCTTTTGCTGCCACCAATTATAACAAGTAGGGGAGATTGTGTATTCAGAATTTAGAACTGCACTGGGCTGGATCGCTCTTCTGGCCAAAACACCTTTTGAAAGACCCACTGGTCATCACCAAACTTATAAGCAATATCAAGCCTTTGGCTTACTGGAGGTCCTGCAGGCAAGAATGCTCTAAAACTGAAGTGCTTTCTTCTTCCATAATGTATGCTGCCACCTTTAGACTCTTGATTGCTGCAGGAACTGTTTTGAGACCTTTTTGGCAGAGGCACACGTGAGGCAGTTCTTTGAACAATCCAAACAATGACGTTTACTTAAGAGAACTCACAAAAATAGGTAATAAGCTTACTGGTTCAGAGATTTTGGCATGAAAGTGTGTGGTTTCTGTAAACAGTACCAATCTTAGTTACAAAGTACAACTTATTTATTTATTTATTATTCAATGTTATATTCCGCTCCTCCCTGCAGGCTCGGGGCGGATTACAGCATATAATAAAAACATACAATAAAAACATACAATAAAACACAATACATGACCATAGTAACAGCAAAGATTGCTGTTCTTAACTCAGGTGTAAGCACGCCGATTACATTCGGATTTAGCTAAACGCCAGCCTAAAAAGAGCAGTCTTACACGCCCTTCGAAAGGGGGCAAGTTCTGGGATCGCCCGAATGTGGCCAGGAAGCGAGTTCCAGAGCACGGGAACCGCAGCAGAGAAGGCTCGCTGTCTTGTACTGGACAAATGGCAGGACCGGGACGATGGAATAACCAACAGGTTCTGCTCTTCCGAGCATAGCGATCTCGGGGGAACATACGGGGTAAGGTGGTCCCTTAGGTACACAAGCCCTATTCCGTGCAAGGCCTTAAAGGTTAAAACCAGCACCTTGAAGGCAATTCGGTACTCGATGGGAAGCCAGTGCAGTTGCCAAAGGATGGGAGTGATGTGCTCCCTCACTGGTGCTCCCACCAGCAAGCGAGCGGCGGCATTCTGCACTAGCTTGAGTTTCCGGATTGTCGACAAGGGAAGGCCGATGTAGAGGGTGTTACAGTAGTCCAGCCTCGAGATGACCGTCGCTTGGAACATCGTGGCCAGGTCGTCCCTGGACAGGTAGGGGGCCAGTCGCCTAGCCTGTCGTAGATGGAAGAACGACGTTTTGCTAACCATGGAGACCTGGGCCTCCATGGATAGCAAAGGGTCCAATTGGACCCCCAAGCTCTTAACAAGGGATGACAGGCTAAGTTGCTCGCCATCCAGGGTAGGCAACCGGCACTCATCCAGTCCAGGGCGACCGGGCCCCAAGATCTCAGTCTTTGACGGATTCACCTTCAACCGGCTGGCACGCAGCCATCCAGTCACAGCTTCAAGGCATAGATGGAAACAATCGGGTACGGTATCCGGCTTGCCGTCCATTCTCAGCAGAAGCTGGGTGTCATCAGCGTACTGATAACACTCCAGACCAAAGTCGCGAACCAGCTGGGCCAGGAGGCTCATATGAATGTTGAGTAACAAGGGCGAGAGGATGGCCCCCTGGGGACCCTACAACTTAATGGGAGCCTCCCAGAGACCTCCTCCCCCCTCTCCCCTCTTGGAGGGAGAAAAAACTTCTTTCTCCCTCCAAGAGTTTACTGACAGGATCTCCTCTCTGCCTAGTAAATCTTCACACTATTAAAGTTAGTCCTACTCTGGATCTATCTATCTACACCACTACACACTATCCTCTCTGATAGCTGTAGAAACGAATTTGCCAGCTAACTCTGCTAGCCACCTGACCACTTCCAGGCTTCTTCTTGCTAACACTAACTGACCCTAACTCTTCTCGATTTCTCCTGCTTCTCCTCTGACACCCAAACACTAGACTGCTGTCAGATTTCTCCTCTCTTTTTTTCAAAGTTAGGCTCCGCCCCTTCTCTACCAGCCAATTCTAACTCCCTTCATTTCCCTCCAGGCTGCTCTTTAGGCACGCCCCCTTTTGGAAATGAGAATCTATCTAAAATGGCTGCCAATATTTTGGGCCTACATTTTCATGCTTCTTTTGGCCTCCCAGGTAAGGAATTCATTACACCTGCTCTAGAAGTTCTGTGCAATTTCATTCTAATTTTAGGCTGCCATTCTTCTTTATATGTTTCGGAAGTCGTTCACTGCGATCATGAGAGCTATACACTTTTGCACAGAGGAAACACACTAGCTCGTCATCGTGTGCGCTCATATAGGAAAGAATATAAACTACATCAGCAACAGCGATTTACCTATTTTCTTCAGTTTGGGTGGTAAGTTCAAGGCGCGCAAAGGCGTCCATCTTCCTGTTAAGGCGAGCTTTGAGAAAAGAGTGGAAAATATAGGTCTCCAATACCTGCAAGGCACCATAAGGAGACAGCATTAATTGTCAGAAATATTAAAAAAATTAACTAGGTGTTTTTAATTACAAAAATGTGAGTCAAGCACTGAAAGGGTTAAATGGATGCAATATCTCAGCAAAAGCTGCAATTCAATATAAGCAGGTGTGCCTGAATTGATGCCCTTTAGCAGAAGTGATGTCAGAAGGGCCTGATGCACAGCAAATGAGTTATAGCATAATGAGGCCTTAGAAGTAGTGTGAAGGCTGCTTGCCCAGCAACAGTGACAAGAATAATATCTGAATGGTTAGAAGATGCACATGGCAAGTAGAGCTTTTCCTTGGCAAGCTCAAAGGAACAAAGTGCTAACGAAAGTATCAACTTGGGACCACGCTGCATGTAGAGCTGATAATGTATTGTGGGAATCAGAATTAATACTACGCAATGCTCTATTAACAAATAGAAATGTTTTGCCTAGGAATGCCTTAATGATTGGATAGAGTAATGTGGTTCCATGAATGCTGACCAATTATTTGTGTGAAGAAGGCGGGGCCAAGGTTTGCCACCATTGATTGTATAAAAACCAAAGGTTGAGATTTGTTCAGCACTCTGCCATATTTGCAGCTTTATGCAAGGCAGGCTCCCTCAGCTGATGTCAATAAAGTTGGCTTCATTGTACCACAGTATCAATTGTTGCGTTTTCTCGTACCTGCGCTCACACGTGCCTGAGGGACAAGGTATTGCCTGGGAGTTCTGGGACTCCTGATTTTCCTGCTACACAGGTGTGCCTGTAGCTTAGTTCCCTCAGTGGGAGAAAGACCTCAGTGTGAGAAGGGCCTTAATGTGTTAGTAGACCTCAGTATGAGTAGGCCTAGTGTGAGAAGCTTTGGCGAGGAAGCTCCAGTGTGAAGGCTGCTGTGTGTAAAAAGCTACTGTGTGAAGCTCCTGTGTAACTTCAGTGTGAGAAGAGGCTCTGTGAGAGCGAAGCTGTTTATCTGCATGAGAAAAAAGTCCAGCAAAAGCTGCAATTCAATATAAGCAGGTGTGCCTGTAGCTTAGTAACTCTATGAGAGATCTCTGTGGGAGAAGGGCCTCCATGTGTTAGTAAGCCTCGGTCTGAGAAGGCCTCAGTGTTAGTTCGCCTCAGTGTATGAAAGGTGTCAGTCTGTGAGAGCCCTCCGTGTTTGAGAAGGCCTCAATGGGAGAAGGCCTCAGTGTGAGAAGTGAGTAGGTCTAGTGTGAGAAGCTTCGGAGAGGAAGTCCCAGTGTGAAGGCTGCTGTGTGTAAAAAGCTACTGTGTGAAGCTCCTTTGTAACTTCAGTGTGAGAAGGGAGGACGGGGAGGGAGAGATGAAAGAGAGAAGGAAAAAGACAAAAGGGTGGGAGGGAGGAAAGGAAGGGAGGGAGGGAGGGAAGGAGGGGGAAGAGAGAGGAAAGAGAGAAAGAAAAAAGACAAAAGGGAGGGAAGGAAGGAGGGAGGGAAGGAAGGATGGAAGGAAGGTGGAAAGAAAAAGAGAAGGAAGAGAGGGAGGGAAGAATGGAAGGAAGGGTGGAAGAGAATGGAGGGAGGGGGAGGAAAGAGAGAAGGAAAAAAAGACAAAAGGGAAGGAAGGAAGGGAAGGAAGGAAGGAAGGAAGGAAGGAAGGAAGGAGAAAGGGAGGGAGGCAGGGAGGGAGGGAGGGAGGCAGGGAGGGAGGCAGGCAGGAAGGCAGGAAGGCAGGAAGGGAGGGAGGAAGGCAGGAAGGCAGGAAGGCAGGAAGGCAGGAAGGCAGGAAGGAAGGAAGGAAGGAAGGAAGGAAGGAAGGAAGGAAGGAAGGAAGGAAGGAGAAAGGGAGGGAGGGGAGGCAGGGAGGCAGGGAGGCAGGGAGGCAGGCAGGCAGGGAGGCAGGAAGGCAGGAAGGCAGGAAGGCAGGAAGGCAGGAAGGCAGGAAGGCAGGAAGGCAGGAAGGCAGGAAGGAAGGAAGGAAGGAAGGAAGGAAGGAAGGAAGGAAGGAAGGAAGGAAAAGAGTGCTAGAAAGACAAAGGAAAGAAGGGAGGGAGGGAGGGAGGGAGGGAGGGAGGGAGGGAGGGAGGGAGGGAGGGAGGAAGGAAGGAAGGAAGGAAGGAAGGAGGAAAAGAAGGAATGATAGGATGGTGAGAGAGAAGACGGCCTGAGAAAAGAGCCCTAGGGGCCACATCCAGCCCCCGGCCTTGTTTGCCCATACCTGTGCTACGATACACCTCTGCATAATCCAAAGACAGTTAGGTCTTTGGATTTTGCCATATTAGTGGCCCTTCCGTCTCAGATATGCCTTCCTCCACTAGGTGGCAGGCGTATTCAATAATAAGGAGCAAGATAGATAGCAGCTACACATCCACACTTCCAACACAAACAGCTCAGAAATACTCTCAGGGCAACCAACAAGTCTCTCTTAACTGTCACTTATTATTCTAAATTAATGGTGAGACTCGCATAGTCCACTTGATGTACTTTATAATAATTTATCATTCTAAATCAGTCATGGGCAAACTTTGTCCCTCCCAACAGGTGTTTTGGACTTCAACCCCCACAATTCCTAACAGCCAAAATTCTGTTAGGAGGGAGGGACGAAGTTTGCCCATGCCTGGTGTAAATGCTTAAGCATTTTCAAATACCGTAAAAGGCCTGGTGTATGCAAGTCGGACGTCTTGCAACTTGCAAAAGTGCTTGCCTGTATTTGAAAAATAAAACAGTAATTCCAAGAAGCACAATCTTATCAAAAAGGAAAATAAGATCGAACACGGCTTCACTGAAATGAATGAATAAACGCGATTCTTTTTTTAAAAAAAGGACGTTCTGCAACAAAACAAGCTCAAAAGATTCATTTTGAAAGCTCTTGTCGTAACGAATCCCAAGTAACGAAATGGTTCAAAGACATTCTGAAGATTTATTTACCTTTCTGTAAAACGGCTGATCACCGACTTGCCTCGTTTTCATGAATTCTTCACTGTTAAATACTCTGTGCTCATAATTCAAATGGTCTTTCACCTCCCTGTTGGGGTTTTTTTTTTTTTAAAAAAAAAAAGCAAACAAAGAGAATTACACACAGAACTCCGAAAAATAATCTTAATTGAGTTCTCGAAGACTTTCATGGCCAGAATCACTGGGTTGCTGTGAGTTTTCTGGGCTTTGAAGCTGCAAGGGGAATTCCAGAAAACAGAGGAATTCCAGACAGGAAACAATCACCTGCCAACAAAGGATTCCCCCAGGCAGGAAGCAGACAGGCTTTGAAGCTGCAAGGCTATTCAATGCTAATCAAGGTAGCCAATTGCAACAGTCACACCTGTCTCAAACAAATAAGAGTTCTTTCTCCCAGCCTGGACATTCCACAGATATATAAACCTCACTTGAATAGCCTTGCAGCCTCAAAGCCTGGCTGCTTCCTGCCTGGGGGAGGAAATCAGGACTGTAAATAAAGAACAACACTCAGAAAACAGAGGAATTACAGGCAGGGAACAATCCGGGCCAGCTAACACCTCCCAACAAAAGATTCCCTCCAGTTAGGAAGCAGCCATGCTTTGAAGCTGCAAAGCTATTCAATGCTAATCAAGGTGGCCAATCGCAACAGTCACACCTGTCTCAAAGAAATAAAACTTCTTTCTCCCACCCTGGACATCTTTCCACAAATATATAAACCCCACTTGCCTAGTTTCCAACACAACCTCCGAGGATGCAACGGGACTGTGGCGCAGATGTCTGCATTACGATCACTACTGACCAAAAGGTCATGCATTTGAAGCCAGCCCAGGTCAGAGTGAGCTCCCGACCATAATAATTGTGTAGCTTGTTGTCAACCTTTGCAGCCCGAAAGACAGTTGCATCTGTCAAGTAGGAAATTTAGGTACCACCTATGTGTGGGGAGGCTAATTTAACTGATTTACAAGGCCATAAAAATCTCCAGGAAGTATGCAAAGAATGAGAAAGTGGCAGCTCCCCTGGTGGCCAGAAGCTGGAATGTTAAATAGCCTCTGAGTGTCTGTCTATATATGTTGTGTGTCTATGGCATTGAATGTTTGCCATGTATATGTACCTTGTAATCCGCCCTGAGGCCCCTGTGGGGTGAGAAGGGTGGAATATAAATACTGTAAATAAATAAAACAAAATAAATGCCTGACATAGATGTGAGCAAAACGTCAGGAAAGAATGCTTCTAGAACATGGCCAGACAGCCTGGAAAACTCACAACAACCCAAAATAACCACAGCCAACAACCTTGGCATATTGGATTACAATATACACATATAAGGCAAACATTCAATGCCTTTTACCCACAGTAAACAACAACATACAACATAGACAAAAGTAAAGGCCTTCCCCTTTTTCCATGTTCAACTCCAACCATGGGGAGGTGCTCTTGTTCCATTTTTCCATGCTGAGGAACCTGTTGTCCATACACATCTCTAATTGTGTTGCCAGCGTGTCTGCATATCTGTATGGTGTGCCCTTTTATCTTCCTGCCGAGGCGGTACCTATTGATCTACTTGCATTCATGCTTTCGAACTGCTAGGTTGACAGGAGCTGGGCTGACGACTGAGAGCTCATTCTGCCAACTTGTGATGCTCATAAAATTAAGTCACAGAACTATCTGCAAAATCCATTCACAAACCTGAGTAGTTTGTGATACATTTTTCACGCTCACTTCCTCTGCAAACTAAGGTAATTTTAACACTTCATTGCAAGTATCAGACTCAAAACATCACTTATTCCTTCACCTAGTGGTAGGATGTCGTTTCAGTACAGATTGAGAAAAAATAATTTCACATATAATAAAAGGTTAGACTGCTGTAACGCTCTCTACATTGGCCTGCCTCTGTCGGTGACCCGGAAACTCAAGCTGGTGCAGAACGCTGCAGCTCGGTTGCTCGCAGGAGCTCCTGCGAGCTGCCACATTACACCAATTCTGCGGGAACTGCACTGGCTTCCTATTGAGTACCGGATCACCTTCAAAGTGTTAGTCTTGACTTTCAAGGCCTTGTATGGTCTGGGGCCAGTGTACCTGAAGGACCGCCTAACCCCATACTGTCCCATGGGAAGACTTAGATCTGAAGACTGGAATCTTCTAGCCATGCCCAATGTCAAACAATACCACCTAACTCCAACACGGAGAAGGGCGTTCTCCATCATCACCCCAGTTCTCTGGAACGCACTACCCCCGGAGGTTTGGGCCTTACGTAATCTGTTGGCTTTTCGGAAGGCCTGCAAGTCGGCCCTATTTCAGCAGGCCTTGAGTTTGTAATGTGCTATCCCCTAGGACAGGGCTGCCCAACAGGTGGCCCGCGGGCCGTACACGGCCCCCCAGCCTGTTGGACATGGCCCCCACTACCCTCCTGAAAGAATTCAAAAAAATTTTTTTTAATGGCGGCCAGCTCCTCCTCCCTACACCGCCCCCTCCGTCCCTCTCTCCGCTCCGCCGCTGCAAGATCACAGTGGCAGGGGGGAGGGAGAAGGAAGGGAGCCAGCTCCTCCTCCTTGCCTCGCCCCCTCCGTCCCTCTCTCCACCCCGCCGCTGCGATCCTCCCTTCCTCCTCCTCCTCCTCCTCCTTCCCCCCGCCGCTGCGGCGATCGGGACACCGGCTGCGCCAGGAAGGGCGGGAGGGAGCGAGGGGGGGGGGCCTCCTCCTCCTTCCCGGCGCCGCTGGTGTCCCGATCGCCGCGGCGTTGGGGAAGGAGGAGGAGGAGGAGGAATCTTTAGCAGGAAGGGCGAAGCCATGGAGGGCTCCCCTTGGTTTCGCCCTTCCTCCTAAAATGTCATGTCAAATTGCCCGCTTCTGCCGCCCGGCATGACACTTTAGGAGGCGGGGCCGGGGCGGAGCGGCCCCCCAGGTCATCAGTGACCTGAATTCCAGCCCTTGGCCGGTTAGAAGTTGGACAGCCCTGCCCTAGGACTTGTGTTATCTCTTAGGAATTGTTTTATCCTTGTGGTTTTATTGCTGTTGTAGATTCGTTGTTTTATTGTGGCGCTTGATGCGAACCATCCCGAGCCAGGCTGGGAGTGGCGGCCAATAAATCTAACAAATAAATAATAAATATTATACGTTACACATTTTGTACAGAGTCAGAAACCATAAAAGGCACTTTCCCTCACATACCTAAAGATATTGACGATTAGCTGCAAGGTAATCTGCTGAATCTCAGAATTGAGCCTCTGCTGCCACTTCCTCTTGCGCAACTGGACTTCACCAAGGTCTGTGCAGGAAGCCAAGTGGCAGAGCTCGAGCTCATAGTGCAGGGAGAGATTTTCAACCCTGGGAAAAGAAAACAAAGCATGAGCCTTCGTGATTACTGCACATTGAAAGAGTTCTACTTATGCTTTTTTCCTAAATGCCACGCCAACAACAATGGTTCCCTATCATTCAGGCCTGGGCAAACTTCAGCCCTCCAGGTGTTTTGGACTTCAACTCCCACAATTCCTGACAGCCGAAGGGCTGAAGTTTGCCTATGCCTGCTATAGGTAATAGGATTGGTAGTGAGGTAAACATGAACTCCAAAGAACACAGTATTATAAGGGTATTATAAGGGCAAATGACCAGCTTTTACCCTCTCGAAAAAGACCTCGCAGCTAGTTGGGAGTCAGCTGCATTAAGATCACTATTGACCTAAAGCTCATGAGTTCGAAGCCAGCCCAGAGTAAGCTCCCAACCATTTGTCTAGCTTGCTGTCGACCTTTGCAGCCCAAAAGACAGTTGCACCTGTCATGTAGGAAATTTAAGTACCGCTTTATGCGGGGAGGATAATTTAACTAATTTACGACGCCATAAATATCTCCAAAGTTGCAATATGGGAAAGTCGGCAAGAGAATCCAAGATTTCAGGAAGAACTTGGTTATTTGGATCCAATCCACAAAATGAAAAACAGGCAATAGGGGGGGGGGGGCTCAAGATTAAATATTTAGGTAATACACTTGACATTAAGCACATGCCATCTCTTTTATTTTGGTTTAGTGCAGGGCTGTCCAACTGGCGGCCCCAGGGCCGTATATGGCCCCCCAGCCCCTTCCCCACGGCCCCCTACCCTCCTGCAAGATATCTGCCTTTTAAGATTAAAAAAAAATTTTTTTAATATTTTTTTGGAATATTTTTTTGGAATATTTTTCGGAATATTTTTTATTTATTTTTTCGCGCGGGGGGGGTGAGGGGCGGGGCAGGGAGGAGGAGCAGGCTCTCTTCCTCCTCCTCCTACTTCCCTCCCTCCCCCTCTCCCTCCCTCCTTCTTTCTCTCTTTCCCCCTTTCATTCCTTCCCCCTTCCACCACCTGAAGGAAAGAGGGAAGGAGAGAGAGAGAGTGCACGAGTGAGAGGGGGCGTGGCCAGAGCGAAAAAGGGGCGGGGCCGAGTTCGGATGGGGGTGCTCATTCATTCCCCTTCCGGCTTCCTCCTCTCCTGAGGCTTCGTGCCAAGTTTGGTCCTGATCCATCATTATTTGAGTCCACAGTGCTCTCTGGATGGAGGAGAACTACAACTCCCAAACTCAAGGTTCAGTACTTTCTGTTGCTCTCATGAGAGTTTAGGTTTGATTCAACATGGCTGAGGAATGCTTTTATTGTGTTTTCCCCTTATGGCAGAAGGAGATTGGACTGGATGGCCCTTGGAGGTCTCCTATTCTAGGAACCCATTGTAATTATTATTATTATTATTATTATCATCATCAGAGGCTGAATGGTCATCTGTGAGGAATGCTTTGATTGCGTTTTCCCCTTATGGCAGAAGGAGATTGGACTGGATGGCCCTTGGAGGTCTCCTATTCTAGGAACCCATTGTAATTATTATTATTATTATTATTATCATCATCAGAGGCTGAATGGTCATCTGTGAGGAATGCTTTGATTGTGTTTTCCCCTTATGGCAGAAGGAGATTGGACTGGATGGCCCTGGATGGCCCTTGGAGGTCTCCTACTCCAGGAACCTGTTGTTGTTATTATTATTATTATTATTAGCAGAGGCAGAATGAATATTATGCCTTATCATTCAGGGTTATAGGCCTGTGTGGAAGGGCCCTGGCTTCTTATTTGCCTTCCTTTCCACACATCTGAATAAAATCCCATGTTATTTGCTTTAAACCAGATTATATGAGTGTGGACTCCGATAATCCAGTTCAAAGCAGGTATTCTGGGTTATATGGCTGTGTGAAGGGCCCTGAGTCCACACTGCAATATAATCCAGTTCAAAGCAGGTTTTGTGGGGTTTCCTGCCTGGATATTCTGAGTTATATGGCTGTGTGAAGGGCCCTGAGTCCACACTGCAATATAATCCAGTTCAAAGCAGGTTTTGTGGGGTTTCCTGCCTGGATATTCTGCGTTATATGGCTGTGTGAAGGGCCCTGAGTCCACACTGCAATATAATCCAGTTCAAAGCAGGTTTTGTGGGGTTTCCTGCCTGGATATTCTGCGTTATATGGCTGTGTGAAGGGCCCTGAGTCCACACTGCAATATAATCCAGTTCAAAGCAGGTTTTGTGGGGTTTCCTGCCTGGATATTCTGAGTTATATGGCTGTGTGAAGGGCCCTGAGTCCACACTGCAATATAATCCAGTTCAAAGCAGGTTTTGTGGGGTTTCCTGCCTGGATATTCTGCGTTATATGGCTGTGTGAAGGGCCCTGAGTCCACATTGCAATATAATCCAGTTCAAAGCAGGTTTTGTGGGGTTTCCTGCCTGGATATTCTGCGTTATATGGCTGTGTGAAGGGCCCTGAGTCCACACTGCAATATAATCCAGTTCAAAGCAGGTTATGTGGGGTTTCCTGTCTGGATATTCTGCGTTATATGGCTGTGTGAAGGGCCCTGAGTCCACATTGCAATATAATCCAGTTCAAAGCAGGTTTTGTGGGGTTTCCTGCCTGGATATTCTGCGTTATATGGCTGTGTGAAGGGCCCTGAGTCCACACTACAATATAATCCAGTTCAAAGCAGGTTTTGTGGGGTTTCCTTCCTGGATATTCTGAGTTATATGGCTGTGTGAAGGGCCCTGAGTCCACACTGCAATATAATCCAGTTCAAAGCAGGGACTGGGACTTGAGACTGGGATTTTGGTGTTCATCTCTATCTCCAAGTCAAAGCCCCGGTGTCCTCCACAGACACCTCCAAGGCGGGGAGAGGGCGGAGCCGGGGAGGGGGCGGGGCAGGGGTGGAGCCAGGGAGGGGGCGGAGCCTGGGTGGAGCCGGGGAGGGGGCGGAGCTGGGGTGGAGCCGGGGTGGGGGCAGAGCCGGGGGCGGAGGCAGACCCTTCGGCCCCCCAGGTCATCAGTAACTGGAATTCCGGCCACAGGTCCGGTAGAAGTTGGACAGCCCTGGTTTAGTGAACCAAGTATCCCGAACAGATTCAGGGTTTTATCTTTGTCGAACTTTTCTTTTTTACCGTGTTATAAAAATCCTTCCTGCTTGCAGAGGCATATCTGGGATTTCAGATTCTTCTTCCGACACCGTGGACTGTGCAATATCCCCATTATCAATGTTAATCAGAATTAAATCATCCGCTACCTTTCATTTAAAAAACAAAACAAAACAAACAATTGTTAAGGAAACAAAAATGGTTAGTCATGGTTAAACACAGTACCTTTGTGATTCATTAACTCAATGAATGCTGAATACATTCACAATACATAGCACAGACATAGCAAGCTTTAAAACAGGGCTGTCCAACTTCTGGCGGGTCCAGGGCCGGATAAGAGGTCACTGATGACCTGCGGGGCCGCTCGGCCCCGCCCCAGGCCCCGCCCCAGGCCCCGCCCCCAGCCCAGGCCCCGCCCCCTCCTAAAGCCGCCGAAAAAGGAGGAGTAGGCGGCGCCAAGAGCAGCGCGTCACAGCCAGGCCTGTGACGCGCTGCTCTTGGCACCGCCTACTCCTCCTTTTCGCGCCCCTCCCTTCCTAGGCCGGGAGCCACCGAGGGCAGAGAAGGCGGCGCCAACGGCAGCGCGTCTGAGCCTGGCGTGACTCGCTGCTCTTGGCACCGCCTACTCCTCCTTTTCGCGGCTCCCGCCTAGGAAGGGAGGGGGGCACCGGAGGAGGAGGCGGTGCCAAGAGCAGCGCGTCATGCCAGGCCTGTGACGCGCTGCTCTTGGCGCCGCCTTCTGCCCTTTTCGCGGCTCCCCGCCCTAGGTAGGGAGGGGCGCCGAAAAGGAGGAGCTAGCTCTGCCTCCTCCTTGCCCCGCCTCCCCCCCCCCGGCTGCCATTTTTTTTTAAAAAAAATTGATTTTTTTAAAAAATTTTAAAATGGCGGCTGAGGGCATAGGTGGGGCCGTGTCCAACAGGCTACGGGGCCGGATCCGGCCCCGGGGCCGCCAGTTGGACAGCCCTGCTTTAAAACATACAAATATTGAAATCTCCCACTTAATACCACACACAGTTCAACACAACCTGTATACATAACAAACACCCTTAAGAAGAAACATGTGCTACTAATTCTAGAAAGGACTGGTAACATTTTTAGGAAATAAGCATTTACTGAAGTCCCCCCAAAAGATCAAAGCAGAGAGAGTGAAATATGAGTGAAGTCCCATTCATATGAGTGAAGCGAAACAGAGAGAAATCCATGGCAAACCTTGCAAACTTCTTCAAAGTGATCGATGTGACATCCCATGAGGAAAGATGTGGGAGCCATGACGAAATCCAACATCTGACGAGACAGAATGGGCACAAAAGTGTGTTGCCACTGAATAGGATGCAGGTATTGCATGAAGCACTCGGATATGAGCGTAAGCAAGGCCCAGTTGGAAGAGAAGAAGACTATCTTCCGCTCGGTCAAAATGCAAGTTATTATCTGGGAAGAGAGAAAAAAGATGTCAATTCACTTCTGTTTCTCTGTCCTACATCTGCCACTCTTTAACCTTTTTGGGGGGTGACTACAGCTCTGTTGTAGTTTAGCTCACGGTTGTGCCTGATACTGATGATAATGGGGAAGTGGATCATGGGAACTCTGGGCCTGCGAGCCAACATTAGATTTTAAGTCCTGAAAATGATTACTCTGTGTTTCCAGCAGTCAGGGATGGTCTCATTCCAAAGACTTGGGAATGATCCTGGATTCATTGCTGAGCCTGGAACTCCAGGTCTCAGCGGTGGCCAGGGGAGCTTTTGCACAGTTAAGACTCGTGCGGCAGCTGCGCCCGTACCTTGGGAAGTCTGATCTGGCTACGGTCGTCCACGCTCTGGTCACATCCCAAAGAGATTACTGCAACACACTCTATGTGGGGCTGCCTTTGAAGACAGCTCAGAAATTGCAAGTAGTCCAACGGGCGGCAGCCAGATTACTAACTGGAGCTACATACAGGGAGCATACCATCCCCCTATTGTGTCAGCTCCACTGGCTGCCTGTCCACTTCCGAGCTGAATTCAAAGTGCTGGTTTTGACCTTTAAAGCTCTATACGGTTCTGGCCCAGCTTACTTGTCCGAACGCATCAGCCTCAACGTCCCACCTCATAATTTAAGATCATCCGGGGAGGCCCTGCTCTCGCTCCCGCCGACTTCTCAAACGTGGTTGGTGGTGACGAGAGATAGGGCCTTCTCGGTGGTGGCTCCCCGTCTGTGGAACGCACTTCCAAGTGACATACGATCAACCCCATCACTCCTGGCATTCAGGAAAAAAGTGAAATCTTGGCTATGGGACCAAGCATTTGCACATTAGCACAATACAGCACTTTGGATTGATTGTAATAGCAAGTTGGCTCAATGCTCCTATTATGGACGAAACACTGTTTTTACCTTAAGTGAATGTATATGATGCATTAATGTTAAATGTATTTTAATGTATTTTAATGCTCAATGTTTTTGGTTTTATATTGTACTAGCTTGGGGACCCGGCGGTGCCCGGGTCATTTGAGAAGTGCAGCAGGATGTAGAGTGGGTCATGGGGGCTCTGTGTACCAAGTTTGGTCTTGATCCATCATTATTGGGAGTTGCAGTGGTATCATGAAATTACTGAAGGTAGTGCAAGTCCCATCATCCCGTCCCCCCCCAAGTGTAGTAGGATGTAGATTGGGTCATGGGGGCTCTGTGTGCTAAGTTTGGTCTGTATTGGTGAATGGATGAGGGATGCATTGTTTTTCGGAAGTGAGTGAAGGTACTTCAAGTCCCATCATCCGTGGTCTGTCTCACAGAAAACTGCACCAGGCTGTAGAGTGGGTCATGAGGGCTCTGTGTGCCAGATTTGGTGTTGATCAGTCATTGGATTAGGTTTGTAGCAGGCTTGGAAAGTGAGGGAAGGTACTGCAAGACCCATCATCCATGTTCAATCCCCCTCCAAACTTCAGTAGGATGTGGAGTGGGTCACTGGGGCTCTGTGTGCCAAGTGTGGTCTTTATCAGTGTTTGTTGGGGGCCACAGTGGTCTGTGGGAACAGAGGGTTGTGAAAGTACTACAAATCCCATCATCCATTGTCAGTCCTCCCCCAAACCTCACCAGGACGTGAAGGCAGTCATGGGGGTTATGTATGGCAAGTTTGGTCTCGATCAGTGATTGGATGAGGGTTGCAGCGGACTTGGGAAGTGAGTAGAGGCACTTCAAGTCCCATCATCCATGGTCCACCCTCCTCCGAACTGCACCAGGACGTAGAGTGGGTCATGGGGGCTGTGTGTGCTGAGTGTGGTCTGTATTGGTCCTTTTTGGTGGCCTCAGTGGTCTGTGGGAACCAAAGTGTTGGAAAGTACTACAAATCCCATAATCCATGGGTCATGTCCCCCAACCCGCACCAGGACGTAAAGGGGGGTTAGGGGGTTATGTGTACCAAGTTTGGTGCAGGTCCATCACCCGCGCTGGTCGCTGTGGCCTGTGAAAGTGGTTGCCACATATCCGCCCTGGCCTGTGAAAGTGGCTGCCACATATCCGCCCTTCCGCCCTTCCGCCCTCCGCATACACACATACATACATACATACAAACATTCCGTGTTATAAAGGTATACAGATACAGATACAGATTTATACTGTGTTTCGGCATCGAATTGTTGCCTTTGTTAGGCCGCTCTGAGTCCCCGTTCGGGGGTTGAGAAGAGTGGGGTAGAAATGTTGGAAATAAATAATAAATAAATAAAGACGTGCCAAGATGGTGCATAAGAATCGTTCTCTAGGGAAACGGGTTCAGAGGCTGAAATCCCAGGTAGAGACAATAATGACTTGCAAGATAATGAGCTGGTTGATAGGAGACTCAGTTTTTGTAAACTTTGTATTGCTCAACAGAATCTCCGAAGGTCACAGTGCTTGTTAGAAAAGAGACCCGTATCAGGAAGTCATGGGAGAAGGCATGATTTCATGTGTATATTAGAGGCCGGGGGAATTTTCCAGCCAGTTTGGTAACTGAGGCAACAACTCTTGCCAAGTGCTAGTCAAGCTTTCTGAGGGAATTCTAGTTCCATGTCTTTGCTCCTGTTTCATGCTTCCAAGTTTGAAGGATGTCACCTGGATTTTTGAATTGGGTTCTATGCTGCCTTGTACTTCCTGATTTTCTTGTATTCCTGATTTCTTGTATTTTTTTGTATTCCTGTTGTCATATCTCACGTGCCTTTGCTCATGTGCCTAGTTCCAAAAACATTGAGTAGCCCAGCCGAATGGTTCTATATAACTTAGCTTGAAAAAAAAGTCATCCCAAGCCTGAATGTTTTCTTTTTCTGCCTACCCACTTCCTACCGCTACAGCTATCTCTTCCTGTTGCCAGGAAAGAAAATGCAAACGCCCCAAAAGGATGCAGAAATCTGTTGTGCTCTAGTTCATCAAACAGAAGGAAAGGAAAAACAGTGACAGAAGAGATACATGTAGATTAAAATACATATAAATAGATACACAGCATCGTATCTCTCTCCTAAACAGGGTCGGACTTTAGCACAGCAGATTAACCACCACCAGCAGTAAATCTTGCCAACCAAAAGGTTGACAGTTCGAAGCCCAGGTCAGGGTGAGCTCCTGGCCTTTAGCACAGCTTCTGCCTACCTCACAGTTTCGAAAGCAGCAATGTGAGTAGATATATAGGTACCACTTTAAAGCAGGGAGGTATTTACGGCATCCATAAGGAAATCTCAGAAAAATGCCAGCGATTTGATCAAGGAGGAAGTTTACAAACAAAGCTCTTCGGCAGGGAAAAGTGAAGTGACAGCACCCTCCTGTGGTCGGAACCGAGCACAGCCTCCAAGATGCCGAAGATGGAAAAGCCTAGCTATACCTCTATCTATGTACAGTTGTCTGTCTTGTCAGTGTATAATGGTATTAAACATTTGCCGTATATGTGTTCTGTGATCTGCTTTGAGTCCCCTTCAGGGGGAGAAGGGTGGAATATAAACACTGTAAATAAATGAATAATAAATAAATATCCAGTATGACCTGCATATATACAGGACAGATATTAGTGGTTTCATTTATCTGCGTCTGACAAAAATGCATCCTTTTGAGGATGCCTGAGTTAAACCCTTGTGCCAGCAGGACTGCTGACTGAAAGGCTGGCGCTTCAAATACAGGGAGCGGGGTGAGCTCCCGTCTGTCAGCTCCAGCTTCTCATGAGAGGACATGAGAGAAGCCTTCCAGGGGATGGTAAAACATCTGTATGTCTCCTGAGCAACTTACTTGCAGACGGCCAATTCTCTGACACCAGAAGCGACTTGCAGTTTCTCAAGTCGCTCCTGACACACACACACACACACACACACAAAAGGAAAAGCCATGCTCTACCTGTAAAACCTGTTCTGGCTTGAAGCATAAGAAGGGAAGATGCAGATCCAAATCGATCACCGGGCTATCGGGATCCTCACGAGATGGGAAGATGACTTGGAGAGGTTTCATAATAAATACCTATGGGAATAACAGGCGTGAGTTTCAAATCAATGTTTTTGTTCACCACAAATTGCAACAGAAGATTATTAATTTATTTTTCAAGCTCAAAACAGAAAGAAGTAAAGCTGCCAAAGGCCACAAAAATGGATCATAGAATCCTAAAGTTGGAAGAGACCTCATGGGCCATCCAGTCCGACCCCATTCTTCCAAGAAGCAGGAAAGTCACATTCAAAGCACCCCTGACAGATGGCCATCCAGCCTCTGCTTGAAAGCCTCCAAAGAAGGAGCCTCCACCACACTCCAGGGAAGAGAGTTCCACTGCTGAACAGCTCCCTCTCACAATCAGGAAGTTCTTCTAAATCAGGGCTGTCCAACTGGCGGCCCGGGGCCGGATCCGGCCCCGTAGCCTGTTGGACACGGCCCACCTATGCCCTCAGCCGCCATTTTTAAATTTTTTTAAAAAAAATCGAATTTTTTTAAAAATGGCGGCGGGGGAGGGGGAGGCGGGGCAGGGAGGAGGAAGAGAGCTCCTCCTCCTTTTTTTCGCCCCCCCCTCCTACCTGGGGCGGGGAGCCGCCGAAAAGGGCAGAGGCGGCGCCAAGAGCAGCGCGTCACAGGCCTGGCGTGACGCGCTGCTCCTGGCGCCGCCTTCTGCCCTCGCGGCCCCGCCCCAGGTAGGGGGGGGGCCGGGGTGGAGGGCGAGCGGTCAAGAGCAGCGCGTCACAGGCCTGGCGTGACGCGCTGCCCCTTGGCACCGCCTTCTGCTCTCTTCTCCCCCCCCCTAGGTAGGGAGGGGGCCTAAAAGGAGTAGGCGGTGCCAAGAGCAGCACGTCACAGGCCTGGCGTGACGCTGCCCCCCTGGCGCCGCCTTCTGCCCTTTTCGGTGGCTCCCCGCCCTAGGTAGGGAGGGGGGCGCCGAAAGGAGAGGAGGCGGTGCCAAGAGCAGCGCGTCACAGGCCTGGCGTGACGCGCTGCCCCTTGGCGCCGCCTTCTGCCCTTTTTCGCGGCTCCCGGCCTAGGTAGGGAGGGGGCGCCGAAAGGAGGAGTAGGCGGCGCCAAGAGCAGTGCGTCACAGGCCTGGCGTGACGCGCTGCTCTTGGCGCCGCCTACTCCTCCTTTTCGGCGCCCCCCCCTCCACCCTAGGAAGGGAGGGGGCGCTGAAAAGTAGGAGTAGGCGGTGCCAAGGGGCAGCGCGTCACGCCAGGCCTGTGACGCGCCTGCACTTGGCGCCGCCTTCTGCCCTTTTTCGCGGCTCCCCGGCCTAGGTAGGGAGGGGGCGCCGAAAAAGGAGGAGTAGGCGGTGCCAAGAGCAGCGCGTCACAGGCCTGGCGTGACGTGCTGCCCCTGGCGCCGCCTTCTGCTGCCCTTCGGCGGCTCCCCGGCCTAGGTAGGGGGGGGCGCCGAAAGGAGGAGGGCGGCGCCAAGAGCAGAGCGTCACAGGCCTGGCGTGACGCGCTGCTCTTGGCGCCGCCTACTCCTCCTCCCGGCGCCCCCTCCACCCTAGGAAGGGAGGGGTGCCGAAAGGAGGAGTAGGCGGTGCCAAGGGGCAGCGCGTCACGCCAGGCCTGTGACGCGCTGCTCTTGGCGCCGCCTTCTGCCCTTTTTCGTTTAGGGAGGGGCGGGGCCTGGGGTTGGGGGCGGGGCCTGGGGCGGGGCCTGGGGGTGGGGCCGAGCGGCCCCCTAGGTCATCAGTGACCTCTTATCCGGCCCTGGACCCCGTAGAAGTTGGACAGCACTGTTCTAAATGTTCAGCTGGAATTTCCTTTCCTGTAGTTTGAAGCCATTGCTCTGTGTCCTAGTCTCCAGGGCAGCAGGAAACAAGCTGAAAGGAGGGTTTCCTTTCCAAAACATCTCTTTACATGACTAGAAAGTGGGGGAAACACAAAGGGAGCATGTGAGGTCAGCTCACCCTCCCCACTTGATTGACTAATCTGAATTTCTGAATGGTTAGGCAGAACTAAGCAAGAGTAGAAGATAATCTGTCCTAATTGACAGCTTTTTCTTTCAGCAAAAAAGGCTGCAAATGCACAGGGAAGGAGGGATAAGCCTGCCTCCTCGCGCCTGCAATGAATGCAAAAAAAAACCCATAATGGCACATTCTTCTATTAGACCTGCTGTATCCTACAGTAGAGTCTGCTACATTTATCTCTTCTTTCCCCAATCTCGTAACACTTCTTACCACCATAAAAAGAAATTATCAACATATCAAAATTCCACAACAGACTTTATGCAGAGAGGTTAACACAGGTATGGGCAAACCCAGTCCCAGAGGCTGGATGCAGCCCTTTGGGCTCTTCTCACAGGCCCTCCTCTCTCACCATCCTATCCTTCCTTCCTTCTCTCTTTCCTTCCTTACCTCCATCATTCTCCCTTCTTCCCTTTCTCCTTCCTTCCTTCCCTTGTGTCTTTCCTCCCTCCATTCCCTTCCATCCATCCTTATATTCCTCCCTTTCTCCCTTCCTTTCTTTCTTCTTTCTCTCTTTCCTTCCTTACCTCCCTTGTTCTCCCTTCTTCCCTTTCTTTCTCCTTCCTTCCTTCCTTCCCTTTTGTCTTCCCTCCCTCCATTCCCTTCCATCCTTCCTTCCATCCTTATCTTCCTCCCTTTCTCCCTTCCTTCCTTTCTTCTTTCTCTCTTTCCTTCCTTACCTCCCTCATTCTCCCTTCTTCCCGTCTCTTTCTCCTTCCTTCCTTCCTTCCTTCCTTCCTTCCCTTTTGGACGTTGGTCCTTGACCGTAAATAAATATCTATCTATCTATCCTTCCCTTTTGTCTTCCTTCCCTCCATTAAAAATGGATAAACGCAACACCACAATATAATGAATTACACAAATATTTTTTATCACAATCAAAAGGACACAATGGTCTAGTGTATCAGAAATCAAAATTATAAGTTCATTCTAAACATAGTAGCATATTTCATACAAGGGGCAATGCCCTATCTATATCATAGTATGTTTTCGATGTTTACTATGATATAGATAGGGCATTGCCCCTTGTATGAAATATGCTACTATGTTTAGAATGAACTTATAATTTTGATTTCTGATACACTAGACCATTGTGTCCTTTTGATTGTGATAAAAATATTTATGTAATTCATTATATTGTGGTGTTGCGTTTATCCATTCTTACTGTTGTAATACAGCCCCAATCTATTTGCATTCCTTCCCTCCATTCCCTTCCATCCTTCCTTCCATCCTTCTCTTCCTCCCTCCCTTTCTCTCTTTCCTTCCTTTCCTTCCTTGTTTTCCCTCCTTCCTTCTCTTTCTCCTTCCTTCCTTCCCTTTTGTCTTCTCTCCCTCCCTCCATTCCCTTTTCAAAGAAGACTTTGCTTTTTGTCTCTGAGTGCATATTTTAATTAAGATGTTTCAAGGGATTGTATATCTTTTTGGGCAATTAGAACTGAAATCTCTACTCCAAAGAAACAACCACCCTCTGCTAATCAAATATAATTTTTGTAGTGGCTTGTCTTTATCCTTGGCAGTTTAAAGACATGGTTCTTCAGTTTAACAGCCGAGTTACCTGTGTGCCATTACATAAATGCTTGTGAATATCACTTGTTCAAAGGGTTGACTTCTGACAAGGTCATGCTTTTCTTGACTAGTGGTTTTCAAATGGTGGTGGTCTCCACATGTTCATGGAGATTCACATTTGCCAAACTGATGGGACACAACCAAATCACCCCCTCCCCCTTCTGCTCCCCTTCTGCGCTCGCCTCTCTTTATGCTCAAGAGGGAGGGCTAGAGCGGCCAGGGAAGGCGCCAGATGGCAGCGCTGTTGGCTCGGGTGAGTAAGCCGGACCAGGTGCGGTGTTTGTGTGGGGAGAGCGGCAGCTACTGGCATTCACGTAGAATTCTCCCTTCCTTCCTTCCTGACTGCTGGCCCGGCCTTGCCACCTCCTGCCTCCTGTCCTGTCCTGTCAATACGGGACAGGAGCCGAAAATATTGGACATGAAATTCAGAGCAAAAATTCCGGGACATCCCATATAATATGGGACAGGTGGCAACCCTAATGGGGTTTTTGTGCCAAATTTGGTCCAGTAAATGAAAATACATCCTGCATATCAGATGTTGACATTATGATTCATAACAGTAGCAAAAGTACACTTATGAAGTAGCAACAAAAATAATGTTATGGTTGGGGGTCACCACAACATGAGAAACTATATGAAGGGGTCATGGCATTAGGAAGGTTGAGAAATACTCTTGTAGAGGGAGGAACGAGTGTAAGAAGAGGAAGTAGTAAGTGAAGAAGAGGAAAAACCGTGGGGAAAATACAAGAGAAACAGGGTAAAGGGGAAGAGGAAACTGGGCATTGGCCAATATGTTTCTGAGCATCTACCAGGAGGAAAACTCTTCAAAAGGAGAATCCAACGGTACATTTAATTCATAAGAAAACACCCAGGAAATTAATATGTTGTAGTAACCCAAATAATTACCAAGTGGAGTGGTCCTGGAGGGGGGCTGGGGATTAAGGAGAGTTTTGCTGCAAATTCTTTTATATGGTCATCAACATCTAAATCCTTGTAAGGTTTCAAATGCACCAGCAAGCTGTAATTAGAAATCAGAGCAAAAAGTAATTAATCATATTAGACAAAGTTGTTTTTGGTGGAACTCAAAACTATTTCTGAGAGAATTTTTATTCCTTCCGAAAAAGAACCTATCAATATTTCATTTTAACTTTATATTTGTACAATTCTGAACGATAAACAGACCCGTACGATGTGTTACCGAAGCCTTTCATGGCTGGAATCACTGGGTTGCTGTGAGTTTTCCAGGCTGTATGTTCCAGAAGCATTCTCACCTGACTTTTCGCCCACATCTATGACAGGCATCCTCAGAGGTTGTGAGATCTGTTGGAAACTAGGCAAGTGGAGCAATGAGATGCCTCCACGCAGGAAGAAGCCAGATTTTGAAGCTGCAAGGCTTTTAAATACTAATCAAGGTGGCCAATTGCAACACTCACACTTGCCTCCAACAGGCAAGAGTTATTTCTTCTGCCCTGGACAGTCCACAGATATATTAACCCCACTTGTCTAGTAGTTTCCAACAAACCTCACAACCTCTGAGGGGGACTGCCATAGATGTGGGCAAAACATCAGGAGAGAATGCTTCTGGAACATGGCCATACAATCCAGAAAACTCACATCAACCCAGAAACCCGTAAAAATCAATATATTTCCTTCTACAAGTTTACTAATTCATGCAGCCGAAGTAAAAATAATATTGAAGCCCTGTGCTTAGAACTAAACAACTACAGGAGGAAAAAAAATCATTATGTACAATATTTATTTATTTATTTACTTGCTATATTTGTATACTGCCTTTCTCAGCCCGTGGGCAATTCAAGGCAGTTTACAAAGGCAAGATTCAATGCTGAAACAACATAAAACATTTAAAAACATTTAAAACATTAACATATAATATATAATCATAATGAGGTCATTAAAACATAAAACATTTCCGTCTCCTAGTTAAAAGCAAAGGTCCAGTCTCATCATCCAATCATTCCATATTCCTATGTCTGTTACACTGCCTTAAAGATATCCAAACACTTGCTCAAACAGCCAGGTCTTGACTTTCCTCCAGTATGTTTAAAGCGAGGGAGCTGATCTGATGTCCTTAGGAACAAGATGTTCCGCAGCCGAGGGGCCACCACTGAGAAGGCCCTGTCTTTCATCCCCGCCAAACGTATTTGTGATGCAGGCTCACAACAATGGGAATTTAGAAATTCAATTTTCCACAGCAGTAATCAAAAACCACCAGGGATTGGGGACTCTATTGGCCCATCTACAGGAACATAGGGACCTTTCCTGCCATTTTTGTTCACCCAATCCCCTTAAACATCCCAGAAATAATTTCAAGCAAAAAAGGGCCGGGACTTAGCACAGCGGGTTAAACTGCCAAATGTAGAAAACCTTGCCGATCGAAAGGTTGGCAATTCAAGCCCGCTGTCAGCTCAGCTTCTGCTCACCTAGCAGATCGAAAACAGCATTTGTGAGTAGATAAATGGGTACCACTTTAGTGGGGAGGTAATAAAAAGGGCCTCAACGATTCAATTGGGAGGATGTTTCCAATTGACAGTAAGCTGCACAGCATGGAAGATGGAGTGACAGCACTCCCCCGTGGCCAGAGTCAAGCACAGCCTCCAGATGCCGGAGATGGAAAAAGATGGGAAAGCTTTTATCTCTGTTTATGTATTGTCTGTCCTTGTTCATTCTATAACGGAATTGAATGTTTGCCATAAAAGTGTCGTGTAATCCTCCCTGTGTCTCCTCGGGGAGATAGGGCAGAATATAAATAAAGTATACATATTTATTGTATTTATTTATTTATTTGCTAAGACGACTCGAGGCGGTGAACAAGCGGCAGCACGTGCCCACACACAACACATCATAATAAGATGAAAACAATAATATAAAACCATATAAAAAACAGTTAAAACTACAAAATACAAATCTCAGCTCCACAATCTTAAAATCAGTTTCCGTTTCGTCGTCATACTAATCTTTTGATCTCGATTAAAGTTTGTCTGCGAATGCTTGCTCGAACAGCCAAGTCTTGATTTTCTTACGAAATATCAGGAGGGAGGGGGCCGATCTGATGTCACTAGAAAGGGAGTTCCAAAGCCGAGGAGCCACCACTGAGAAGGCCCTGTGGAGCAGGCGGGACCGAGAGCAGGGCCTCTCCGGATGATCTTAAGCATCTTGATGGTTCATAGGGAGAGATGCGTTCGGACAAATAAGTTGGACCTGAACCGTTTAGAGCTTTAAAGGCCAAAACCAGCACTTTGAATTGTGCCCGGTAGTAAACTGGTAACCAATGGAGCTGGCACAACAGGGGAGTTGTATTTGACTGGCCATTTTCAGGGCAGACAGCCTATTAAAAGTCATACTGGCCAACCACTTTCTGCAAAGAGTTTACTGGACAGGGACTCTTGTCACAGAGAAATAATCAGGATTATAAAAGAGAATATTTACATACATCATTTTGCACCAGGATAAGGATCATTTGAGCGATCCCATTTCACTCCATTTACTGTGCACATTGAGGCTGGATTTTCTGATATAGCCACACCATTAGATGTAGTATATTTTGTGCCATGGCATCACTTTTTCTCCTCTACATTATCTGATTTAAGAAGAACTCTACAGGATATATATAGCATAGAGAACAAGGACATCAAGATAAAAGTTCTACCAGTAGAGATTAGATGTTCACTTCACTGATTGATGGTAAGTTTAAGGCTATCTCTAGTTGTTTACAAGATGGCCATTTCGATTTAGACAGAGCCATCCTCACACTGTATTGGTTATGCATGGCTGCTCAGTGCTCACCCTATACTAACCTAATGTGAAAAAGGCAAACTGAAAAAAATAGTTTATGAAAAATGCATTCCTTCTATTACACAACTCATCTAAAAGAAGAAAAAAATTCAACCAAATGCTGCTGCGTTATCAGGGTATTACCTAGTTTGCTGTTACTGTTTCCAACAATTATAACTTGTCACTAGTTTGCAATTAAGTCGCCCTGTTAGCAGGGGCGGTCCTTCGGATTCCGCCACCTACGCGGCCGCGTAGGGCGTCGCCGGCTGGGAGGGGCACCACCGGCTGCCTCCCGAGCGCGCCTGCCGCTTTGGAGCCAGCGCGCATGCGCAAAACCTGTGTGCATGCACGCTGGCTCCAAAGCGGCAAGCGTGCTTGGGAGCCAGTGCGCGTGCGCGAATGTTCGCGCACGCACAGAAATCTCTGTGCACGCGGAGGTGCGCCGCGGCCGATTGAGCCGGCTGCGGAGGCGTGCCCCAGCACGCCCAGGGTGGCGGTGGCGGCGCAGAGGCGGCGCAGAGGCAGGGGGTGACAAAATTTTCTTTGCGTACCCGGATTAGGTTAGACCGCCCCTGCCTGTTAGTCTCATGCAATTTATAAAAGGAGGAAGGGAGAGATAGATTAAATAAACCAGTGTTTCCCAACCGCTGTGTAGCACCCATGGGCCCGTTCGTGCCAATGGGAGGGGGTGAGGCGCCGGGGGTCCCGATGCCACTGGGACCCGCACAGGCTGACGGGGACTCGGAGGACGAGTTGGAAGGCCCAGAGCAAGATTGGTCAGCAGTGCCTTGGCCCATTTCACCTCCACAGAGTTTCGCCTGGGTTTTCGAGTGGGAGCATTCGCCCGGGGAAGGAGGGGACGAGGTGGAGATGGGAGGCAGCGAAGCAGATAGCGGAGATAGTTATGAATTCCCAAACGGCCGAGGTTCCCAGGACCTGGCCGAGCAGCAGATGGAGGCCAGCGGCTGGGAAAGTTCGGGGGAGGCTGCTTCTCAAGGAGATAGCGATACTGAACTGGAAGAGCGGGGCCGTTCCCATAACAGACGCAGGGACATAGAGCAGGGCAGGAGGAGCTGGCATCTGTCCCTAGACCGTCACCGTTCGGAAAGTAGAGACTGGAGACGCCGGGCCCTAGATCGTCGAGGGGCCCGGCCGAAGGATTAAGAACGGCCCCGTGGGAACTGATCCTCAGTTCTCCGGCCACGTCTGATCTGAAGGGCGTGAAAGCGGAGTGAACCACGGAGCCTAGTTTGGCTCGCCTTGGACCAAGACCTTGCCTTGATATTGATTCGCATTGTTGCGGATACCCTGCTTTGTTCCGGAGGCAATCCGGGAACTTGCCAAGTTTTCTGCCACGTTTGCTTTTGGAACTATCCTTTGGAACTTTGCTTTCGGGTGGACTACAGCTTTGCTGTTTGCTTTATTCTTTGATCTCTTCAAGAGAATTGTCTTTTGGACCTTTTTATATTCAATAAAATTAGTTAGCCTTTGCTACGTCTCCGTGTGTGTGTTAAAGGGGCAGTACTAAGTCGGTGATTGTGACACGCTGTGACGGACCTCCTGCTGTGCCGCGAGAAAAGCTCTCTGCCCCCCTTCCTTCCCCCCTCCTCCTGCCGAACTCCTGCTGCTTGGGGGAGGAGGAGGAAGGGCCGGCCGGCGGCGAAGAAAAACAAGAAGGGGCCGGGGTGCCGCCTCCTTCGGCCGTTTCCCCAGCCAGCCTCCGATCCACCATGACTCCCGTCCCTCGCTCGCTGAAGCCACACGGAGGAGGAGCCCCACCCACTGAAGCCCGTCCAGCACTCATGCTCCTCCTCCTCCATGCGGCTTCAGCTGTGGGAGAGCTGAAGCCAAGGGGAGGGGGCAGGGCATGGCGCTGCCTGGCTCCGCCCCCTCCCCCTGGCTTCAGCTCTCCCAGAGCTTCTCTAGCCTTGAGGGGGCAGTGCCAAGCCAGCATTGTGCTGGCTCTGCCACCGCTGGCTTGGCATTGCCCTCAAAAGGCTGGAGAAGCTCTGGGAGAGCTGAAGCCAGGGGGAGGGGCAGGGCATGGTGCAGCCTGGCTCCGCCCCTCCCCCTGCTTCAGCTCTCCCACAGCTTCTCCAGCCTTGAGGAGACAGTGCCAAGCCAGCATTGTGCTGGCTCTGCCACCGCTGGCTTAGCACTGCCCCCTCAAGGCTGGAGAAGCTGTGGGAGAGCTGAAGCCGGGGGGGAGGGAGCGGGGCATGGCACTCCCAGCAGCTGCTCCTAGCAGGCCACCATCCCCCAGCCGTTCTTTACTGTGTTAGAGTGTCATGGTTGGTGGTGTGCCCCCGGATTTTTTTAATGTTAAAAGTGTGCCGTGGCTCAAAAAAGGTTGGGAAACACTGAAATAAACAATATGGCAGCACAACCTTAACACAAATGGTTTTCGTTCTAGTGTGAGCCTTTGGAAAATAATTCCATTTCTTTTGCAGTAAAGTAAAGGTAAAGCTTTCCCCTGACACGAAGTCTAGTCGTGTCCAACTCTGGAGGTTGGTGTTCATCTCCATTTCTAAGCTGAAGAGCCAGTGTTGTCTGTAGACGTCTCCACGGTCATGTGGCCAGCATGACTGCATGGCACGCCATTACCTTCCTGCCGGAGCAGTACCTATTGTTCTACTCTCAATTGCACGTTTTCGAACTGCTAGATTGGCAGAAGCTGGGTCTAACAGTAGGAGCTTACCCTGCTCCCCAGAGTCGAACTGTTGACCTTTTGGTCAGCAATTTCAGCAGCACAGCGGTTTAATCCACTGTGCCACCAGGGGGTATCTGGATATAATAATAATACACTTTATTTATATTCCGCCCTTCTCCCTAGGGAACTCCCTAACGCAGTGTTTCTCAACCTTCCCAATGCCACAACCCCTTAATCCAGTTTCTCATGTTGTGGTGACCCCCAACCATAAAATCATTTTCGTTGCTACTTCATAACTGTAATTTTGCTACTGTTATGAATCATCGTGTAAAATATCGGATGCAATTTCATTCACCGGACCACATTCGGCACAAATACCCGATACACCCAAGTTTGAATACTGGTGGGGTTGTGGGGGGTGATTTTGTCATTTGGGAGGTGTAGTTGCTGGGATGTATAGTTCACCTACAATCAAAGAGCATTCTGAACTCAACCAACGATGGAGTTGAACCAAACTTGGCACACAGAACTCCCATGACCAACAGAAAATACCGGAAGGGTTTGGTGGAATTTGGGAGTTGTAGTTCACCTACATCCAGAGAGCATTGTGGACTCAAACAATGGTGGATCTGGACCAAACTTGGCACGAATAGTCAAGATGCCCAAAGGTGAACACTTGTGGAGTTTGGGGAAAATAGACTTTGACATTTGGGAGTTGTAGTTGCTGGGATTTATAGTTCACCTACAATCATGGAGTATTCTGAACCCCACCGACAACGGAATTGGGCCAAACTTCCCATACAGAACCCCCATGACCAACAGAAAATAATGTGTTTTCTGATGGTCTTTGGTGACCCCTCTGACACCCCCTCACGACCCCCATAGGGGTCCCGACCCCCAGGTTGAGAAACACTGCCCTAGCGGATTACATACATAGGCAAGCATTCAATGCCTTTACAATCATATACAATGAGAGACACAAACACGAACAAAGGCAAAGGCTTCTCCTTTCATTTCCAGCTTCCAGAGGTGGTACTCATCTCTGGCTCTGGGGAAGCGCTTCCTCTATTTTCAAGACAAGGAGCCCATGTTGTCATCTCCTGATTGTGTGGCCGGCAAGATTGCTTGGAGCGTTTCATTGCCTTTTCCCACTGAAGCGGTACCTATTTATCTACTCACATTTGCACATTTTTGAACTGCTAGGTTGGCAGGAGCTGGAGCTGACAGACGAGAGCTCACCCCATCTCGTTGATTCGAACTGCCAACCTTCAGGTCAGCAGTTCAGCAGCATAAGAGTTTAATCCATTGCGCCACTGCAGCACAATAAAGGATAATTACAGTTATGGGAGATGTAAAGTTTAGAGGGGCATTGCTAGCATAAGATGGCAGATGCCACACTGGAGGAAGAGCAAGTAAATGCACCTCCGATGTTGTGGGTGAAGTTATTGGCCATGTTATATTGCTGGCCACATGACTTTGGAGATGTCTATGGACAATGCTGGCTCTTTGGCTTAGAAATGGAGATTAGCACCATCCCTCAGAGGTGGACTTAACTAGACTTAATGTCAGGGGAAACCTTTCCTACCAAAGAGTGAAGGAGCCTCACCCAACTATGACTCCCATAACTCCATAGCACGGGGCCATAGCAGTAAAAGTGGTGGGAAACTGCATTAATTCTGCAGCGTATATACACCTTAAGACCCGCTGCTGCGAATTCTTAAAATTACAACACCTTCAAGCACACAAATCGGTAGCATGTGTATGTAAAAAAAATAGTCCTTACCAAGAAAGGCAGTCTTTCAGGGAATTAAAGTATGGATATCTCGATATGACACAAATTGCGAATGGTAAAAAAAACGGAGCAGCTCTAGAAGTTTGTACGGCGTCCCAATGAGCCTGCCCATTGGAGATGTATCCGTCCTAAAAGAAAACTATGTTATTTTGGTTGTTTGACAAGAATTCTCCGTTTTCAAAACCTCACAAAATCATATACAGTATATTCACAGAATGCAAGAAAATGTTAAAGCAATTTTAAAGATAGAATTGTATGTCATTCAGTAACCACAACATTAGGTTTGTGCAATCCGGGTAAACGTTGACCCGTTTCGTGCCCTGGCTTTCGGTGGGGGCCCCAATCTGCTTTTTGAGAGCCTCCCAAAATCAGGAAGGGAAATATCTGTTTTTGCTCTTGGGTGTCAAAAGATCTATCAGCCCATTACAAGGGGGGGGGGGCTTCCTAGGCTTCCCTTCCCTTCATTTTAGGCATTTAAGCTCTACTCTAGAGGAGAGGCACTCAGCTTCAGGCAGGGGCGCACTTTAAGGAGGCTTCTTACCTGTTTCTTTCTCTAGAGAAGGCGCTCGATTAAAGGCAGGTGCGCACACTTTCTGGGCCTGTATGCCACATGCACTTTCTAAGGCAAGGATGCAAGCATAATCTAGAGCAGGGGTGCTCAGAATGGTGATCGCGATCACCAGGGTGATCTTCGGGCCTCATCCTGGTGATCTTCAGGCCCCTGACCAGGTTTTTTGCTGTTGGTCCTCTTCACGCGCCCCTGCACGCTGCAAAGAAGTCCTCCGTCGTTGCTCCTCCCCTCTCCCTGCTCGCGCGCCGCCTCCAAAAGCTCCAGAGTCCAAGAGGCAGAATGGGCCCCCTCTTTTGGATTCCTCCTCCTCCCTCTGTCCTTCTCCAGCCACTTAGAGTCGTAGGAGACCAAAGGGGGCGGGCCTGGATGACGCGATGCATGGCTGGCCGCATGCGCAGAAGCGCCCATTCTGTCTCTCGGACTTCTCGTGAGCTCTTGGAGGCGGCACGCATGCTGGCGGCATGGAAATAGGAGCATCGACGGAGGAGAAGGAGGACGCTTTGGGGTCATTTCCTTACCGCATCTCAAAGGTCGGTCTTTTTACTTTGGGGTGGGTGCTTGATTATTCTGTGGCATGTCTCTTTGTTTATTTTCAATGTTTAAAAATGGCCTTTTAGCTCCAAAGCCTCTCTGCTTGCTTTGTTCCTTGAGAAATATATGATGGGGAACATGGAAATGTGGGAGAAATAGGGTGGTTGGATGTATTTTTGCATGCCCCTTTGTTTACCTTGCTGAGTATTAAATGGCCTTGCAGTTCAGCAGCCTCTCTTCTTACTTTCTGGCTGATAATATGTGTGGTAATATGGCAGTGTGGGAGAAATGGGGTGGTTGGATGTATTTTTATGCTCTGTTTTATATTGTTGTTATTAAATTGAAATGCTGATGTTTTATAACTTCATTTTATGTAAACTGCCCCAAGCTTGCTGGAAGGAGCGGTACATAAAAATGAATAATAAATATAAATAAATAAATAAGAAAATAGTTATACGTTTTACATTTCTGGGTAGGTGATCTTTGGGACTTGGTTTTTTAATCAGTAGCTCCCATGCTGAAAAAGTGTGAGCACCCCTGATCTAGAGGAGGCGCTTGGGTGCAGGCAGGCACATACGCTTTGTGGGCCTGCATGCCGCACGGACTTTCCAAGGCAAGGAGGTAAGTTCCTTTACTCTAGAGGAGGGGCACTAAGCTGAGGCATGCTTGCTTTCTAGGCCTGCATGCCACATGCACTTTCTAAGGCCAGGATGCAAGTTTACTCTAGAGGAAGCGTTTGGCTGCAGGCTGCAAGTACTCTTTCTGGGCCTGCATGCTACACTAACTTTCCAAGGCAAGGAGACATGTTCCTCTCAGCTGCAGAAGGCCTGCGTGCTTTCTAGGCCTGCACATGCACTTTCTAAGGCAAGGATGCAAGTTTACTCTAGAGGAGTTGTTTGGCTGCAGGCAGGCATGCACACTTTCTGAGCATGCATGACACACTAACTTTCGAAGGCAAGGAGACAAGTTTCCTTGCGCTAGGGTGCAGGCAGGCACACGCACTTTCTAGACCTGCATGCCACATGCACTTTCTAAGGCAAGGAGGCAAGCTTACTCTAGAGGAGGCACTTGGCTGCAAGCAGGCGCAAATGCTTTCTGGGCCTGCAAAGCACATGCACTTTCTAAGGCAAGGAGACAAGTTTACTCTAGAGGAGGCACTTGACTGCAAGCAGGCATGCACGCTTTCTGGGCCTGCACATCACACTAACTTTCCAAGGCAAGGAGGCAAGTTCCCTCACTTTAGAGGAGAGGCGCTCAGCTGCAGACAGGCACGCTTTCTGGGCCTGCATGCCATACACACACTCTTGACAAAGCATAAAGCAGGCGAGGAGCTGGGATCGGCTCTGGCTTGCTTTTGTATCAAGCTGATTTTTGTACCGGAAGAGGGCTTCCCGAAGGTAACGAAAGAATGGATGTGATGAAGGAAAACGGATCCATGCACAACTCTACACAACAATGCTGCCAACATTATAAATTCTCAAAAATCAACTAAAAACGCTTCATATTATTATATGAAGAACATATAACTAGACATGACAAAAATCAACATACCGCTGCATTCGTCAGGCTGCTTCTGTGATTATTTATATATTTATTATTATTTATTTATTTATTTATAAATTCGATTTGGTAGACCGCTCTCTCTGGAGCCCAGAGCGGTTTACAGCATAAAATCAATAAAACATCAATAAACAGATAAAAGATGTATACCCAAAAGCCCCCTCCCCACAAATGATCCCGGCAAGCAATAACGCGAGGCAATACATGGCAGGACGGTATGTTGGCAGCTGGCAACTAAGGAGGCATCAGTTGGGACCAAATGCCTGCCTATATAGCCAAGTCTTCACAGACTTGCGGAAGGCCAACAAACCCCGTAGTGCTCGTATCTCCCTCCGGCAGAGAATTCCAGAGGGTCGGAGCGCCACTGTAAATGCTCTCTGCCGGGTGCTCGACAGCCTACAGATCTTAATACTAGGGACCTCTAGTAGATTAAGCCCCTCTGAGCGCAGTGATCTTCTGGGTTTGTATGGGGTAAGACGCTCCCTCAAGTACACTGGCCCCAAACCATATAAGGCCTTGAAAGTTTAGAACTAACACCTTGAAGGAGACCCGAATTCGATGGGAAGCCAGTGCAGTGCACGCAGGAGTGGGGTCACATGCGCAGATCTTGGGGCTCCCGACAGCAGGCGCTGCTGCGTTCTGCACCAGCTTAAGTTTCCGGATCGCCGACAAGGGTAGGCCAATGTACAGCGCATTACAGTAATCAAGCCTCGAGATGACCGTGGCTTGGATCACCGTGGCCAGGTCGCAGCGGGAGAGGTAAGGAGCCAGACGTTTCGCCTGCCGCAGATGGTAGAACGCTGTCTTGCAAGCGCAGGCAATCTGCGCTTCCATCGACAGTTGGGTGTCTAGCTGGACCCCAAGGCTCTTAACTAGGGGCTGTGGGCGAAGTGCCACACCATCAAACGTCGGCAACTGGGTCTCTACCGCCCGCCGCCCAGCCACAAGATCTCCGTCTTCGTCGGGTTCACCTTCAACTTACTGGCTCGCAGCCATCCAGTTACGGCTTCTAGGCAGAGATGGAAATTATCGGGTACAGATTCCACCCCGGGTCCATCCTCAGAATGAGCTGGGTGTCATCAGCGTACTGGTGACACTCCAGCCCAAAAACTCCGTACCACTTGGGCGAGTGGTCGCATGTAGATGTTAAATAACAGCGGGGAGAGAATGGCCCCCGGAGGGACTCCAAAATGTAAGGGGAGCCCTCAGAGACCACCCCTCCCCACTTCACTCGCTGCAGGCGGTTTTGGAGGAAGGAGGACAGCCAGTTGAGGGCTGTCCCCTCACCCCGCCACCGCCAGGCGGTGTGTCAAAAGTTGGTAACGACAGTATCAAACGCTGCCGTGAGGTCCAATAACACGAGCAGCGCCGATCCGCCTCGATCCAAGTGGCAACGGAGTAGGTCTGTGATGGAGACCAGGACGGTCTCTGTCCCATGGCCTGAACGGAAGTCAGACTGGAAGGGGTCAAGCCAGGTTGCATCATCCAGGAATGTCTGCAGCTGGTCCATTGCTGCCCTCTCAATTACCTTGCCCAGGCACGGTAAATTGGACACTGGGCGTAATTGGAGGGAGCCGATTATGATGATGATTATTTATATCCAACTTTTTCTCTCCACAAACGGGACTCAGAGCAGCTTACATTAAAAACATTTCAATGTGATTTTAAAATATACATATATTAAAACATAATTAAATATCATTAGTATTAAAAACAATTCAGTTAAAAGCCATAAAATATACTCAAAATTAAAAACCACTCATGCTTATGAGCTCTATTCTTCAGAGTGCTATGCTATGAACTGCAATCTGATGTAACAAAAAGTACAAGGAGTAAGCAAGCACTATTTTAGGAATGTCATGTTTTGCTTAAAAGCAACTCAACCTTTTGAACAGTTTCAGTGGAATGTGGCAGAATAAACATACTTGCATAGGCTGGTAATACTGTGCAACTACGCCATACGTTCTGTTGCCAAAGACATCTGTGAAAACCAGAAAATGGAACTGGTCTTCCCTGGATTCGCCCGTTATGTGAAATCCTCCTGCAAGAAAAACAAGAGAGGAAGCATTTGTAGAACGATCCCTGGAGCAAATTAACCATCCCTCATAAAACTATTTATAAGACTGATAAAACAGATTTCATTTGAATTCTACCAAAATCATGACTGAATGAACTGCGTATTTTTGTGACACCTGAGGTGCAGCCAACCAATGTGATGCAATAAGGAGAGAAAGCATACATTTACTTGATACGCAATAATATTAAAAAGGTAAAGGTAAAGGTAAAAGTTTCCCCTTGACATTAATTCCAGTCCTGGTGCTCATCTCCATTTCTAAGCTGAAGAGCCGGCATTGTCCGTAGACACCTCCAAGGTCATGTGGCCGGCATGACTGCATGGAGCACGGTTACCTTCCCGTCAAAGCAGTACCTATTGATCTACACACATTTGCATGTTTTAGAAATGCTAGGTTGGCAGAAGCTGGGCCCAATAGATCACCCCACTCCCCAGATTTGAACTGCCGACCAACCGGTCAGCAAGTTCAGCCTCAGCGGTTTAATCCGCTGCGCCACCAGGGGACCACAACAAGTTTAGTACA